>CM042145.1:73152526-73180026 GCA_023376005.1 Doryteuthis pealeii
ATTTTACGCTTCGCGTTCTATGCCGGCGTTAGTGGGTAATATTAGGGCAGATTATTGGGATGCTTTTTAAACCTTGGTTAGGTAAACCGGTCCTAAGGAGAAGGAAAAACTCTGCTGAATTCAACCTGTATGGACTCCGCTTAAGTAAATTGAACCTTGGTGTCGCATCCTGCTCGGCGTGGTCGAGGTTGGTAAATATATATAAGACCATAAAGTAAAATTGAACGAAGGAAGAAAAACTCGGACAAATATCTGTACATTTCAAGATATTGAAAATGTTCAGAACATACAGGTGGCCGATGAGAAACCATCCTAAACCTGAAACACTTGGATGGAGCCCATGAAGCTGAAAATGTGAGATCAGAGAGAGACCACCAAACAATAAAACACTTAGATTGGCTGGATAATTAAGAAGAGACCTAGGAAGACGCCGAGGAAACTTGTTACATCTACACACTCTTCAATGTTGGCAAGAATCATTTCCTACTTCTTTTCCAGACACATGTCAGAATAACATGTAACAGTCCGATTAAATCAACAATCAATCCCAAACCATAAACACAACAAGGTGTTCAAGGAACGTGAAGAAAGGTTAAGCATCAAAGATGTTGAAATCACTTGTATTTTTTCAGGAAGCCAAAAATCAGGCCACAATTTGTGGTAAACCTGCTGTAAGAAGTAAAAGACACAATGTCTGTTCACTTCCAACATTGTGTTGGTAAAGGAGATTTTCAGGGCCTCACTTTGTCACATGACCAAAATGGGACATGTGACTGGCAAAAGCCACTTTTTTCAATTTTCATTATTTTCATTTTTAATCATTTCAGGGGACTTCAGCAGGGTACATTTGGAGGTGAGTTCTGCAGTTTTTCAAGTTGTCTATGTCGTCCTTACGAATATAAATGCTCTGTGCATTTTCATAAGATTAATTTGTCATTCTAAAATTGTTGCAATGAAGTAAAATTTAGATTATTAATACAATACTCTAAATTTACAAACATAAAACGAATATAAATTTCCTATCAGTATGTTCATATCTATTATCGCAATTCCATCTATCTTCAGTATGTTCATAATCTATCTATGCATCCATCTATCTCAGTAATGTTCATATCTATCTATCCAACCATCCTATCTCAAGTATGTTTCAATATCTATCTATCCCATCCATCTATACTCAGTATGTTCATATCTATCTCTCCATCCATCTATCTCAGTAATGTTTCATATCTACTTCCATCCATCTATCTCAGTATGTTCAATCTATCTATCCATCCATCCTATCTCAGTATGTTCATATCTATCTATCATCCATCTATCTCAGTATGGTTCAAATCTATCTATCCATCGATCCATCTATCTCAGTATGGTTTCATATCTCTCTCAGTATGTTTCATATCTATCCATCTATCTCAGTATGTTCATATCTATCCATCTATCTCAGTATGTTCATATCTATCTATCTATCTTCGACGAACGACAGATTTATGGCAGATGATATATCAACTGTGGAATGCTCTTTATTTGAAATTTAACTTTCATTACATTTTAACATATTCGAGCTACAGTAAATATATTCACCGTTTGATATATTGTTCAAACCCCGTTGAACGTCTTTGTAGAAAAATTGATTGATTATTAAATCGAACTCTGTGAAGTATATATCGATTATGTTTAGATTCATTAAATGATGGCCATTAATTTTCGCAGAAGAATTAATACAATTGAAAATCAGCCACATCAAACCGAATTCGCCATATTTAGAAGAATGAGTGCGCTGGGAAATCATGTTAAGTGCCGGAAGTACAAACACTGATGTAATGTATGATTGTGTAGTCACGTGGAAAAACCAGATTGCAAATGAGAGTGTTTCGTGATTTCCCCACTTGGTCTCACTCAAAATGATCTCAATCCACGTGTTTAACGTCGAGGCCTAATTAATTGATAATACATACTTTGACAATAATAATATCTTTTGAATGTAATCATCCAGTCATGCTTTTAGTAGGCAGACGATATTTACCCCACATATGAATGCTAATAATTAAGCACCAAGGATATTATACTGGATTCTTATTTATATGTAAATAACATTTGTTATAAATTGGTGATAATTATTCGTCTAATAGACTAATGAAAAAAATCTTTCTTTTTTTTTTATATATATAAAAGGAATATACGTATATTAAAAGAATTTTCTTCGAACATAATTTACACCTGATAATTAAAAGAGATACTTGTTATTAAAAATAAACTCTCCTTAACAAAACCTATAAATATTTTATGATTTTATAGAATTATCGATTTAACATTTTTTGTCTGGATTGTTAGCCGTACCCTAACAAATATATTATATATATATATATATAAAGAAAAGTTGATTTACCGGTGAATTTGGGTCACGATGGTTAGTGTGGAATTCAGAGGGGTAATCCAGCGATATAACAAATACAAAGTCCTCATACTAAGTAGAGCAGATTTATTATAAAATGGGTACGAGAGATAGCCTACTCGATTTCACCATAAAGATCTTCAGGGTTAAATCCACTGAATTAATCGAGACACTGATTAATAAGCATGCGATTTCACGTTGCGTGGTCATTGCAATGACGACTGCTATTAATCGTGTCTCGATTAATTCAATGGATTTAACCCTCAAGATTCTTATGGTGAAACTCGAGTAGGTTTATCTCTTGTACCCATTTTATGATATATATATATATATATATATATATATATATATATACTAGTATTTGGCGCAAATCAAGAATCAAGTTAATATACTATGAAGTGCTTATCTGGCTGATGACACCACCATCACAAATGCACTTGTCAAGTAACGAGGAAAAATATATTCATGTATCTGCATAAAACCATAAATTACGTACAATGCACACAACATAAAAATCGAGGAAAAATCAATACGGTTAAAATATGCCGAATGTATTTTATGTAACTGTTAACTTGGTATCATATAAACGCACTCTTTAACTGTTCTTTTGATAATTCCTGTTATGGCAGGAGTGAATTTGAAACAACAAGCAGTTAGAATTAGGATATGATGCATTGCATTTAAAAAGAAAATATTTGTCTATTCAATTGTAAGTCTATTTTGTTATAAGTGGTTATATCAGTACTGCTGTATGCTGCACCACTTGGAACCTTACAAAGCGCCTTTGGAGAATGAGCTAGATGGGAGCTGTACAAGAATGCTACGGCAGTCTAGAACAAGTGTGGAAAACAGCACCCACAAGGAAGCAGCTGTATGACCACCTGTCCTCATCTCATAAACCATCCCGAGTGAGAAGGACTAGGCATCATGACTCTGTTGAGGAAGCAAGGATGAGCCTCATAAAGTGACGTTCCTCCTGTGGATGCCAACACACTGACATGCTAATGTGGGCCGCCCAGCAAGGACATACATTTGACCAACTATCGAGGATGCTGGTTGCTGCACAGAAGACCTTCCATGGACAATGAATGAGAGGAAGGTTGGCGAGAGATTGTCATGGATATATGTCTACTTCCGCGGCATGATGATGATGATGGCATTTTACAGTATAGTTTCCAACTGTTGTATATTGTACGAGAGGAATTAGTGTTTTCGTTTAAGCCCGAAACCAAAGAAAAGACGAAAAAAATAACAAAGGATCTTTTCCCGGTAAAAGCGAACAAAGAAGTTAAAATGCAAATAGATAAGGATAAGGATAACAAAAGAAAACGCGTAGACGTTTGATATATATAAAGAAGTCAGCCAGAGGGTTCAGGCATAAGCTCGGGACAGGAGACAAGCAAGAGTGACCGTCGCCAACGGTCCATCGCTGCCAGCGGGCAGTGAAGTTCGTCCACCCCTTCCACCTCACCATCGCCAGTCATCCTAACAGTAGTAGTAGTCATCGTCAACTTGGGCATTGCTATTGTCACCTCTCGCCACTCACCAGCCGAGAAAGAGAAATAAATGCAAAGTTCCTACCATACCCATCGTGTTGTGATTTTCATTAAGCGACTACTACATATATTGTCTAGTGGTTGGTGACGATACCCGCTACGTATACAGATACACGAAGTGGGGCGTGAATTTGAAGGCCGCTATAATAAAAAACTCTCGACCGCGGGTCACATTTGGCCTTTGAGGGCTGTACAGCCTTCAACCAGCCTTAAAAAGTTATCTTCCTTTTACGAGATGTTAACCATGGACAGACTGATATGGAACTCATTGATCTACAATGTTCAGAAGAATCGAGTCAAAGATTCTTGTCTATGAGAACCACGTGGCTTCATCTGTACGATGTACCAGCCTTATCACCCACATTAGCCAGTATTGAGCATGTCTGCACACTATATAACAATGTGAATACTGAGTTCTTCAAAATGAAGCCATGGCTTCGTTACCAATTGTTAAATCATCATGTGCACCTTCAGTTAACCTCTAATACAATTTATAACTGGAAAAAATATATTCAGTACCTGAAGTGTTGATGTTTTTTGTCCAATGATTTTTTTCCATGAAATCAACACAATAAGATAAATAATTGGGTTGAATTTATATTTGTAGCATGATGACTACCAAGAAATATAACATTAACTTTTTTTGCGGTAATGACTATCAATATATATATATTCACCAACCCTCCGCACGAACAGGATGTGACACAAGGTCAATTTCTTAGGCGGAGTTCAACTGGTTTGAATCAGAGTTTTCCTTCTCTTAGAATGGGTTGCCTAACCAAGGTTAAAGATCCAGTCTGCCCTACTATTTATCCATAGCTGGGCGGGAGAGTAGGATTCATACCTTGCCCAAGGGTATTAGCGTAAGTGAAATGAAATTACCACATCCATAATGACTATCATATACGTCATAAGTTAAATTTTCAGTTTTTTATATCTATGCTTATTATAAAAAATAAGTACCATAAATAGAGACATCAAGCAAAGGATTTGTTTCAGAAATTTCGTTATTGAAATATTCTCATTATCCACAAAATCTAGTCCCGTAACATGCTTCCTAAATTTCAGTGATTCATATTTTAAATACAGTTTTTACATTGTTTTTTTTACTAGTTTTGTTTTTGAAGTAAAACCTGATGAATTCGTTTCTTCTTAATTTAGCCTTTTGTTTTTTTAATACTAAATAAGAAAACAGTGGTTGAAAGATTTTGTATTTTGGTATGAAGATTCTCGTCAAATCAAACAAAAGAGAACGGATGTACTCGGAGAATATAATCATTTTTTCTCAGATCTCTAGAGTAAAATACATAAAACGTCCGTTAAACAAGAGTAATAAAGTAGATAAACATACAATAACCATTTGAAAAACATTGTCGTTAGTAAATCTATCAAATATGTCTATACGGTTATAATAATAATAATAATAATAATAATAATAATAATAATAATAATAATAATAATAATAATAATAATAATAATAATAATAGAATATAACAATACGGAAATATAATGATTTATGAAGTTAAAGTTGATTAGCTGAATTCATAACTAAAAATCAATTTTAAATGATTTAATCATATATTTGTTTACATATACTATATATCCTATTATTTAAACTAGTACAAAATAAAAAACACCCCTCGGCAATGTAAAAAATACATTTTTGAAACATAATTGCCTGAGGGGTCGGAGTAAAAAATTCAATGTTAGCGAGTTTGTACACTAAGTAAGTAAAATCATCAAAATTCCTTAAAGGATTAAAAAATAAAATAAATTGAAATGTAAACTGTATTAAAATAAAACAAACTATATATAGCTATATAATACCAGTCATGTATTTATTAAAACTTGTTTTAAAAACAATGAGGACTGTCTAATGTTGCATGATCAAATTTGAGTGTATTTATTCTATTTTATGACGATTTTGGGTAATGTGACGTAATTTTTGTTACAGACAAAAACCGGAAGCGAATCCCATTTTAATAGAATATATATCATACTTTAATAGTCAATATAACATGTTTATCGTAGGATAACTTGAATACAAGCGCCGGCAGGATTATCTTAATCCGTATTAAAATTTATCTAACACAGGAGCTCGTGGCGTAATGTAGAGCAGGAAAGAGGGATACAAAAAATCTGAAGAATATTAATGGTATGCTTTTCTATTTCAGTCAGCACAGTACCAAGAACCTATAATATTGTAATAGTTAATAAAATGGCAGTTGCCGATTATATTAAAAAAGGGGAGTAAGAATCCCAAAAATCCAGTAACGGAAAACAACAGACGCTGAATTCAAAAATCGAGCGCCAAAAAGGAAAAGGGGGAATTTTTAGTAGTTCAGAGAATGACAAGACGAGTGGTCACGCAACAAATCAGCTCCAGTATCAGCAAAGAAAAAACAAGATAAAATATTAACTATTAATACCACAATATAAAACAAAGGACTATGCCCGGTATGCTATTATACATGTCTGTAATTCTATTTTAATACAGATTGTTATTTTAATACGACTTCGTTGATTTCTTTCATTGTGTTGAGTTTTTTTTTTGTTTAAGTTAGTAAGTTGTGTAAACTATATAAAATATATACAACACTCAGCTTGCAACAATATAAATGTGTTCAAATAATTTATATAAAGTTAAAAGTAATTGGTAATTTGCTTGAAGCATTTTAAGTATGTTATAAAATAATAAAATTCGAAGGCAATACAATGCGTAAAAAATAAAGACAAAACGATGTTTTATATGTCTAATCGATTTCAAAGCTAGAGCTTCATCATCAGAGTGTACTTTCAGAAATGAGTGCTTATGTTTTTTTTTATTTGTGTGGTTATAATCTCTTCTTATTTCCTTTCCTCTCCTTTTTTTCCTCTCTTTCTTCTTCTCCTCCTTTATGAATGAAATGGGCGAATAACTGTAATTTCTTATTTCTCTCTTTGTTTTTTCTTTTTTAAAAGTTTGTTGAATTTCTGAAAATACACTCTGATGATGAAGCTCTAGCTTGAAATCGATTAGACATATAAAACATCGTTTGTCTTTATTTTTACGCATTGTATTGCCTCGAATTTTATTATTTTATAAAAGTTAATTATTGACAAATATGAAAGTGCAATTAAAAAATGAAAATTGAACATTGAACATCTATGGATATAGATTTACCAAATAAATTAACCAATAATGATTTTGTATGCCGTTTAAAGATTAATCACACTAAACTACCTCATACACTGATACAATATATGAAGTAGACAGAGAACAATGAAGAAGAGGGTCACACACAATCCACAATTTAAACCGTTCAGATAAAACTGCTTGATTTACTCTGTACCAAGTGAAACCGTGCCTGGCGCCAAATTGTAAGTCGCGAATAAATTTACGAGCGTGTTATGTTACGGGACTCTGCTATCGTTTTCTCTTCTTTGAAAGTGGGTCCCAGGGGAACGTAAGAAATATGATTTGAGGAGGACAGTCTTGCTGGTCGGGGTCAATGCCTACAAGTGGTAACTGCGTCGTCCAATGAATCGACTTGGCTTCAATTAATGGCACACAATCAAATAGCGGTTAACGTTTCGTAAATCAATGAGTTCTGTTGCCCAGAGGACAACGTGCCCAAACGGTTCGCTTATTCCCGCCTTCCGCTCCGTGACCGTTATATCATTTAGTTTCTTTGTATTTCATGAAATTTAATTCGTGGTGCGACTAGGTGTGTCGCTTTGATAGATGGTTTTCCATTTAGAAAGCGTTGGGGAAGACCGTTTCTTTCGTTGTGGCTAAAGGGAGCTAAGTCCCATTGCGACAGGTAAAAGAAAACAGATGCTACTGTCATTTTTTTAGATTAGGTTATTGGTGTCTCTTGATAAGGTCGTATATTTGATCATTTATTAGATTATATAGTGTGAGTGAGCCCAGGAGCGTGCAGCGTGCATGCGTGCGTATAAAATACGATTAATTACTTATATAATAATAACTAGAAGCGGTTACCCGGCGAAACCTGGTGAGGAGGAAAAACATGGGGTAATCGTTTGCAGATCTATTACTACTGAATAGCGAGTTTGGTCCTCGCAGGTTTCCCTCATAAAAACACCCACGTAAAAAAGATCTTATTTTAATCCGGCCTAGTGGAGGTCAGGGAATTTTTCGTCAGCGTAGAGGAAATGATATCACATAAGGATATATAAGGACATTTTAGTTCAATTAATAATTATATTTTTTAGATAAATGACGTGATTTCCTAAATTTCAAATTAATACTTAAAGCAAAAAAAAACAAAACAAACAAAAAAATAAATAAAAAGACCATTAAAAACAACAAAAAAAAACAATAAAAAAACAAAACAAAGACAAACAAAAAAACATACATACCGACCGGAATGTCATATTTATTATAGTATATCTTTTAAATTGAAATTGAGATCATTAAGAAAAGGAAAGAAAACTCACATGCAAAAATAAAAAAAAAAAAAATAAGTATGAAACATAACTTTTTAAAGTAGTTTGAATTGTGCTTAAAAGTTAAATATCAAATTACAGTACTGGTTTTTGTACAAATATAGAATAGCACGGAATAGATAATATCATTAGAATCACATTTTAAGAATAAATACCATTAGATTACGGAACTTCCGAAGGAGCCTAATTATCACCCTTACTCGAGTGTCCTCAAGTTTTCAGATATTTCCGTGAAAATGTAATGCATTTTATACGTAATCTAATTGTATTATCTCTTACATGATTTTCTGCATTAGCATCATACTTTTATTTGTATGTCTAATATTAAGATAAATAAATTAACGCGATTATTTTATTAACAATAGCTAACATGAAAATAAAAACAAGGTTTGTTTAGACACTTTTGAACGACAGCGCCGAAAAACCCTGGTGTACATAACTATGTAAATTTTAATTTTTCAATAAACAAGAGCAAATGCATGAAACGCTTCGAGAAGAACTATATTGGAAGTACATAAGAATCCTGTGTGTGTCTTGAACCAATCATGGAAGAAGCACTCCGCAAAAATCAGCTATACCGCCAAACTATCGAATCAACTCAAACAAGAATGCTGAACGCTGCTGAAGAACAAGCACGAAGTAATAAGTGACGTTCTCATGTGGTCAACAAATCATGGGAACACAGGTGTTGGCCAACAATCAAAAACTTACATTGAGCAGCACTGTATGGACACTGGATGTCATGGGGAGGGAATCTAAAGTTATGACTGATAGGGATGAGTGGTGAGAGAGGACATGAGAAACCCATGCTGTCAGCACCAATGATATATATATATATATATATATATATATATATATATAAATATATATATATATATAAAAGAACAGAGTACCCGGGCTTTGATGTATCGATTAGCCTACAAAGTCTAAAAGTCTGGGTATCAACTATTTCTGTCGGTAAGATATCGCTCTTTTTGTTACTTCTCAATTCATTAATCATCAACAAGTCAGCTAGCATCAATTCTTTTTGAAATAATACATTAGATAACCCATTATTAGTGTCCTTGCTTTAACAGTTAGAATTTAATGGATATATTATGTCTAAAAGATCTTATGTAGTTATGACATTATATACGTTGAGAAATGTGATATTCACATAATCGCCAATTAGGATCACAGAGAATTACATTTATAATCACGTGTTATCGAAAATATGTGGCACTTACATGGGTTTCGGGATTCACAATATATGAATATGTCTAACAATTTCCTTTCTTTCTATCTATCAATCTATCTATTTTATTTTATCTTATCTATCGATATCAGTCTGTTTCTTATTAATTTTTGGGATTTGTATATTAATATCAGAATCCACTGCATTGGAGCTATTTTTTCCAATTTTCACTCGAACGTCAGTGTAGTGAGTTTTATTTCATCTTAAAAACAGAAGAAAAAAAGGAAACATTCTATCTATTTTGCTTTTAATTTTTGATCAATTTCCTTTTCATTTACACACACACACACACAACACACACACACACACACACACATATATATAATATATATATATAATATATATATATATATATATATATATATATATATACGTGTCTGTGGATAACTTATTTATTAATATATACTCCACTTTGGTTGAGTTCTCTAAATAGGGATTCAAATTGTAAAATTCACCGTTCTGCGTGTAGCTAACCGCTGACTTTGTTTACAAAGTAAGAGGATTCTAGTGAATTCCTTTCTGCTTAGACACTTATCAATTAACATATTTCTCCTATATTTGAGAGCCGCTAATGGTCGCATGTGAAAAGAGACTTGGCAGAACGAAAATTCATTCAGGTCTCAAACCCGGATAGAGGTAGCTGTTAAAGTGTAGCCACACTGATGAGAGGTGAAACCTCGAAACAGGTCTCTGTGGATAACTTATTAATTAATATATATATATATATATATATATATATATATATATATATATATATATTGTTGAACTATTTTGATATAAGGCATGGGGCAAAAGGTCACTCTAAATATAGACTCGTTGACTACCACGTGACCCGAGAAAGATTTCTATTGTCCAATCACTGGCACTGCTGCTGCTGCTTCTGCTGTATTAATAGACCCCATTCTAAACTTATGTCATTGACACTTGGATTACTTGGACGTAGGACTTTTAAAAGAATACTCTAAAACCGGATTCTTATTGGCTTGCTTACTTACTTATTACATCTGGAAACCTAGGATGCCGACCAGATACTTAACACACCACACACACACACACATATATATATATATATATATAATATATAATATATATATATATATATATATATATATATATATTATATAGAGAGAGAGAGAGAGAGAGAGAGAGGAGAGAGAGAGAGAGATATTTGCGGTTGTAGTTTGGGTTTTACCTGAGGTGTTTACTGGCCATCAGATGAATACATGCTATACATGTAATCAGCAAAATCATATTTTTGCATGCTTGAATTTGAGACTTACAAGAAAACAGAGAATTAGATTGTGGAGTAGAAACTCATTAGAAAATGTTTGTTCCTATTTGACATAGCATGTTCGTTAAACCAAATAGAAACAAAATCTCGTTTTTAGCATAATTGACACACAATTCATAGTAATATACCACAGAACAGGTTTATAAATATAATGAGTTGAGCTTGGTGTTGCTCAGCAATTTCTTCTATCACGACCCCGATCTCGGTGGACATGTTTCTTTCATTTCAGTCTAGGACATTCTTGGACTTATCCCCATAAAAGGAGTTACTGAACAAAAAACAATACAAAACTTACAGTTTCAAATATTTCGCCTACACGATAAAGAACTATGAAAATAAAATTCTTTGTACAACATTAAAAACCCTGTACATTTATCAATCGAAAATTTGTTGTAGACGTACTAGAAACTGAAAAGCATGACTCTTGTCTTGATAAAAATGGTAAAGAAAACTAACATTCATTTATGATAAATTTCCAGAGAATTAAATCGAGAACTGATTCACTGTTTTTAATCACCAATGTACAGGATCCTGTAAAATTCCCTCTCCAGTTTAAAAGATAAAAAGGCACATAAAAATCTTATTCAAAATGTAATTTGTATATCATAAAGAACAGTATTTGTTATTTTTGTATTGTTATTGCAATCATTCCCATTGTTTTCCCGCAGTAGCTTACAAACTATAGATTCAGCATAATTAGGGTATTTACGGGGGTTCGAAGGAGATCTTATTCTCCGTAGAATGGCTATTTCGGACAAAGAAGGAAACAAATACGAAAGTAAATTGCAGACACTTGTATTAACAAAAATTACATAAATGTTTTTGCAATTTTATTGGTATTTGCTACAGGACTTATCTGAGTTTAAGTAGTGTTCTTGGAGTAGTGGTGATAACAGGGATATTCTGGTCGTTGGTAGGAAATGTTGATAAGACGCTTCGTCTCGGTAGTTTCTCGTCCCTCAGTCAGTATGCTATTGTACCCGCCTTATAACGTTTGCTGATACAATGCCTTAGAAGTGAGCTGGTTGTAGAGTTTCTGTGATAAGTGGGCCCTGTTTTTTGGGCTAGGTGATGAGAGCGTTATTTTGACGTATCTCCCCAGTAACTGCTATGCGATAAGTGAAGAAATTTGGTTTTGGCGCCAACATACGATGTTGGCGATTCGCCTCTAGCGCAGGGGAAGATAATTCACTAGGAATTTCCGACATAATGTTCTGCAACCGTCGACTAATTTGGTTCTGACCAACTTTTTAAAAGCTTTTGCTTTCAGGTATCCCGAACAGAATGTAATCTGTGATAGGTTTTTGTAACAAAGCAGGGTACAGGATGTCGTCAGCACGTAATCAGATGAGGCACTCTGTAATATGTACCTCTGTTCCTTATGTAATACAAGATAACGACAGATATGTCTGGCCGCTCCTGTTCACAGATATATGTACTAGAAATAGCTGATCGCACCAGTGTGGTTACCGTTTCTTATTCGGGAGATCATCCAAACGAGGACCTATAAAAACACGTGTTTACTTGGAATGAAATTGTATCATTTACAGAAATCATTTCCAAAAATAATTTGTCTTTAATATAAAAGGATTTGCTATACTTTCATCATCTCTAATGTTCCTTCATGTAATCATATAGGATAGGAAGTAACTCGATGGTTAGTGAATTCAGCACTTGCTTTGTACATTTAAAAATATTACTCCTGATAGGGACACACACACAGACACACACACATTATATATATATATTATATAAATATATATTATATATATATATATATATATATGGAAATACGGTGAGGAAATATAATCCGACAATATGAGAGAAAATATTTAAAAATATAACAAACACAGGATGTTATGATCAGGAAAACAATTTTTAATGTCAATACTTAAGCCTTTCGGTATATTGTACATCTTCAGGACACTGTTAAGTAATGTTTATGTGAGAGACAAAAATCACACATTCACTATACACTAACATCTTTCATTTTGTCCCTCACATAACATTACTTAACACGTGTCCTGGAGATGGTACAATATACCGAAATGCTTTAAGTACTGACACTAAAAAATTGTTTCCTGATCATAACATCCTGTGTTTGTTATATTTTTAAAATATCTTCTTCTCAAATATATATATATATATATATATAATATATATATATATATATATATATATATATGGCTACTTTTGTCTTTGCATGGAGGAATCTAAATCAGTGTCTAGACAATATTATCACACTAGCTCAGAATAATTAATTTCCCTTTATAGGACAGGATCTGAAGAAGCGAATGATCTAGAAGGTATGTTTAAGAAGTACCGAGACTAAACTGTAATTAGTAAAACAGAAAGTAAAAAAGAAAAGAAACTTCATTACCTTTAGCATTCACTGAATTATTTGAGCACGTTTTGTAATTATTCGAAATATTTCTGGGCATTTTGTCATGGTTTGATGCATCACCGACATATTTATTTTAAAATTCTTGCTTCCTCTTTTGTTATTAGTGTTGATATAAATTTCATTTAGTAAAAAATCAAATATGTAAACAGATTCATTTCTACATATGTATTCCCCCTCTCTCTCTCTATGTCTCTCTCTCTCTCTCTCTTCTCTCTCTCTCTCTCTCTCTCTCTCTCTCGTCTCACTCTCTATGTTATATATATTATATATTATATATATATATGTGTGGTGTGTGTGTGTATTTATGTGTGTGTGCATGTGTTTAGTCTATGCATATATATCCTATCTTGGCCCTCTATCTGTCTCTCTATATGTTAGTCTATTCGTACCTATCTATGTATCTATCTCTATGTCTGTCTATCTATTTTATATATCTATATCTAATTATATCTATATCTATATATACATATACGCGGTAACGCACGCGCACACACACAACACACACACACCACACCACACACACACACACATATATATACATATGATATATTATATATATATATATATATATATATATTATGCCTGTCAATTTCTCTTTGTGTCTCTAGATCATGAGTTATTTTATTATTTAAAGAGGTAGGCATTTGTCATGCCAAGAAAAATGAAAAATATTCCAGATCGAATTTACCAATTCCGAAGCAGTGTCCGCCTTGACTTTGAGCGACCAAACCAATTCGATCCTAATATGCCTCAGCTATGCTTAGGTTTCCATCCATTTAATTTCCACATCGACTGGACTTGTTTATTTGATTTACAACAAATAACTTTTATTTGTAGGCTAAGCGCTTAGGTGATTTATTGAAATCAACCATGCAATTTAGGTAGGCGAAATACAATGTTGCCTACTCTGCTTTGAAATAAATAACCAAAATTTATGTGATTTTATTTTCAGTCGAAGTTCAATATTTATTCGAATGTGATTCCATTGGCATTCCTCTCTGGCATTTTGCCTATTTTTGATATGGTAGGCGTTATTTTATTTTAATCTATTCATTCAGTTTTGTAGACACTGAATATTGATTTAGAATTTTATTAATACATTTGAAGCTTCAAAAGTAAACATGCTTACCTGTGTTTAGTCCAGTTAATAATTAAGTTTTAAGTTTTAACTGTAGAATATGCGATGTGAGTAATTTTCGACTCCCATGTAATATGAATGCATACTAGCATATGATGATTGATTCTTCATAGAGTAAAATCAATCCTCATTTCGACGATTTGGTTCCAATATTGCTGGAAAGCGGGGAAAAAGTATGAAACTATATATATATATATATATATTTTATATATATATATATATATATATATATAATATATATTTCTTATACTGTTAAACTTTGCTCAGGGAGAATCTCATAGTAATTTAAATAATCCGCCATTTCTCAGTAGTTCACATATCTAATCAGTGAGGTAAGTTCCAGTTACTTTACTTTTAGTGATCAAGCAAGACAAGCAGTTATTTCAGTAAGATTTGAGCCTAAATCCTATGCTGACTGGTTTTTATTGTGGAGGCACGTGTTGCGTAAGGTTTATTGTCGTGAAATGGATATGGTGAACTAAAATCAATGGGACGAAGGCCTATTGCGTTTCACCAACATTAATACTTATTGAATTTAAGAATGTATGTCAAAATGCAGGATTACGCACACTGCAATTGCAACTGCTATTCACCGTATGACATTTTTTGGTTTCCAACCTGAAAAATTGACTCCAAAGTATAAGATTTGAGAATAGGCAGAACCATAAAAGAGACACAACGACACAATACCAGAAGACGATTTATTTAATTTCTTTTTAATGGCATATTAAACCTTCCTGTGTTTATTAAATGACAAAAACTTCTTCATAGAAGAACAGTACTGATACTATTAAACTAAGAGCTGGAGATTGTGGGTTTCAATACTTTTTTTAGTATTTTCATACATTTTTTTAGATTTAGACTGAAGGTGAACGTAATTGCGTAACTGGTAATTTTGAACTAGCTGATTCAAATGTAAGTAGTCCAGTACGTTTAGAAATTATGCCACGGTGGAATGCCTGCAAGAAACGTCTAAAAGAAGCTTTCGAATCAATAGATCCCAGTGTTTAAGTTCCAATTGATATTCATTTCTTGTTCAAATTTCTGTGATGGTAAATATAGCCTCAGCCCATTGATACTTTATTTCATCAGATTTCTTTTTTTACTGTGTAGACCAAATTAAGTCTTTTTTAGTTTAGGGATAGAGTGGTTAAAAAAGCAGAGGAAAAACGATGAACTTGTTTCACAAACACGAACAAAATAGTTTATGTGCTTAGGCCAGTGGGGGGAAAAAGAAATAATATGTAAAAGTAGTGTTTTTAAGGAAATTAAAATTAAAACTTTAAAATTCATTTCTGTGTTTGGAAAATATCATCATTCTCGATATTAAAAAAAAAAAAAAAAAAAAAAAAAACACCTTGTATAAGAAAAACAAATTTTACATATTTGTTTAAAACATAATGGATCTGCAATGCGCTTTCAAATTCCCATGTCGCTAATGATGTCGCAATCATCTTACACATTTTATTGACACTTTGACGCATTCATTTCAAAGACATTTTAATCGACAGATGTACGCGCGCCAAATTCATGCTTTGTTTCGTGGTCGAAGAACTCAAAAAACCTTTGTAGGCGGTGTTCATGGTAAAGAAAATGTGTTCTGACTCTTGGTTACTCTCAAACTGCAGAAACAAATTTAAGAGAAACAGAAGCATACGAAAAACCGATGCCGACCATTTGTCGACCTAAAAAAAAGTAAAAAGTAAAGTCGTCCGGGGCGGCCTAAAGTCGGTATCAGCCAGTCCAGCGTGGGAGTATATCCCCTTTTCAATAGCGCTAGACAAGCGAGATTTGGGTTTGGCGTCTGAAGTGGAGCGCCACACCTACCATCACTTCCTTTACCGCCTCGCTGTGCTACTCATACGCTGAGTGTCGAGGACCGGTATCGAATCTGGAACACTTTGCGGTTTCTAGCCGAAGCTCCTAACTGAATTGAGCCTAACCCCGGCAATAATATATATATAATTTATAATATATATTATTATATATTATATATAATATATAAATGTGTGGGTGTGTGTGTGTGTGTGTGTGTGTGTATGTGTGTGTGTATATATGATATTATAATAATCATCTATATATATATTATATAACATATATATATAATATATAATATATATATTAATAGTAATCTGGTAAATTTGTTTGAAAGCATTGTTAGTAATGGTTTTTTCTATGGCTTTTTCACTGATGAGAATAAGCTTCGAACACATATGGAGGACTTCTTTTTTGAATTACGATTATCGTGAATGATATATCAGTTTGTATTTAAGCAGAATGTTGTTTATAGTATCAAAACTGTCTCGTGGAGAATAATTATTTTAGTATATCATATATATTATGGTGGTGGTTTTGTGGTTATTGATAACAACAATAAGAATAATTAATAATTTTCCATATTTCAATGTCATACCATATTTTTATTTTCATAAAGGTTTAAAGTATAAAAGAAATAAATGAAAGAGTAGAACTACTTCCCAATCATCTAAACTCGAAACGGTTAACTTCTCACAGTCTAAGTAGAAACAACAAACCACCGTTATTGATGTCGTTGGGCCTTCACTGAATATTTCAATAGGGAATAATGCAACTAATATTATTAGAACTGGGCAATAATATTTCCAATCAAGCCGCAATATCTCTGAGCTTCATTTCGAATCATAAATCTGGTGTTAAATGGCTCTTAGCAATGGCCAGCTTCAAGGTTCGGGTGGCGATGAATAGGAACCGACCTTGTTTCACAGACGAAAGGCACGGCCACTTAGTGGCTTTGGTTTTTAAAGTAACTCTTGGCAACACCTTTTGTCATGTCCCTAGATTTCGGCACAAAGACCATCAAATATCGAATATATTTATTTTCGAATTGCCATTAACTGGCGTTTGAACATGTTGGGGGCGCGGGCGAACGTCTGGTCTATGACAGAAATCTAAATCACAGTTCAGCGCGGTTGCCATAATTAATTCTTATTGGCCAATCACTTGAAAAAGCTAGAATGTAATATATGCCTCTATATCCGAGCATAAAAAACAAAAGTCTCTGTTTATTATGTATTTTATTATTATTATTATTATTATTATTATTATTAATTATTATTAGTAGTGAGTAGTAGTAGTAGTAGTGTAAGTAACCGTAAATATTTTTTTACTTTTTTTACGGCTTAATGAATCCTCTCTCTGAAGTCGGCAGGGCCTTAGCATAGGCCTAACTGTATCTGAATGTGGAGGGGGTAAGGACCACTATCTCACCTAAAAACTGTTTCTCTTAGGTAATAAATTGCTAATGCCTATCCCTCCCATTTCTGAACATTTTCTGGAATGTGAAAAAACCCCTTTCATTTCTATTGCAACCCAGGTCCATCTGACCGAAGTGGTAGTATCTGATAATGTCCTTCTATGAAATCAAAGAATGTTTTAAAAAATTAATTCGTATTCGATTAGAATATTTAAATAAATAACTACACAACATGTAAATATGAACGTACAAAAGAAAGGCAATTCCCTAAACTCCTAGACCTAAAATAAAACTAGATAAATTGACATACCATCAAAATCATCGATAAGTCAACATATAATTGAAATGGTTTTATTTTACATTGTGAAAAATACATATTATTTATGGATGATCATAAACGAATTGATTATTTTTTCTGGATTGAATGGTTAATCTTGCCTGTATATCTTTTTTTGTTATCAAGTATTCACGAAATTCATTCAATTGCAAAAATACATAAAAACATGAGACGGTTGCACAAGCTATATCAAGCGAAAATTGATAAACCGCCCAACAAAGAGTAAATGTAGACTATGGGTGGACAGAGATGAGACTGTAAACCCAATGTCTAAGCAAATGTACCAAACTAGCACAAATCGGAATACAAAACTAGGTAGGACTGGTTTGGGAAGGTGATCAATGGGAAATTATGCAACACATTAAATTTTGACCATACAAACAAATGTATACACATAAACCACGAATCTGTTCTGAGAATGAAACGCATAAATTCCCTGGACTTTGAGCATAAAAACGGTTTACTTTATCCCAGCATAAAGACCATACCTAAGTGTTGAATTAACAAAACAAGAAAGAAATTGTCCCACTGGTAGGAATTTTTGCAGTTTTCCACGGATCAACAGGATGAAGCTGAAGGAAAACGAAAGATGGATAAAATACCTGGACCTTGCAGAAACTGAAAAAGCTTTATGGAATATGAAAGTCAAAGTATGCCCAATTGTAGTTGGTGCACTTGGAATGGTCCCAAATAAAGTTTTTGGGAAAAAAGACTGGAAATCTTGGAATCGAGGAAGAATTCCAGACTATCCCCAGAATACTGCTCTGCTGCAATCTTGCTGAATAATTCAGAAGAGTTCCTGGAGACTGAGGAGACTAAGTTTTTCACTCAGACTCCAATTGAACGCTTATGTGAAAAACTTAAAAGGACCAATAATAACTAATTATGCTGCAAAAACTACAATTGATAATACGCCGGGAATGTAGGAATATCTAGGCGATAATTAAAAAAGTCACATAACCAAATGTACTGTACTGAAAAGGAATAATGGAGCAAGGCATTGACGCTGAAAATCTCTGTGAATTGGTACGAGATAAATGAAGTTTGGCCAAACTGGCAAATGGTTGCAATGCACAATGACGCAGAACTGTCCCTGGAAGTTTTGAAGATACTCCATAGATACGGATTTCTGACAGAAGATCATAGATAGTTTTTTTAATTAACATGAAATAAATATCATGCATCCTGTTTGGCTTTGGCGTGAAAAACCTGACAAATTACCAAGAATTTGTCTATCAAGTTGGTAAAATTGTAGGCACGAAAAGGATTGGTACTTGCCCCCAATATTAATTACAGCCCTTTGAAAATTTTACAAGATCTGGGAAATAAACTGTGGAAAAGGGGATCAGAGGAAGAATAGAGATCATAAATAACACATAACCTTTAAGATGTGTAGAATACCTAATACTTTTGAGACTGATAAACTTGTTGTCACTTTTGCTGTCAATTTCAGTGAATATCCACCAGTTAGAACTAGTGTGAAACCCCAACAGAACATACCATAATGAACTCAAATGAGTGTAATATAGGTTTCAGCAGTCTTAATAATAAAATTAATCAATACATTTGTTAAAACCTTAGAATGTGCTCAGAGAATCACACCCGCTTAGTAGAAAGATTTTCAAAGCAACTAGATGCCTTGAGGGTGTTGGGAGATTAAGTTGGCATTTTCCCAATTAAAAATCATTTATATTGTGACGTGAAAACTAAATGATTACAACAATATACGGGAATAATTAGAAAGGAATACTAGGAGATACACAATTCCGTTTATACAACGAAAATAGAACTAATGTCCTGTAAGTTTACTTGGAAACAATGGGGAAAAACGTCTGTCACGTTAAGGGATGAAAATGTTCCAATCGATTACGGGGTTATCAAAAAAAGACAAATTTACAATCCGATAAATACCCGCAAAGTTTAAAAGAACCGGGAGTAAACATCAGAAAGATAATCAAGTGATACACATAACATACACACCTCACATACACCCACGTACACACACACATCAGCTCAGCACGTCTCAAGCCTCTGGGGTCAAACAGAAATTTTTTTCGTGGGGCTATGGACAAAGTGTTTGTTTTGGTGCGCCTGCACAATCTTCTTTGGGCGTGGTCTCGCTTTCCAAACACTCAGTCTTAAGCAGTCGTGTTGAGGATCTTATCAGATGTTGTATACTGTCTTTACTTCTATGCATTCTTCTCACTCAATCTTTGGTATCTTTACGTTCTTCCTTCTAGCGTCTGGACTTCGTCTTGGGGGACTTCGTGTCTGGTCTTACAACCCATTGGGGATTTCTGCTTTATCGAAGACCTCTGTGTCATTGGTAGTTTTTTAGAATAACCCAAATTCAATTTGCTTTAAATCAATTTTAATTCCGAAATCCTCACCAGACCTAACCCTGCGCGATTGAGTAACGGCCAGTGTGCGCTTGAACGCGACTTACCACCCGTTCGTGGTTTGGGCCGATACTGAACTGAACTCTGTTTCTACTTACAAACCGAAAGAGGGTATTCTCTCCACCGATTCCACGTAAAATCCAAGGAAGGATCATGATGAGGTCAAGCCGTGTCCACTCACTCCTTCAAAGGCGCCGGCTGCAACTTATAACAGCCATTTTGGTTTCTACACTACTAGTATAATGTTAGGATAACTATCAACTATGTAAACACTGATTGACCACTACCGCCAAGTGTGAAGTTTACACCATGTTATTTGGTTTTTTTGAACGCAAAAAGGCAGTAAAGCGCATTAAAAAAATGCTCGACAGAAAATAAGTAATACAATCTCAAACGTCTACCAAATCTTACGCTGCTTAACTTCAGTGATAGAAAGAGAACCGGTATTTTCAGCGTGCTGACAAACCTGACCTAAAATTTTAAATTAATTTTTTTTTTTTGTTTTGCAAAAAGGTAAATTTAAAAAAACAAACGAGCAAAGTGGGAAAAATAAAAGTACTTTTTTTTTTTTTTAACAACACGTTAATAAATTAAAAAGACAGAGTTTTAAAAGATTAAGCGACCTTTAAAATATCCTGGATATCCAGTGGCGGCTCATAGGTTAAATTCGCTAATTACATACCAGTAATATGTTGGATCCCGAAGTTATGTAGCTTAGAGAGTAATAATTTGGATGGGGAACCGCACTGGATATCCAGATATTTTAAGTCGCCTTAATTTCTTTAAAAAACTCTGTCTTTTTTAAATTATACGTTTTGTAAAAAAAAAAAAGTTACTTTTATTTTCGCACTTTGCTCGTTTGTTTTTATATATATCTTTTGCAAAACAAAAAAAAATAATTTAAAAATTTAGTTCGAGTGTTGTTTCAGCACGCTGAACCTACCGGTTCTTCTTTTATCACTGAAGTTTAAGCAAGCGAATCCTTGGAGACGCGTTTGAGAATTGTATTACTTTTCTGTCGATGCATTTTTTTAATGCGCTTTAAAACTGCACTTTTGCGTTCACAAACCAAATACAGTGTAAACTTCACACTTGGCTGTACGTTGGTCATCAGTGTTTCACATAGTTGATAGTATCCTAACATTATACAGTAGTGTAAGAAACCAAATGGCTGTTCATAAAGTTGCCCAGCCGGCGGCCTTGAAGGATTGAGTGACACGGCTTGACCTCAATCATGATCCTTCGGTGGATAACCGTGAGAACGGTTGGAGAATACCTCTTTTCGGGTTTAAAAGTAGAAACGAGTTCAGTTCAGTATCGGCCAAACCACGAAGGTGGTAAGTCCGGTTAAGCGCACTGGCGTACTCGCAATCTGCGCAGGTAGTCCTGGTGAGGGATTTCGATAAAAATATGAATTTAAAGCAAAATTGAAGTCCTTGGGTTAATTATCTAAACTACCATGACACAGGTCTTCTGATAAAAGAGAAATCCCCAATGAAGACGAGACACGAAGTCCCCAAGACGAAGTCCAGACGCTAGAAGAAAGAACGTAAGAATACCAAAGATGAGTAAGAGATGATAGAAGTAAAGACAGTATACAAACATCTGTAGATCCATCAAACACGACTGCTAAGACTGAGTGTTGAAGCGGAACACGCCCAAAGAGATGTGCAGGCGCACCAAAACAACACTGTTGTCCATAGCCCCACGAAAAAAATTTCTGTGACCCCAGAGCTTTGGAAAGACGTGCGTGTGTGTGTACGTGGGTGTATGTGGGTGGTGGTTGTATGTGTATTCACTTGTATCTTCTGATTTACTCCGGTTCTTTAACTTTGCGGTATTTATCTGATTGTAACATTGTCTTTTTGATAACCCCGTTAATCGGATTGGAAAACATTTTTCATCCCTTAGTGACAGACGTTTTTCCCCATTGTTTTTCCAAGTACTACAGACATAGTCTATTTCGTTGTATAACCGGAAATTGTCGATACTCCATAGTATTTCCTTTCTAATTATCCCCGTTATTGTTGTAATCATTTAGTTTTCAACGTCACTAATAAATGAAAGTTTTAATGGGAATGCCAACTTACTCCACACACCCTCCAAGGCATCTAAGTTGCTTTTATACTCATTTCTACTTAGCGGGTGTGATTTCTCTGAGCACATTCTAAGGTTTCCAAAATGTATTGATTAATTTTAGTATAAGACTGCTGAACCTATATTACACTCATTTGAGTTCATTATTGTATTTCTGTGGGTTTTCACACTAGTTCTAACTGGTGGATATCACTGAAATTGACAGCAAAGTGACAACAGTTTTATCAGTTCTCAAAGAAGTATTAGGTATTCTACACGATCTTAAAAGTTATGTGTTTATTTTATGATCTCATTCTTCCTCTGATCCCTGTTTCCACAGTTTATTTCCCAGATTCTTGTAAATTTTCAAAGGGCTGTAATTAATATTGGAGTACCATCACTTTCTTTCGTGTCCTACATTTACAACTGATAGACAAATTCTTGGTATTTGTCAGGTTTTTCACGCAAAAGCCAACAGATGGCATGATATTATTCATGTTAATTAAAACTATCTATGATCTTCTGTCCTAGAATCCGTACTAATGAGTATCTCAAAACTCCAGGACAGATTCTGGTTTGTGCATGCACCTTTGCCAGTATGGGTCAAACTTCATTATCTCGTAGGCAATTCACAGAGATTTCCAGCGAGTCATGCCTGCTCCATTATTCCTTTCAGTACAGTACATTTGGTTATGTTGACTTTTTTTAATTTATCGCTAGATATCCTACATTCCCCGGCGTATTATCAATTGTAGTTTTTGACATAATTAGTTATTATTGTCTCCTTTTAAGTTTTTTCACATAAGCGTTCAATGGAGTCTGAGTGAAAACTAGTCTCCTCAGGTCTCCAGGACTCTTTCTGAATATTCAGGCAGATTGGCAGCAGAGCAGTATTCCTGGATAGTCCTGAATTCTTCCTCTGATTTCAGATTTTTCCAGTCTTTTTCCAACTTTTTGGACCATTCCCAAGTGCACAACTACAATTGGCATCACTTTGACTTCATATTCCATAGCTTTTCAGTTTCTCTTGCAAGGTCCAGGTATTTATCCATCTTTTCGTTTTCCTTCATCTTCATCCTGTGATCCCGCTGGAACTGCAAAAATCCCACCAGTTGACAATTTCTTTCTGTTTTGTTAATCAAACACTAGGTATGGTCTTATTGCTGGGATAAAGTAAACCGTTTTTTATCTCAAGCCCAGGGAAATTTTATGCGTTTCATTCTCAAGAACAGATTCTGGTTTATGTGTATACCATTTTGTTTGTATGGTAAAATTTAATGTGTTGCATAATTCCCCATTGGATCACCTTCCAACCCAGTCCTACCTAGTTTTGTATTCCCGTTGTGCTAAGTTTTGGTACATTTTGCTTAGTACATTGTTTACAGTCTCATCTCTGTCACCCATAGTCTACATTTTTACTACTTTGTTGGGTGTTATCAATTTTCGCTTTGATATAGCTTGTGCAACCTTCATTTTTTATGTATTTTTGCAATTGAATGAATTTCGTGAAATACTATAACAAAAATAATACAGCAATTACGCATTCATCCAGAAAAAATAATCATTTCGTTTATGATCATCCCATAATAATATGTATTTTCACAATGTAAATAACCATTTCAATTATATGGTTGATTGATCGATTGATTTGATGGTATGTCAATTAATCTAGTTTTATTTTAGGTCTAGAGTTTAGGGAATTGGCCTTTCTTTGTACGTTATTTTACATGTTTGTAGTTATTATTTAAAAATATCTAATCGAATACGAATAATTTTTAAACATTTCTTGATTCATAGAAGGGACATTATCAGATACTACCACTCTCGGTCAGAGTGGACCTGGATGCAATGGAAATGAAGGTTTTTTCACATTCCAGAAATGTCAAGAATGGAGGATAGCATTAGCAATTTATACCTAAGAGAAACAGTTTTTAGGTGAGATAGGTGTCTTACCCCTCCACATCAGATACATTTAGCCTATGCTAAGCCCTGCCGACTCAGAGGAGGATTCATTAAGGTAAAAAATAAAAAATATTAACAAGTTACTACTATACTACTACTACTAATAATAATAATAATAATCTTAATAATAATAATAATTATAATACATAATACATACACTTTGTTTTTGTTGTCGATTAGAAGCATATAATCAATTCTAGCTTTTTCAGTGATGGCAATAAGAATAATTATGGCAACCGCGCTGAAACTGTGATTTAGATTTCTTCATAGACCAGAACGTTCACCCCCCAACATGTTCAAACGCCAGTAATGCAATTCGAATAAATATATCGATATGATGTCTTTGTGCGCGAAACTATGACAGCACAAAAGGTGTTGCGCAGAGTACTTAAAACCAAGCCACTAGTGGCGCGTGTCTTCGTCTGTGAAACAATGTCGGTCCTATTCAATCGCCCCGACCTTAAAGCTGCCATTGCTATAGAGCCAATTTAACACAGATTTATGATCGAAATGAAGCTCAGAGATATTGGGCTTGATGGAAATATATTCCCAGTCTAATAATATTAGTGCATTATTCCTATTGAAAATTCAGTGAAGGCCACGCATCAATAACGGGTTTGTTGTTTCTACTTAGACGGTGAGAAGTTACCGTTTCGAGTTTAGATGATTGGAGTAGTTTCTACTTTCATTTATTTCTTTATACTTTAACCTTTATGAAAATAAAATATGGTATTACATGAATATGGAAATTATTATATTCTTATTTTGTTATCAATAACACAAACAACCGCCATAATATATATGATATACTAAAAATTATTCTCCCACGAGACAGGTTTTAGTACCTATAAACAACATTCCTTAATACAACTGATATAGTCATTCATGATATCGTAATTCAAAAACCTTTAATACAATGCATTTACCACACACCACACACACCACACACACACACACACACACACATCACACACACACATATATATATATATATATATATATATATATATATATATATATATATATAATATAAGTCCTCCATATGTTTCGAAGCTTACTTCTCACAGTGAAAAAGCCATGGAAAGAACATACTTAAACAATGCTTCAAACAAATTACCAATACTATTATATATATATATATATATATATATATATATTATATATATATATATATAATATATATATATATAGATGATATATTATATATCATACACACACACACACACACATATATATACATATAATTTATATATATATGTATATATATATATATATATATGATGTTGGTTATGTGTGGGGGTGTCTACGCGTCTTGAAGTATTTATGTGTGTGTACTTGTGTGTTGATGTCTACGTGCTTTTCGGAGATTTTGAATGTTTCTTCCGTAAAATCTTTTGGGACGAATAAGGTAAATGTTGTTTTTTTTAGAGTCGACGAATGGTCGCATCTGTTATTTCGTATTGGTTCTGTTTCTCTAAATTGTTTCCGCAGTTTGAGAGTACATCAATAGTCAGAACACATTTCTTTACATGAACACCGTCTACAAAGGTTTTTTTTTCTTCGACCACGAAACGAAGCAGAATTTGCAGCGCGTACATCAGTCGATTAAAATGTCTGAAATGAATGCGTCAAATGTCAATAAAATGCGGTAAGTGATTTGCCGACATCATTAGTGACAAAGGCATTTGAACGCGCATGTAGTCCATTATGCTTTGAATAAACAAGTAAATATTTGTTTTTCTTATATCCAAAGTGTTGTTTTTTTTAATATCGAGAATGATGTAATTTCCAGCACAGAAATGAATTTAAAGTTTTAATTTTAATTTTCCTTTAAAAGATAGTACCTTTACATATTATTTATTCCTTTTTTTTTCCACTGGCCTAAGACATATAAAATTATTTTGGTTCAGTGTGAAGCAAGTTCGTCGTTTTTCTCTGCTTTTTTAACACTGTGTCCCTAACTAAAAAAAAAGACTTAATTTGTCTTACACAGTAAAAAGAAATCTGATGAAATAAAGTATCATGGCTGAGGCTATATTTACCATCACATGAACAAGAAATGAAATATCAATTGGAACTTAACACTGGGGATCTATTGTTCAAAGCTTCTTTAGACGTTCTTGCAGGCATTCACCGTGGCATAATGTCTAACGTACTGGACTGCTACATTTGAATCAGCTAGTTCAAATACCAGTTACGCAATTACGTTCACCTTCAGTCTAAATCTAAAAAAATGTATGAAATACTAAAAAAGTATGAAACCCACAATCTCCAGCTCTTAGTTTAATAGTATCAGTACTGTTATACTATGAATAAGTTTTTGTCATTTAATAACACAGGAAGGTTAATATGCCATTAAAAAGAAATTAAATAAATCGTCTTCTGGTATGTGTCGTTGTGTCTCTTTTATGGTTCTGCCTATTCTCAAATCTTATACTTGGAGTCAATTTTCAGGTTGGGAACCAAAAAAATGTCATACGGTGAATGGGCAGTTGCAATTGCAGTTGCGTAATCCAGCATTTTGACATACATTCTTAAATCAATAAGTATTAATGCTGACATTAACATGAAGTGAAACGCAAATAGCCTCGTCCATGATTTTAGTTCACCATATCCATTTTCACGACAATAAACCTTACGCAACACGTGCCTCCACAATAATAAAACCAGTCAGCATAGGATTTAGGCTCAAATCTTACTGAAATAACTGCTTGTCTTGCTTGATCACCAAAAGTAAGTAACTGGAACTTCTCACTGATTAGATATGTGACTACTGAGAAATGGCGGATTATTTAAATACTATGAGATCTCCCTGAGCAAAGTTTAACCAAGTATAAGAATATATATATATATATATATATATATATATAATATATATATATATATATATATATATAGTTGCATACTTTTTCCCGCTTTCAGCAATATTGGAACCAATCGTCGAAATGAGGATGATTTTACTCTATGAAGAATCAATCATCATATGCTAGTATGCATTCATATACATTGGAGTCGAAATTACTCACA
>CM042145.1:73182526-73200026 GCA_023376005.1 Doryteuthis pealeii
TACAACCAGCTCACTTCTAAGGCATTGTATCAGCAAACGTTATAAGGCGGGTACAATAGCATAATGACTGAAGGACAAGAAACTACCGAGACGAAGCGTCTTATCAACATTTCCTACCAACGACCAGAATATCCCTGTTATCACCACTACTCCAAGAACACTACTTAAACTCAGATAAGTCTCGTAGCAAATACCAATAAAATTTGCAAAAACATTATGTAATTTTTGTTAATACAGGTGTCTACAATTTACTTTCGTATTTGTTTCCTTCTTTGTCCGAAATAGCCATTCTACGGAGAATAAGAGCTCCTTCGAACCCCCGTAAATACCCTTAATTATGCTGAATCTATAGTTTATAGCTCCTGCGGGCAAACAATGGGAATTGATTGCAATAACAATACAAAATGACAAATACTGTTCTTTCTCATATTCAAATTACATTTTGAATAAGATTTATGTTGCCTTTTTATCTTTTAAACTGGAGAGGGAATTTTACTGGATCCTGTACATAGGTGATGTTATTAAAGACAGTGAATCAGTACTCGATATTAGTCTCTGTAAATTTATTATAAATGAATGTGGCAGTTTTCTTTTACCATTATCATCTCAACCAATTAATAACCAAACATAGGAGTTACAAGATTCACTGCTTTTCAGTTTCTAGTACTGTCTACAACAAATGTTCGATTGATAAATGTACTGCAATATTTAATGTTGTACAAGAATTTTATTTTCATAGTTTTTTTTATTTGAAACTGTAAGTTTTGTATTGTTTTTGTTCAGTAACTCCTTTTATGGGATAAGTCCAAGAATGTCCTAGAAGCTGAAATGAAGGCTTCAGAAAAAACATGTCCACCGAGATCGGGGGCCGTGATAGAAGAATTGGCTGAGCAACACCAAGCTTAACTCATCATATTATAAACCTGTTCTGTGGTATATTACTATGAATTGTGTGTCAATTATGCTAAAAACGAGATTTGTTTCTATTTGGTTTAACGAACAAGCTATGCCAAATAGGAACAACACATTTTCTAATGAGTTTGTGCTCCACAATCTAATTCTCTGTTTTTTCTCTTGTAAGTCTCAAATTCAAGGCATGCAAAAATATGATTTTGCTGATTACATGTATAGCATGTATTCATCTGATGGTCAGGAAACACCTCAGGTAAAACCCAAACTACAACCGCAAATATATATATATATATATATATATATATATGTGTGTGTGTGTGTGTGTGTGTGTGTGTTGTTTTGGAAAAGGTGACTTACCGGTGAATGGTTAGTTGATGCAAAATTCGGAAAGGTAAGTCAACGATATAACAAATAAAAAGTGCTCAATACGTTAGTAGAGCAAATTCATTGTAATACAGGTACAAGTGATAACCTACTCGAGTTTCACCATATGTACCTTCAGGGTTAAATCCACTGGATTAATCACGATATTGATTAATCCAGTGGATTTAACCCTGAAATCCTTATGGTGAAACTCGAGTAGGTTATGACTTGTACCTGTATTACAATATATATATAATATATATGTGTGTGTGTGTGTGTGTGTGTGTGTGTGTGTGTGTGTGTGTGTTAAATCAAAAGGAAATTGATCAAAATTAAAAGCAAAATAGAAAGAATGTTTCCTTTTTTCTTTCTGTTTTAAAGATGAATATAAACTCACTACACTGACGTTCGAGTGAAAATTGGGAAAAAATAGCTCCAATGCAATGGATTCTGATATTTTAATAAACAAATCCCAAAATTAATAAGAACAGACTGTATCGATAGATAAGATAAAATTAAAATAGATAGATTGATAGATAGAAAGAAAGAATGGTTAGACATATTCATATATTGTGAATCTCGAACCCATGTAAGTGCCACATATTTTCGATAACACGTGATTATAAATGTAATTCTCTGTGATTCCTAATTGCGATTATTGTGAATATCACATTTCTACAACGTATATAATGTCATAACTACATAAGATCTTTTAGAATAATATCCATTAAATTTCTAACTGTTAAAGCAAGGACACTAATAATGGGTTATCTAATGTATTATTTCAAAAAGGAATTGATGCTAGTGACTTGTTGATGATTAGTGAATTGAGAAGTACAAAGAGCGATAATATCATACCGACAGAAATAGTTGATACCCAGACTTTTAGACTTGTAGGCTAATCGATACATCAAAGCCCAGTGATCGTTCTTTTATATATATATATATATCTTATTATAATGGAGATTGTGTGTTTTTCTGTCTGTAACCGAAACTATATTACTAATCGAGTCACAATTCCCATAGTTATTTACATCACATTCTCCAGGATTTTATTTTTATTCAAACCTTAATTATTAATAAAATTGTTTTACATTATTAATACTGTTGACCATATCTACATATTATTAACATGCGATTGTTTTATATATACAAAATATATTGATTTTGCAGTGTGAATGGAAGGCTAATTTGCATATTGATATGAAAAATTTGATTTTAATAAATATGTGCTCAGTTATTATTGATTTCTAATCGTTTGGTATTTTATCTTAATAAATATGAAGCAACAATCTCTCCAATAAATCCATTAACAATGATTAACAGTAATTCTATTCTTTACTTCCTAATTTAACTAAATAGTTAAATTATGAGATTTTAGCAATGAAAGACGGGAGGGAAGAAAAGCAAGTTTTAGTTGTTCCCTTTCTGTTTCAAGTCTTTTTATCGGGCATCTTATTTATTTCATTACCCTTTCTAAGTTAACATAATATTTTATTTCATTAAAACTTAAATACTTCCACCCGAGGGTGCATATATTTGCTAATATATATATATATAATATATATATATATTATTATATATATATCATGTGCTGACAGCATGGGTTCTCATGTCCCTCTCTCACCACTCATCTCTATCAGTCATAACTTTAGATTTCCTCCCCATGACATCCAGTGTCCATACAGTGCTGTTCAATGTAAGTTTTTAATTGTTGGCCAACACCTGTGTTCCCATGATTTGTTGACCACAGGAGAACGTCACTTATTACTTCGTGCTTGTTCTTCAGCAGCATTCAGCATTCTTGTTTGAGTTGATTCGATAGTTTGGCGGTACAGCTGATTTTTGCGGAGTGCTTCTTCCATGATTGGTTCAAGACAACACACAGGATTCTTATGTACTTCCAATATAGTTTCTTCTCGAAGCGTTTCATGTATTTGCACTTTTTTTATTGAAAAATAAAAATTTACATAATTATGTACACCAGGGTTTTTCGGCGTCTGTCGTTCGAAAGTGTCTAAACAAACCTTTTTTTTTATTTAGCTATTGTTGATAAAATAATCGCGTTAATTTATTCATCTTAATATTAGACATACACATAAAAGCATGATGCTAATGCAGAAAAGCATGTAAGAGATAATACAATTAGATTACGTATAAAATGCATTACATTTCACAGAAATATATGAAAACTTTGAGACACCCGAGTAAGGGTAATGATTAGGGTTTGGGTTAGAATTAGGCTCCTTCGGAAGTTTCCGTAATCTAATGTTATTTATTCGTAAAATGTGATTCTAATGATTTTATCAATTCCGTGTTATTCTATATTTGTATAAAAACCAGTACTGTAATTTGATATATAACTTTTAAAGCACATTCAAACTTCTATTAAAAAGTTGTTTCATTCTTTTTTTTTTTCATTTTTTTTTTTTTGGTTTTGTTTTGTTTTACCGGATATCAACCTCAGTGGTCATTTAATGCCGATAAGTTTTGAAATAAATCAATTCTAATGGATAATACAATTTTGTTTATAAATACATTTTCTATTTAACCCATAGATGGACCCTAACAGGTACTACCACTCCGAGTCAGAGTGGACCTGGAGCAATGGTGATGAAGGTGTGCTCCACATTCCTCAAACCTCCAAAACTGAACCTCACATCAGATAGAGTTTAACGTCATTCCCAGGACATGTAGACCCGCAGCCACCGCCTTCTTCTAGCATCCATATGATAAAAAGGGGTTGGGGCTGCCATAAGGGCAATAGGGTTGGGAAAATCATTTAGGTGCTAGGGCTTGACGTGACCAGCCGATTGATCGGAGGGGGTCTCTCCGACGCCCGTCTAGCCCAGATAGGGCCAAAGTTGAGTATTGCATGTCATGAACTGCTCATCCACCTGGGCTCTATCCTTAAGCATCATGGGTCGCCACTCACGGCCAACAGGTGGCCCCATTGGGGGAGTATTACCCCTCTGCAGAGGTGCAGTCGATGCATTCTAACGCCCCAGATGACAGGGCGGTTTTTGCATTTAGTTTTCTTTTCTTTTCTTAATGCCTCAAGTGCACTTTTCGATTTAAAAGATATACTATGAAATTTGACTTTCGTCGGTATGTATGTTTTTGTTTGTCTTTTTTTTGGGGGGGGATTTGTTGTTATTTTTGTTGTTTATTTTGTTTTTTTTGCTTTGAAGCATTAATTTGAAATTTAGGAAATCACGTCATTTATCAAAAAAATATAATTATTAATTGAACTAAAATTTCCTACTATATCCTTATGTGATGTCATTTCCTCTACGCTGACGAAAAAATTCCCTGACCTCTCACCAGGCCGGATTAAAATAAGATCTTTTTTACGTGGTGTTTTATTTTATGAGGGATCCTGCGAGGACCAAACTCGCTATTCAGTAGTAATAGATCTGCAAACGATTACCCCATGTTTTTCCTCCTCACCCAGGATTGGCCGGGTAGCCGCTTCGAGTTATTATGTATAAGTAATTTAATCGTATTTTCTACGCACGCATGCACGCTGGCACGCTCCTGGGCTCACTCACACACGCACCGTTTACTATATAATCTAATAAATGATCAAATATACGACCTTATCTAAGAGACACCAATAACCTAATCTAAAAAATGACAGTAGCATCTGTTTTCTTTTACCTGTCGCAATGGGACTTAGCTCCCTTTAGCCACAACGAAGAAACGGTCTTCCCCCAACGCTTTCTAAAATGGAACCATCTATCAAAGCGACACACCTAGTCGCACCACGAATTAAATTTCATGAAATACAAAGAAACCAAATGATATAACGGTCACGGAGCGGAAGGCGGGAATAAGCGAACCGTTTGGGCACGTTGTCCTCTGGGCAACAGAACTCATTGATTTACGAAACGTTAACCGCTATTTTGATGTGTGCCATTAATTGAAGCCAAGTCGATTCATTGGACAACGCAGTTACCACTTGTAGGCATTGACCCCGACCAGCAAGACTGTCCTCCTCAAATCATATTTCTTACGTTCCCCTGGGACCCACTTTCAAAGAAGAGAAAACGATAGCAGAGTCCCGTAACAACACGCTCGTAAATTATTTGCGACTTACAATTTTGGCGCCAGGCACGGTTTCACTTGGTACAGAGTAAATCAAGCAGTTTTATCTGAACGGTTTAAATTGTGGATTGTGTGTGGCCCTCTTCTTCATTGTTCTCTGTCTACTTCCTATAAATGTATCAGTGTATGAGGTAGTTTAGTGTGATTTAATCTTTAACGGCATACCAAATCATTATTGGTTAATTTATTTGGTAAATCTATATCCATAGATGTTCAATGTTCAATTTCATTTTTTTAATTGCACTTTCATATTTGTCAATAATTAACTTTTATAAAATAATAAAATTCGAAGGCAATACAATGCGTAAAAAATAAAGACAAAACGATGTTTTATATGTCTAATCGATTTCAAAGCTAGAGCTTCATCATCAGAGTGTATTTTCAGAAATTCAACAAACTTTTAAAAAAGAAAAAAAAAAGAGAGAAATAACAAATTACAGTTATTCGCCCATTTCATTCATAAAGGAGGAGAAGAAGAAAGAGAGGAAAAAAAGGAGAGTAAAAGGAAATAAGAAGAGAATTATAACCACACAAATAAAAAAACATAAGCACGTCATTTCTGAAAATACACTCTGATGATGAAGCTCTAGCTTTGAAATCGATTAGACATATAAAACATCGTTTTGTCTTTATTTTTTACGCATTGTATTGCCTTCGAATTTTATTATTTTATAACATACTTAACAATGCTTCAAGCAAATTACCAATTACTTTTAACTTTTATAAATTTATTTGAACACATTTATATTGTTGCAAGCTGAGTGTTGTATATATTTTATATAGGTTTACACAACTTAATAACTTAAAAAAAAACTCAACACAATGAAAGAAATCAACGGAGTCGTATTAAAATAACAATCTGTATTAAAATGAAATTACAGATATGTATAATAGCATACCGGGCATAGTCCTTTCTTTTATATTGTGGTATTAATAGTTCATATTTTATCTTGTTTTTCTTTGCTGATACTGGAGCTGATTTGTTGCGTGACCACTCGTCTTGTCATTCTCTGAACTACTAAAAAATTCCCGCTTTTCCTTTTTAGCGCTCGATTTTTGAATTCAGCGTCTGTTGTTTTCCGTTACTGCATTTTTGGGATTCTTACTCCCCCTTTTTAATATAATCGGCAACTGCCATTTTATTAACTATTACAATATTATTAGGTTCTTGGTACTGTGCTGACTGAAATAGAAAAGCATACCATTAATATTCTTCAGATTTTTTGTATCCCTCTTTCCTGCTTTATATTACGCCACGAGCTCCTGTGTTAGATGAATTTTAATACGGATTAAGATAATCCTGCTGGCGCTTGTATTCAAGGTATCCTATCGATAACATGTTATATTGACTATTAAAGTATGATATATATTCTATTAATAATGGGGATTCGCTTCCGGTTTTTGTATGTAACAAAAATTACGTCACATTACCCCAAATCGTCATAAAAATAGAATAAATACACTCAAAATTTGAACATGCAACATTAGACAGTCCTCATTGTTTTTTAAAACAAGTTTTAATAAATACATGACTGGTATTATATATCTATATATAGTTTGTTTTATTTTAATACAGTTTACATTTCAAATTATTTTATTTTTTAATCCTTTAAGGAATTTGATGATTTTACTTACTTAGTGTACAAACTCGCTAACATTGAATTTTTTACTCCGACCCCTCAGGCAATATGTTTCAAAAATGTATTTTTACATCGCCCGGAGGGTGTTTTTTTATTTTGTACCAGTTTAAATAATAGGGATATATAGTATATGTAAACAATATATGATTAAATCATTTCCAATTGATTTTTAGTTATGAATTCAGCTAATCAACTTTAACTTCATAAATCATTATATTTCCGTATTGTTATATTCGTTATTATTATTATTATTATTATTATTATTATTATTATTATTATTATTATTATTATTATTGTTATTATTATTATTATTATAACCGTATAGACATATTTGATAGATTTACTAACGACAATGTTTTTCAAATGGTTATTGTATGTTTATCTACTTTATTACTCTTGTTTAACGGACGTTTTATGTATTTTACTCTAGAGATCTGAGAAAAATGATTATATTCTGCCGAGTACATCTGTACTCTTTTTGTTGATTTGACGAGAATCTTCATACCAATACAAAATCTTTCAACCCACTGTTTTCTTATTTAGTATTAAAAAAAACAAAGGCTAAAATTAAGAAACGAATTCATCAGGTTTTACTTCAAACCAAAACTAGTAAACAACAATGTAAAAACTGTATTTATAATATGAATCACTGAAATTTAGGAGCATGTTACGGGATTACATTTTGTGGAATAATATAGAATACTTCAATAACGAAATTTCTGAAACAAATCCTTTGCTTGATTTCTCTATTTATGTACTTATTTTTTATAATAAGCATAGATATAAAAACTGAATAATTTAACATATGACGTATATGATAGTCATTATGGATGTGGTTATTTCATTTCACTTAACGCTAATACCCTTGGGCAAGGTATGAATCCTACTCTCCCGCCAGCTATGGATAAATAGTAGGGCAGACTGGGCTCTTTAACCTTGGTTAGGCAACCCATCTAAGAGAAGGAAAACTCTGAATTCTAACCAGTTGAACTCCGCTTAAGAAATTGACCTTGTGTCACATCCTGTTCGTGCGGAGGGGTTGGTGAATATATATATATGATATTCATTACCGCAAAAAAGTTAATGTTTATATTTTTTGGTCGTCATCATGCTACAAATATAAATTCAACCCAATTATTTATCTTATGTGTTGATTTCATGGAAAAAAATCATGGACAAAAAACATCAACACTTCAGGTACTGAATGTATTTTTTCCAGTTATAAATTGTATTAAGAGGTTAACTGAAGGTGCACATGATGATTTAACAATTGGTAACGAAGCATGCTTCATTTTGAAGACTCAGTATTCACATTGTTATATAGTGCCAGACATGCTCAATACTTGCTTAATGTGGGTGCTAAGGCTGGTACATCGTACAGATGGAAGCACGTGGTTCTTATAGACAAGAATCTTTGACTCGAATCTTCTGAACATTGTAGATCAATGAGTTCCATATACAGTTGTAACGATATTTTGTCATGGTTAACATCGAAAAAGGAAGATAACTTTTTAAGGCTGGTTGAAGGGCTGTACAGATGGGTCTCAAAGGCCAAATGTGACCCGCGGGTCGAGAGTTGTTTTATATAGCGGCTTCAAATTCACGGCCCCACTTCGTGTATCTGTATACGTAGCGGGTATCGTCACCAACCACTAGACAATATATGTAGTAGTCGCTTAATGAAATCACAACACATGGGTATGGTAGGAACTTTGCATTTATTTCTCTTTCTCGGCTGGTGAGTGGCGAGCGTGACAATAGCAATGCCCAAGTGTTGACGATGACTACTACTACTGTTGGGATGACTGGCGATGGTGAGGTGGAAGGGGTGGACGAACTTCACTGCCCGCTGGCAGCGATGGACCGTGGTGACGGTCACTCTTGCTTGTCTCCTGTCCCGAGGCTTATGCCTGACCCCCTCTGGCTGACTTCCTTTTATATATATCAATCGTCTACGCGTTTGCTTTTGTTATCCTTATCAGCGGACACATCTATTTGCATTTTTAACTTCTTGGTTCGCTTTTACCGGGAAAAAGTCCTTTGTTATTTTTTTCGTCTTTTCTTTGTTTCGGCTTAAACGGAAAACACTAATTCCTCTCGTACAATATACAACAGTTGGAAACTATACTGTAAATGTCATCATCATCACCATCATGTCGCGGAAGCAGCACGGATATCCATGACAATCTCTCGCCAACCTTTCCTATCATTCATTGCCCCTGGGATGTCTTCTGTGCAGCAACCAGCATCCTCGCATAGTTGGTCAATATAGGTCCTTGCTGAGCGGCCCACATTAGCATGTCCATGTGTTGGCATTCACAGGAGAACGTCACTTATGAGCTCGTCATTGCTTCTCCAAGAGTGTCCTGTATACCTAGTCCGTCACACCAGGATGGTTTATGAGATGAGAGGCAGGTGGTCATACAGCTGCTTCCTTGCGGAGTGCTGTTTCCACGACTTGTTCAAGATTTCACGTAGCATTCTTGTGCAACTTCCATCTAGCTTATTCTCAAGGCGCCTCGTTGGGGTCCAAGTGGTGCAGCCATACAGCAGTACTGATATAACCACTTATAACCACAATAGACTTACAATTGAATAAACAAATAATTTTTTTTTAAAGTGCAATGCATCATATCTTAATTCTACTGCTTGTTGTTCATTCACTCCTGCATTACAGGAATTATCAAAATAACAGTTAAAGAGTTCGTTTATATGATACCAAGTTAACAGTTATATAAAATACATTCGGCATATTTTTAACCGTATTGATTTTTCCTTGATATTGATGTACGTAATTATGTTTTTATGCAGATACATGAATATATTTTCCTCGTTACTTGACAAGTGCATTTTGTATGGTGGTGTCATCAAGCCAGCTAAGCACTTCATAGTATATCAACTTGATTCTTGATTTGCGCCAAATACTAGTGTATATATATATATATATATATATATATATATATATATATATATATATATTATGAAATGGGTACAAGAGATAACCTACTCGAGTTTCACCATAAGGATCTTCAGGGTTAAATCCATTGAATTAATCGAGACACCAATTAATAGCAGTCGTCATTGCAATGACCACACACGTGAAATCGACTGCTATTATTCGGTGTGTTGATTAATTCAGTGGATTTAACCCTGAAGATCCTCATGTGAAAACTCGGGTAGGCTATCTCTTGTACCCATTTTATAATAAATTTGCTCTACTTAGTATTGAGCACTTTGTATTTGTTATATCGCTGGCTTACCCCTCTGAATTCCACACTAACCATCGTGACCAAATTCACCGGTAAGTCAACTTTTCCTTTATATATATATATATATATATATATATATATATATATATATATATAAGTTAAAAGAAAGGAAATCAATCCGAACAATATGAGTAAGAAAAGGTGGAATGAAAACATCACACAATGCTGTTAAAGAAGAAAACAATTTATAATATAATCATAGCTGATACTGATCAATATTTCGATTTTACAAAAATCATCATCAGAGCTCATTCACTCCTGTAGTTGTTTGGGTCGGAGAGGAAAGTCAAATCAGTTTACAAAACAAAAAACCTTAATACTGCAAAAAATATATATATAATATATATAATATATATATATATATATATATATATATATATATATATATATATAATATATATATAATATACCAAGCGTGTTGGTAGATCCTTGCGGAGAGAAAAAACCCAGCAGAGAGTTTGATTGTAAAAATATACTACCAAACATTAACCAGGAAGAACAACATTTTTGAAAAAAAGAAAGGACCAAGATATTCGTACCAACAAAAAATAATCTATTGGTACAGTATTTGGCCAAAAGAAAAAACAATTTATATGCATATATATGTATATAAGATATATATATATATTCATATAACCGCTAGGAGAAGCTAATATGTAAAGAGTCAGATTTTAGCCCTGAAGAGCTTTATGCGAAACTAATAGTAGGTTCGTCTGACTCATTAGATTATCTTTATTATATATATATATATATATATATATATATATATATTGCTTAGTTACGGCTAACAATCCAGACAAAAAATGTTAAATCGATTAATTCTATAAAAATTATAAAAGACTTATAGGTTTTTGTTATGAGAGTTTATTTTTAATAACAATTATCTCTTTTAATTATCAGGTGTAAATATGTTCGAAGGAAATTCTTTTAAAATACGTGTATTCCTTACAGATTTTTCTCATTAGTCTATTAGACGAATAATATCACCAATTTATAGCAAATGTTATTTACATATAAATAATAATCCAGTAATAATATCCTTGTGTGCTTATTAGCATTCATATGTAGGTAAATATCATCTGCCTACTAAAAAGCATGACTGGATGATTTACATTCAAAAGATATATTATTGTCAAAGTATGTATTATCAATTAATAGCCTCGACGTTAACACGTGTATTGAGATCATTTGAGTGAGACCAAGTGGGAAATCACGAACACTCTCATTTGCAATCTGGTTTTTCCACGTGACTACACAATCATACATTACATCAGTGTTGTACTTCCGGCACTTAACATGATTTCCCAGCGCACTCATCTTCTAAATATGGCGAATTCGGTTTGATGTGGCTGATTTTCAATTGTATTAATTCTTCTGCGAAAAATTAATGGCCATCATTTAATGAATCTAAACATAATCGATATATACTTCACAGAGTTCGATTTAATAATCAATCAATTTTTCTACAAAGACGTTCAACGGGGTTTTGAACAATATATCAAACGGTGAATATATTACTGTAGCTCGAATATGTTAAATGTAATTGAAAGTTAAATTTCAAATAAAGAGCATTCCACAGTTGATATATCATCTGCATAAATCTGTCGTCGTCTGAGATAGATAGATAGATAGATAGATAGATAGATATGAACATACTGAGATAGATGATAGATATGAACATACTGAGATAGATATGAACATACTGAGATAGATGGATGGATAGATAGATATGAACATACTGAGATAGATGGATGGATAGATAGATATGAACATACTGGATAGATATGGATATAGATATGAACATACTGAGATAGATGGATGGATAGATAGATATGAACATACTGAGATAGATGGATGGATAGATAGATATGAACATACTGAGATAGATGGATGGATAGATAGATATGAACATACTGAGATAGATGGATGGATAGATAGATATGAACATACTGATAGAATTTATATTCGTTTATGTTTGTAAATTTAAGAGTATTGTATAATAATTTAATTTTACTCATTGCAACAATTTTAGAATTAACAAGTAATCTTATGAAAATGCACAGAGCATTACATTCGTAAGACGACATAGACAAACTTGAAAACTGCAGAACTCACCTCCAAAATTTACCCTGCTGAAGTCCCTGAAATGATTAAAAAATGAAAATAATGAAAATTAAAAAGAGTGGCTTTTGCATGTCACATGTCCATTTTGGTCATGTGACAAAGTGAGCCCTGAAAATCTCCTTTACCAACACAATGTTGGAAGTGACAGACATGTGTCGTTTTACTTCTTCGGCAGCTACACACATTAGTGCCTGATTTTTGCTCCTGAAAAATACTAATTGGTTTCCAACTCTTTGTTGCTTAACCTTTCTTCACGTTCCTTGGAACACCTTGTGTGTTTTATGGTTTGGGATTGATGTTGGTTAATCAAATGTTCCATGTGTGTCTGGAAAGGAAGTAGGAAATGATCTTGCCAACATTGAAGATTGTGTAGATGTAACAAGTTTCCTCAGGTCACCTAGTCTCTTCTAATTTTCCTAGCCAATCTAAGTGTTTTATTTTGGTGGTCTCGATTTTTCCCCTGATCTCACATTTTCAGCTTCATGGGCTCTATCCAAGTGTTTCAGTTTGGATTGGTCTTATTGGCACCTGTATGTTCTAGAACATTTTCAAATATCTGGAAATGTACAGATATTTGTCCAGTTTTTTGCCTCCCTTCAATTCTACTTTATGGTCTTATATATATTTACCAACCCCTCCGCACGAGCAGGATGCGACATAAGGCCAATTTCTTATGCGGAGTTCAACAGGTTTGAATTCAGAGTTTTCCTTCTCCTAGACCGGTTACCTAACCAAGGTTAAAGAGCCCAATCTGCCGTACTATTTTCCCATAGCTGGAGGGAGAGTAGAATTCATACATTTCCCAAGGGTATTAGTGATAAGTGAAATGCAATTAGCACGTCCAGGATTTGAACTCGGGGCGTGCAGTCCATTTCCCATGACTTTAACTATTACACTACGCGCTTCCTACTTTATGGTCTTATAGAACGGCAAAATCCTATAGATGGCAAGTTCTATTCTTCTTGATAATTAAAATTAGGTCTCGTCTTCTGGCCTGGATTGTGGGATCACTTTTGTATTTAAAAAATCCCAGATAATTTTCTGCGTTTCATTTTGTATGACATATTCTGATTTGTGCATATACCATTTGTCTATATGATCAAATTCCAGTCTCTTTCCCAATTTCCAGTGGATGAAGTTCCCCAGCCAGACATCTATTGTATTTCTTTTATGTCAGTTTGCTGCGTTAGCTTGTGTGATTAACTGTTTCATATCTATTAACACATAGCCTATACTTTTTAATTTCCTGCGTATTAGCAATTTTCTATTTGACATATGCTCCATATGGCGATATTTTTGCTGATATTAGAAAGTATTCAGTTTCGACCTTCTGGATTCCCCTTCGGAGCCATGTCTATATTATCTGAAGTACATCTTAGGTTGTCGTTTAAAGTATCTATATAATTGATTCACATCCTATTTTTTCTAGATTTTCTGTTTTTTTTTTCTGTTTGTTCTTTTATATGCTAAGGCAGTTGATGGAACTGTAATCAACCTCTGTTTGACGTTGTTTATATATTCTTAGAGTATATATTTTGTTACATTCGCAATCCTAAATGCTCGCGATCCTGTTTCTCCTATTTTCTTTACAAATCTTTCTCTGTCATCGCTCAAGTGCAAAGGCTTGAGCATGTTCAACATTTTCTTATTCTATGGTCCATATTCTTTACTTCCTCTAATAAGAATATTCTCTGGGGGGCACAGTTAAGTCCGACGATTTTACTCTCCCAGCAATGCTGCCCTCTTCTCACTAACACTATCAAAATATCTTGTCTCTTGTCCACTCGTCGCCACAGCCAAAATGCTACTGCAAGCTTTCCTCACGGTTTGTGAGGGCTGGTCATTAAATACACAATTACAGTGTTCATCCGGGCTCCTTACTCTGACCTGCCCGTGCAGCACGTGCGACACTAATCATCAGGCGTCAATCCTTCACATCGGGGCCACTCTGGATAGTTTAGCAATTGCCATGCGTCAGGCCACGACTCACGATCAGGAGAATTCGAGTTCAATCTCCCCACTCGCCTCTGATCTCATTCTGCATGCCAAACACAGTCGTGCACGTTTACAACTAGTACGTTCGTGGTTTTTCTGGCCACACTTCCTCTTTTGTTCATTTTAAGAAGGGTCCAGAGCATATTTCAATGGAGCCCATGCATGTAATATTATGACTAGCTCCCGGCATCAGAATTTGATTTCAAGAATTCGTAGTTTTTTCATGTATTCCTTTCTAACTTTCATATAATTTTAATGCCATCTGCTTATATTATCCGGAGGCAATTGTATGTAAATAAACCCCATCTTATTTGGTGGTCGCGCTGAAAAGTTATTCAAGGATTTATTCATGGGTCATAGACACCATGTGGAGGGGAAATTTCTGCCTGACCAGAAATAGTATCTGGTCCCGTTTAAGGGTTAAGTTCGAATGGCCGAAATATTTTGGGGGGTGTTGGAAGTGGGTCCTTTTCCTGCACATGCTCGGAGATATCTTCCGGTGTGAAGGCTCATGGGAGTTTGTTATTTTTAATTTTTTTATTCTAGTTTTATTTTAATCCTCATGGCTCATGGGATCTATCTATCTATCTATCTATCTATCTATATATATATATATATATATATATATATATATATATATATATATCTGTGTGTGTATCTATCTATCTATCTATCTATCTATCTATCTATATATATATATATATATATATATATATATATATATATATAGAGAGAGAGAGAGAGAGAGAGAGAGAGAGAGAGAGAAAGAGAGAGAGGGGGGAGGGAAGAGAAAGAAAGAGATAGACAGACAGAGATGTGGATAGATAGATATGAATAGAATAATATATATATATATATATATATATATATATATATATATATATATATATATATATATATATATATATATACTAGACAAAACGTGGCCTGTTGGATAATCGGACGCTCTTCTGATTTGGCAGTTCACTTCCTTCATCTGTTTTACCTTTTCTATTTTTTCATTTTCACCATGGCGCATCTTAATTAATACACATAGCGCAAATGGCTATATCGTTTGGTCTTATTAATAAGTAGCTATTAATAAAGCATGATAGTTACAAAGAAATTTAAGAAATTCCTGATTTCGGAGAGGAAAGCAAATACTCTAACATATCTGGCATTAAGTACAAACAAATTGTAAAAGTTCTGGCAAAAACATAGACAGGAAACTACAAGAAGTACAAATATTAGGAGTACAAATAAAAATCATGATGAATAATAATGAAAGTCATTTATAGCTTTTGGCAAACTGAATTTAGATTGTGTCAGAAATTGCCCCAAATAGATTCTCATTTCGTCTGGCCTTGCTCTGCCGTTACAGTAAACCAATGATCGTTTATATTTCAACTGGCAGACAGATTTTGAAAAATAGTGATTGGTTGATTTTTCCTTCGTAGTTGCCAGACCTATTCACCCACGACTTCGTTTTAGATTTAGCTTTTCTTAGTTCTTAAGTTACTGTAATTGATTCTGTTTTTGTTTTTATTTCTTAAAATCAATCGGTCGCTATTTTTTATCCTTATTTTTGGGGAGTTTAAATCCGACAACAAACAAACCGAGACTGATTATATATGCGCTCCCTGTCTGGTTTGAGTTATTATTTATTTTATCTTATGTATTTATTTATTAGAGATTCAGAACATTTCGAAAACCTACGTGTATTACAATGTGAGGAAGAAAGATAAAGAGGATTATACACTGATAAAATACATAAAGATGCAACGAGTCTATAGATAAGAATAGATGAGACAAAAGTAAAATAAGAAAGACATGAGGAAGAGGAACTTTTATAAAAATATAAAACACAACTAAAAGAAAAAAAATTAAGTCTAGTGTTAAAAAAACTTCTCATTAATGATATTAACTAGTAGTAAGTAAGTAAAGTCGACGGGGCGACCTAAAGTCGGTATCAGCCAGTCAGCGAGGGAGTCTATCCCCTTTTCAATAGAGCTAGACCAAAGAGATTGTTTTAGCATCTGAGGTGGAGCGCCATATCTACCATCAGCTCCTTACTTTACCGCACAGATCCCTATGCTACTCATACGCTGAGTTGGCGAGGACCAGTATCGAATTAGGAACCTTGTGGTTTCTAGCCGAACACTCTACCGACTGAGCTAAGCCGGCCCATTTCGTAAAGTTTATTCATATTTAAAAGACGTATTATTTGCTTTTTTTCTTTTACGAGTTTAGCTCAGATGGTACAACATCCACCCATGAACCACTAAGTTTGGTGTTCAATAGCGGCTATTTCCAACCCAGCCCATGAGAAGCACATCTGTCCGACAAAGTGGGGAGCTGATGATATGTGTGGCGCTAACCTCAGACGCAAAAACATCTCCTTGAAGACCGACTGATACCGACATTAGGCCACCCCACCGATTTTATTTTACTTACAGTCTTATTTATATCAGGCGTGGCTTTCAGTACGTCCAAAGAACTTCAGATTCTCTAGAAAAACTCTGCTAGCTGGATGACACAAATGTGTAACCTTGTGTCACATCCTACCTGTGGCGAATGGGTTAGGACAATACTTACTCGCGAAAATCCCTAACAGTTATCATGTATTTGAGTTTATTATTTATTATTATGTTTATTATCATGTAGTATTTCCGGTCACTGTAGATTGAAAAGTATATAAGATATATCACTATGTTGAGCAAATCAAGAAGTGCGTGATGTGGGATCGATTGGTCTTAACTGATGTAGATTCTCTGTAGGTCCAGATGAAACTAATTCGGGTTGATGACCTGAAAATCTTCGAAGATTCAAGCAACAAAAGAAACGGCCATCGTGAAATAAATGATCCTGCACCAGATCTTTGTGAGTGTCTAACTATGCACTTTTCTTATGTTTGAAATTGGTTGCCTAAACTATGAAAAAGATATCTCATTGCACTGAAAATTATATATATTATATATATATATAAATATATATATATATATATATATATATATATGAGTATAGATAAAAGGATATGAAAACACCGCAAAAATGCCGTTAAAGTGAAAACATTTTTATAACATAGCTGATATTGAACAATATTTCGATTTT
>CM042145.1:73212526-73224732 GCA_023376005.1 Doryteuthis pealeii
TCAGCTTAATGTCCTTCTGTTGAAATACTAGTTTCTTAATTCTCATAAAAAATTAACAGAATATCCGGCTTTAAAACATTTTTACTTCATTTCATTTGGTTTTTTTTTTTAAATCTAGAGATCGCTTGCTTAGTCGGGAGCAATGTGCGTGCGTCTGGTTGATTTTACGTCCTTTCATCTCTTTTTGGGTGTTTTTTTAATGTAAGATTGAAGTAGAAATTATTGCTCACATCACAGTGTATAGGTATTTTTTGTTATGGTATATATTTATTGAAAGGTAAAATGGATATGAATCCGACAATATGTGTTAGAAAGTTTGTAGAAAAAACAATTCCGGTCCTGATCGAGAGCGTTCTGTACCTCATGATTAACGATATATTTATTTGTCTTTCCTTTTACACATAGTTGCTTTGATAAAAACCGCTTCATATGGTCGAAATATTATTTATGTCAGCTAAACATTAACCATCTTGTTTTTTTCTACAAACTGTCTGCGTATATTTACGAAGATAATATCTTCTTTAAAAACACGTGACGTCACAGCAGGCGTACATAACACCCGGATACGTTCATATCTGATTAAACACAACAGAACCTTGCCTCTTTTCCAGCGTTTCAAAACTTTCCAGTAGTCGTATGATGGAGACCAGAATCTATGGAGAAAATGAAATGATATTAAACACAGACAAATCTAGTTACCAGTTTGTGGAGTGGTAGTAATGTTTAAAGTTCTATCTATGCTTCAAATATATGTGTTTGAATGATGAGGGTTTACCTGTTTAAAGTAAAGCGTGAATATATAATTTCCCCTGTATAAAATCATGCTATATAATTAGGACATAATTGTTAATTGACTTAGGCCTAAAATAACCCACCAAAGTGGAAAAAAATTCCGTAAAACAAACTAACCATAACTTCCCCCCTCATTCTCTAACTTTCTCTTCTCTCTCCCTCTCTCTTCCCCCTCTCTCCCCCTCTCTCTCTCTCTCTCTCTCTCTCTCTCTTCTCTCTCTCTCTCTCTCTCTATATATATATATATATATATATATATATATTATATTATATATATATAATAATATATTATGAGGGAGGACAATAATTCAGCTCTACAGAATATTTAATTGTTTAGATTTGCCTTATATGATGTTCAAATATATGTTGAATATTTATTTGCCTTCGAAATTTCCGTTGTCGATCAAATAACGTAGGCTATAAAACGATATGTGCTGTATAAAACAAACTTTTAAAATTCCTCTTCCTCCAGTAACAAATGATCTTTGATCAAAAACAAAAGATAATCTACCTATAAGTTTTCGTTAGTTACATATTTTAGAATTAAAATTAAAAACGTGTGCACAGATCTTCAACACATATAACAAAGTAATGCTGTCTAGTCATCTACATAGCACCTGAGTCAGCTGTCTTGAAAAATTCATCATATTTTCAGTAACAAGCCAAACTGAAGTGTTGAGCTATATTCTGGATTGTGCAAAAACCGCGGACTCAATATTCACCAGAATGCAACCTTTTTCTTGTTTTAATTTGAATATTAATATCAAGAGTCAATAGAATTAAAATAAATATGACAGTCTAGCATTACACTATTCCAAAATCATAATATCAGTAGGGCTTCCACCACTAAAAAAAATGACTAAAAAAATCATACAAATCCGCCTAAAAGAATTAAATAAAACCCACTTCCAAAAGGGCTGCCGCAGAACACTCATTAACAAGGGATTCGAATTAGCACAAAAATACCATTAGAGCAACTACGAAACTCCCCAAAACATAACAACGAACAACACCTAACATATGTTTCAACATATAACAAAAAATAACCCACAACTTTTTACAAATATACTACACCGTCTCAAAAACAATGAAAAAAATTTAAAACATATCAAATACAACAAAGATAATTAAAAGCAAAAGACAATCAAAAAATCTTAAACAAATACTATCTTCATCCAAATTTGGGATACACACTACACTTAAACATGCGGAAGCAGAAGGTGTGGAGTGTGTAACATAATCATATAGGGAACATCCTATACATTCAGAAACCCTCACACAATATTCAAAATAAATAAAAATCTTAAGCGCACCTCAAAAAATTGTAATTTACATAATAGAATGTACAAACTGCAAGAAAATATACATTGGATGCACCTCATCACTAAAGAATTTCAGTACACAAAAGCAACATTAAATTAGCTAACAATAGAAAATTATATGCATCGAAGCATATCTATGAATGTAATCAGGGAAATTTTAAGGTGATGCCAATAAACCGATGAGTATACTCTACTCATAATTAAAGAAAAACATTTCATAGATAAATATTAACCTGAACTAAATGGGACTTGACCACACACACATACAAGCAGCAATAACTTTACTACACAGACAAATAAGATCTACATAAGAGAACACACAAACTATGTAATGTATGTAAATACATATAAAACACATCCAACCCAACCATAAACAGAGGCACACGTACATAGGAACACACAGAAACACACAACTAAACTGAACTTAACCAAACACACACATACTTTTCCGTTGCGGTGGCATCAGTAAATAATCCTAACCTTTTTTATTATTATTTGGTAGGCTTTAGTAATTTGTTTGTTTATTATTATTATTATTATTATTGTGTGTGTGTGTGTGTGTGTGTGTGTGTGTGTGTGTGTGTGTGTGTGTGTTCTCCTGGCGCAGCATTTTTTTTTTTTTTTTTTTTCAATTTATTACCTACATCTGTTAGCTTCTGTTAATTTGGTCTATGTGTGTATTCTTCAGACACAGTTGATTTTTTTTATTATTGTTTATATTGTTTGCTGTATGTGTATGCGTGTGTGTTTGGTATGTGTGTACCTGTGTGTTATGTGTATGTGTACCGTGTGAAGGAATGTGTGTGTGTATTTTAAAAAAGGTTAGAATGAAACTGTAACTGTTATCTGTAACTTATATATATACATATATATATATATATATATATATATATATATATGTGTGTGTGTGTGTGTGTGTGTGTGTGTGTGTGCGTGCGCGTATGTGTGTATGTGTGTGTGTGTGTGTGTGTGTGAAAAGTTCCCATTAGATCATTAACAGTTTGAATCTACGCGGAGCTATAAAGATTTTCCTATTTTCAAAATAACGAAACAATCCCACCTTGAAAACACTCGAAACGTGTTTTCCTTGACATTAGGGTAAAGCAAAAACGTACCTTACATATTTCAATTCTCATCAGATTTGAAAAGAAAGAGATAATGGGAACAACTCTCCTAGATCGAAAAACGCAAAAAAGTAGTCATGTAGAATCTTTCTCTAAAGACATTCCACCGATTTTTGGTATACATGCTTTTACTTTAAGCTGCATTCAATTGCTTTTTGTTTTTTTTCTTTTTTTGTTTTTCTGTATTTTCTGTTTAGTTTTCTGATTTTTTAAGAAATCTACATGATCCTATCTCTTTTTTGGAAATCCAGTACTAAGAGAAATAAACACAAAGACAAATAAAAGTACACATTGAAATCAAATAAGGAAAATATGCAAAACTAGGATTTGTTTAAGAAATGTTTTTTTTTATATATATAAAAACAACTTTTCACGATTATCAGAATACTTATTTACATTCCTATATATATAATCATAAATTAAATAAACAAGTCATTATTACTGTAGTTTTTACTTTCACATTATTATGAATACTTTTATACTGTTTTTTTATAAGTGTTTTCCGTAAGTGTAATGTCTATCTTTTAGTCTCCTTTAAGAAGAAAAGGTATAGAATCCAAATCAAACATTCAATAATATTAAATTATCTCATTTATTCGTCATATTTGCATTAATTTAATTGAACAGTATATATTACTCTCTCTCTCTCTCCATATATATATAATATATATATATATATATATATATATATATATATATATATATATATATATATATATATATATATATATATATATATATATATATATATATATATATATATATATATAATATATATATTATATATATATATATATATATATATATATATATATATATATATATATATATATATATATATATATATATATATATATATTATTATAGTTTACAACACATTTAAGAGTCCGTTTTAACAATGGTTTAGGTGATTGGTCATCATCAGAACGTTTCTGATGACGACCAATCACCTAAAGGCGAGGCTCAGAAAACATTGGTAAACGGATGTATATGTGTATTAAAATGTATTGTAAACTATAGATTAAATAAATACAGCTCTTACAGGAGTAATTTATTGTCATTTCTCCAATACTAACAAGGAATTACCATATATATATATATATATATATATATAATATATATATATATATATATATATATATATATATATATATATATATATATATATATATATATATATATATATATATAGCATGCAAAAATGCTTAATACATATTCAGATAAAGAAAAAACTTTTACGTTAAAAGAAAAACAAAAGAAGGTACAGAAAAGAATGAACAAAGGAATGACGGTGAGGAACTTTTAAAAAAATTCGGCAACAAAGAAATAAACAAAAAAAATGATAAAAGGGAAAACAAACAACGAATAATAATTGTGATATATTTTATTTAAAAGAACGAAAATAAAAATCGTATCATGAAAAAATAACATACATTCAAACATTGAGGGAGAAAAATTATTTGATAAGTATAATAATCTTATATATATATATATATATATATATATATATATATATATATATATATATATATATATGCGTGTGTGTGTGTGTGTGTGCGTGTGTGTCTGCGCGTGTGTGTAAGGCACAAAAAAGGGAACCCAAAAGAATAATGACGACCGAGCGTGAGAAAATATGAACAATATAAGAATGTTCATCTTAGTTTTTGTATATTTGAGTGTGGTTTGAAAAGAAAAAAGGAAATAAAATAGCAAAAGAGAAAACAAGAAGTCACAATTAAGAAAAAGATGAAAACAATCTTCTGGCCCCACGAAAACGAAATGAGTAAAGAGATAAAAATGGAAATATATAAATCACGAAGACAACAATACGTCGTTTGAAAAATGATACCAACTCTGTCCTATAATATTTCTCACATTTTTATACGAATACTATCTATTAATAATGGAGATTCGCTTCAGGTTTTTGTCTGTAACAAAAATTACGTCACTGCTTACGTCGCATTATCCAAAATCGTCATAACATAGAATAAATACACTCAAAATTCGAACATGCAACATTAGACAATCCTCATTGTTTTTTAAAACATGTTTTAATAAATACATGACTGGTATTATATATCTATATATAGTTTGTTCTATTTTAATATATATTTAAAGTTTACATTTCAAATTGTTTTATTTTTTAAGCTTTTAATGAATTTGATGATTTTACTTACTTAGGGTACAAACTCGCTGACATTGACTTTTTAACTCCCACCTCTCAGGCAATATGTTTCAAAAATCTACTTTTACATCGGCTGGAGGGCGTTTTTTATTTTGCTAGTAGACTTAATAAAACAATTATTTTTGTACACAAGTAGTTCATTTCATTCATGGTTAATCCTGATTAATCTCCACGGTTTTATACGTAGTCAATTTATGAGAAAATCAAAATTTATACAATTTGATATTATTCAGTCCTGCTTGAATACGGGCATCTTTTTGTCTTCATGGTTAAATGGTTCTAAAGCTAGAATTAAGGGAAGTAAAACAGAAGAATAAAAAAACATAGGAGCATGAGGAAAGAAATGATTTTGGAAACAGAGCTTAGAATAAGACAATAATGCTATTCTATTTACAAGAAAACCTTCTTCGGATGAATAAATTCCAAACATTCAGACTATTATTCAGAAACATTTTTAGAAAAGTTATGTTAATCTTATTAATTAAAATTACAGAATAAAAACCCTGCTTGATTGGGTTTCAGACTTTTATTTACAAATCTACCCATTCCCTAAAGAATTCGCATAGGGCTCTATGTTTGTTTTCATATTTTTACTTTAATTAATGTGCATTTGCAAATTCACCCCATTCATAAAAACGATATGATATTAAAATAGCTTTTTGCATTATTATCCATTTTCTTAATAATCTAAGTATCCTCAGATTAATCTCCACGGTTTAAAAAAATAATCAATATAGAAATATTTAAAAGTTAGTCTCACTCCATGACATAAAGTTCGTGCCCAGATTACCTTATCTAATAAATTATGTTCCTCTCTATTCCAATTAAAATTTTGGTTGATTGATATCAGACCATTTATCTAAAATGAATAAATGAAATATGACTTAAGTATTAAAAGAATACATATTCTGAACAAGATCAAAAACATTATCACTATTTTTAAGGCAAGCCCTAATTAGTACACTATCTTATACACACTTCTTTCCTGGTTAGTATGTGTTATATACGAATCGTTTATATTGTAAAACTCTATGAAAGGACAATTATTCCCTTCAGATGTTGCTTTAGAAATTTACCGATTTTCTATTCAAAAACAGGCATATTTTTACATTTTCATTTCTATTTGGTCTGGTCGTTTTGATTTCTATATTTCATAACTTATGAATCAAATTTTACAGATATTCATACTAAAGTTATTCACAAATTAACACAACGTTTAGAAGTGAGTATTTTCTTTTCAAAATTGACGACTGTAATATAAATCAATTTCACATATAATATGAATGGGTGAATTTGAAAATGTCAGTATCCAACTCATAAAGTCAATGTTTGAAGTGAACGACAAATAGTTTCCATTTAGTTTAGACGGAAGCATTTCGGAAATAATACTTTTTGCGTGCGAACAATAAAAGTCAACAGCTGTGATACATAGTCTTATTGTTCAGTAAACTCACACCAATTTTGAAATGCAAATACAATAGAAGTAAAAAAAAAATAAAATCTACATATATATTTCTAAAATGTTCTTTGTTTTTGTATATACGAAATCATAAAATAACACATCATAACGAGGTCTTTACTAACTCAAAGAATTTCAATTGCTATAACTTATAGAATAGAATAATTTTCAGCTTAATTTACAATGTGCCCTGGGTATTACGTTAAACTGCATCGAGTCGTGAGGTTCTAAATCTTGAGCTCTGGAGAGGGTGATGTATCTCTTCATTGTCATTATTCCCAGGTCCCCACTACGAGTGGTAGTACGTGTTAGAGTCCTATCTAACGGTTAAATATATACACAAATGAGTTTAAAGAAAATGTGCTGGCTGGTTGCTTGCTTGTTAGTTTTGATTTTACGGCATCTCAAGCTTTTTTGGGTTATTTTATGCCAAATACGTTTTGTTGTATTATTTTTTTTTTTAACTCAGTTCTTTTAAACACATTTTTCAACTCATTTCTTCTATTTATTCCGTAGATGGGACGCTAACAGGTACTACCACACCGGGTCAGAGTGGACCTGGGAGTTACGGTGATGAAGCTGTACTCTACACTCCCCAGAGCTCCAGAATTTTAACTTCCCCATCACATAGTGTTTAACGTCATACCCAGGACCTTATGACACCCAGCCACTAACTTTTAGCACAAATCTAGTAAAAATGTTTGGCGGATTGCTACAAGGGTAATAGGATTTGGACAATCATATTGGTACTAGGGCTTAACATGACCAGTCGATTGATCGGAGGGGGCCTTTCCGAGTGCTTGTCTAACCTGAGTAAAGGCCAAAATGGAATGTTGCATGTCATGGACTGCCTCCTTAAGCATCGCCACCCAAGAATTGAATACTCAACAAGAAACTAAATGTCTTAAGCATCAAATAACTCTATAATTTACATGTCGTAAAATCCAACAAACCAACCAATTTATAAACAGAAGGATAATTCTGTAGACTCTTTCTGAATGTAATTTTTAATCGTCGAAATACTCAATATAACAAAAATACTAATTCAAATATTGAAATTCTAATTTAACTCCTTGTTAGATATACATTCTGCATCAATATAGTGTGCTGTTACAACGGGAATCCAACGGGTACACGGATCGTCTAACATTTAAGGAGAATCAACCGAACTAGTAAAGAAAAAGATTGCAAAAAAGATAGGAAACTTTTATTTCTCTGAATGTTTGAGATGAGGCTTGATGATTAGTATTATTGGCGTCATTCGGACTATTGTCCCCATCTTCATTATTATTTGTACAACGTTTCGGCCGATATGCCCTCTGGCCTTCTTCGGGTATTTCTTGTCGGACTCGGGAACCTTCTCTGACTCGGGAACCTTCTTTTCGAACTCGGGAACTTTCTTGTCGTAATCGGGAACTATCAGAATGGTTAGCGGAATGAAAACAGGATACCCCCGTGAACTAAATAAAAAGGGTTAGGTTCAAAGTTCCGTGATCGCTCCCGATTACGACAAGAAAGTTCCCGAGTTCAAAAAGAAGGTTCCCGAGTCCGAGAAGGTTCCCGAGTCCGACAAGAAATACCCGAAGAAGGCCGGAGCGCATATCGGCCGAAACGTTGTACAAATAACAATGAAGATGGGGACAATAGTCCGAATAATGCAGATAATACTAGAAAACTTTTAATACGCCAAGAAAAGAATAAAGACATTCGGAAATAAAGTATTTAAAAAGAAAAATGAGGTTCCTAAAGACCAATGAATTAAAACGGAATAATTTAAAGCAAAAGTGCACAGAGGAGGAATATAAAGAGGAAAAAGAAAATATAAATAAGTAAAGAACGATGAGAAAAAAATTAACAATGGATAGATAGCCGGGTACAGAAGAAAAAAAAACATTAAAACTATTCCTAACACAATGTAAAGAAAGGCAAAGTAAATGGTGATAAATAAAGATAAATGTCAAAGTTTTATGACTCAGACTCATTTTGTTGATACAAAGAAGAAGCTATCGGCAGACAATTTTCCTATTTACATATTAATCACCCATAGAAAAATATGAATTCTCTTAGATTAAACCAAATTTTATATTTTACGGTTCATTTACTGTTGCTGTTTTTACTTTATTGTCAGATGATACATTGGAGTAATTTATCAATGTCAAAACAAAATTGGACTGAATTAAATTTGACGAGCGCCACCCAAAATTCCCAATAAAAAACATTATGCCACGTTCAATAATAATAGCAATGCAAATATCTAATAAAAATGAGATTACACAAATCGGCGATAATAACACTGAATTTAATGTGATCGGAAAATAATATATGGGCTTTGCGTTTCGCATAGAGTTTTTGAATAGAGAACGATGAAATCGTAGTGAAAAGAGTTGAAAATAAATGGGAAAGATTTGAAGTTAAAGAGAAAGGACAAAATAACAATAGTGGGAATAACTAAAAGTAGATATTGTTACTAGTGATATTAAACCGATGTGCACTGGAGATATAACACAAGATTTGATCTCAGATGATCTCAAATATATACTTAAGCTTTTATTGGAATCGAGTAAAATATATCTGAAGAAAGATTTGAACTAAAAGGAGAATGTTTATTTTTCCTTTAATAACTAAACAACTGAAATAATTGGATAATTGGATATTCAAACAATATGTCTATTAGGTAAATGTCTATATAAATTCAGAGTGGATGATGACTCTGATGAAAATTATAGGTATTTTTGTGAATATCCACTTGATCTCCAGTGATAAATCCTGGAAGCTTCTGTTGTATACCCTTTTCATTACTTCTTACTTCTATTCTTCTTCTGACGTCTTTTCTATCTTGCGTCTTCTTCTGGCGTCTCTTCTATCGTATTGGTGGTCGGTCGCACTTAACTTATTTTTTCTTCTATATCAGTCTTGTTACCAAGACATTCATAAATCACAAGACCGTGTTATTTTCTTAAGCTTTTATTTACTTAACTAAACATTTCATGTAACTAAACATCTGACTAACATAGCGCGCGTATACAGTGAGTTCCAGTTAAGGCAGGACATCTTCTCTGCCTGACGTCTAAACTGAAATTGAGGACCCAACCAGGTCCCGCGTGAATTCACGTATTTCGCGGGCTTTCTGTACAATTCCATGGAAAGTCCCGCCCGTGATATGAAAAGGGCCATCCCTTTAGAAATACAGGGGATTGACAATAATCTTATGGAACAGCATAGATTATGTAACACTTCGAGTAAAAACCTGTCAGCTGATAAAATAGAAAGATAGAGAAAGTGATTCAGAACGAAATATATGTATTTAATAACGGGCGGGATATGATACAAGATCATTTTTTTTAGCGGAGTAAAGTTGGTTTGACTTCAGCATTTTACTTCTACACTAGATTAAAGAACTCTGTTTACCATAATATTTACCATTGCATGGAGTGGGAAAATGATACCTGTATTTCGCCATTTCAATGAAGTATTCTTTAGCAATACCTGTAATCCTAATGAATGAAATATTTTATAGTGATCGCAAAATATTAGTTGCAATATATGGTATTAATCTATATGCTATACTCCTTATATATATATATATATATATATATATATATATATATATATATATATATATAATTTGTGTGTGTCCTAGTACTAAGCACGTATTTTGTGTTGGTGCGGTCAGTTAACTGAAGCGGATATCATGTCTAACATAGCTTCCACTCTCTCTCTCTCTCTCTCCGTATATCTCTAAACTATTTAAAGTCAGATTGTGGTTAACTATCTTATATGTTTTTTTTTCTTTTTAGGTAATGGGTACAGCCAACAAAGAGCCTCCTTGTAGCACATTAATCCAATATTCTAGATGGTACAGTAATCTGGCTGTCTTGCAAAGAACGTATTTTACTCTCATATGTATAATTAAATTTTATTTGATAATCCAATCATTAAGAATGTATAATGGGGACATGAAGCCAACTAATTAATACTGTATATGGTGTGTTAGAAGTGAACTTTCTTTTAAAAGTTATAACTTTATGCTCTATGAAAACGTTTGAATGGGCTTATCTGTAAAAGCACGCAATATCAAAATCGATGAACAGTTTACAGAAAATATACTACCCATAAAAATAATGGGTTCATATATGGTTCGCTACCTCTATGCCAAGAATAATTATTTTGGTAATGACTTACAGATATACCAACAAATTATATTTATATAATTTATCTTATACTAAATGATCTGCAAAATACGTCCGTACACTATTATTTTCAATATTCCCTGAATGTTATATAGAAAACATTTCTTCAAAAATCTTGCTGGTAATAATATTAACTGTCTTAGTGACATTGATTGGTTGATGTTAACGACATATCAACCTGTCTAAGTTTATTTTATGCTGAGCATTAGAAATTGTATGTATTACACGTTCATATCTATATTTTTATGTAGTTCCATCTTAAAAGGTTTTATCGAAACACGGTGCTATCGAATACGAATATTTAGAACAGATGTATTTGACCCACATATGGGAAGGTAGTAGGTATTACCACTCAGCATTAGAGTGGACCACACAGATTTCCAGAATTGGTGCCTCACTATCAGATACAATTCGGTGGCGTAAAAGGAGATATCTTTCTGGGCTGTGGGAATGTCAACACTGCAGAAAATACAACCAAGCTTTTTTTAAAGTCATGCGGATTATGCGTTTATTTATATATAGATTTCGGACGTAACATGATATACTAAATGATACATATAAGCATTTTATTCAGATATTATTTCCATATAGTAATTGGAATATATAGAATGGCATAAAGACAGTCAATGCTTTACTCTATGGTTAGATGACGAGGATATATTTAACAATGCTTGGATATATAGCTACTGAGGAAAGCTATCTACTTTAATGTCATTATATACGATTCGTTTGCGGTCACTCTTTCTTGGGATAACATCCATTATTTCCTAAGCCCCCTGGCCAGGAGAAGATTATTGATTTTTTAACCACTTTTGTAATAATATATCATGGGAGTAAGCAATATTTTTTTTTTCCTTAATCTATATCTTATAATTACTATTGCCGTTTTGCCAAGCAGTGACATTAATATTGTTAACATTTGAGATTGAACTCCGTTAAAAACAGCTGCTGTCCCATCTGCTAAACAGTATACAGCGCGATGTACCACAATAATTGAACGTTTCATGAGTAACAGGAATAATCACGTTTGCCAATACACAGGATAATCGTATAGAGCTGTATGAAATCATTGCATCTACATAGAATCTATGTTACTTGTGACTCTGTCATTCTTCCTCGAAAGATTGAACTTGT
>CM042145.1:73232332-73254832 GCA_023376005.1 Doryteuthis pealeii
TAAACTAAAATTGATCATCAGAGAATAATCAACTGAAAAGGAACTAATGATAATAATTGCTGTATCTTTTTAAATGCAGCAGAATATACAATCTGAACTAACTATTCCTAAATTGATAATACGCAGCTAATTAGAAAGTGTAGGTTATGAGGTGTCATTGATGAAAGAGTTAATCACATAATAAACGACTGCAGGAAACTGACACAAAATGAACACACGTCTATAATGACTGGATAGGAGAGGTGCTCAAAAAAAAAAAAATACCCTACTAACAAATATGCAGAATCCAGAATCTGACCTAGAAAATGATACACATGCAATTTCCTGGGTCTTTGAGATCAAACGGACCAAATAATCTCAGGCAGAAACCATGATTTAGTCGTAATTGCCACGAAAAAAAAAAGTCAATTGGTGGATTTTGACGTTCCGGTGCATAATAGAGTAAAAAATAAAAGAAAGCGTAAAGAGAGACACATACATGTATCTTGCTAGGGATTTAAAAATGCAGTGAAACTTGAAGGTGGCTGTAATATCAATTGTCGGTTGAAACCATTGAACGGTCCCCAAAAACCAGGAATAGTGATTGGAGAAACTGGAGATCAATGGAAAAATCAAAACTATCCATATCATAGTACTGATAAAATCAGCCTTAATACTTCGAACAGTTCTGGGGACTTGATGATACTTGCTGCCACTTAGACTCCAGTGAATGACTACCAGTCAGAATCGTTCTGAAAAGCTCGCAAAATCGAATAATGATAATAATAATAATAATAATAATAATAATAATAATAATACACAAGGAGTGTGATTGACCAAAGGACTAAATAAATAATGACAATGAACAAGGCTTTACACCCTAGCGATGATAGAGATAGGCTCTATGTATCAGGAAAGGTGAGTGGAAAAGGTCTTGCCAACATAGAGGATTGTGTGAGATCACAATCCAAGGACTCGTAGACTATACAAAAAAAACAAAACAAAAAAAAACAAAGATTACTTATGGAATCCAATAACAGCAGATGTAACATATAGAAAAACAGAAAAAAAACAACTAGAAAACAAAGATGGGAAGAAAAACAATAAAAATTTACTTCAAATGACACATTGGAGAGGCTGTAAATTAAAAGACTTGAACATGGTTAAGAAGAGGATGCCCCAAGAGAGAAACTGAATCACTAATAATTGCTGCACAAAAGGATGCCATAAAACAAATTATATCAAATCAAACTAGCAGAACGGGAATACAAAGCCAGGCACGACTGCGTTGGGAAGGTGATTCACAGGGAATTATAAGAAAAAAAGTTCTGACCATAAAACAAAATGGTATATGCATAAACCAGAATCTGTTCTTGAGAATGAAACGCATAAAATTATCTGAGACTTCAAAGTAAAGACGGACCACCTTATCCCATCAAGGAGACCACACCAATATGGATTAACAAAAAAGGAGAGAACCTTTCAAATGGTAGACTTTGCAGTTCCAACAGATCATAGGAAAACGAAAAAATAAACAAATCTTCCATGCGAGACAGAAGTGGGGGCTGGGTTAGTGACGAGGAGATAAACGTTTGCGTGAATGGTTCAAAGATACAAAAGAAGTCACATCCAACTTGAATGAAGGAACAACTACATCCGTTATCTATAGTCACCCACTTTTACGGCCTTAGTGGCGCACTTAGCGTAACAGTTATTGTGGTAGGAAATGAAATCTGCCACCCAAGTTCAAATCATGGACGAGACATCTTGCCTTTAATTTAACACCAAAGCATCTCTCTTATCAATCTAGTAATGGGTAAATAGTATGGCAGACTGTGTTCTTTATTCTTGGTAAGACAACCAATGTAGGAAAATGAAAACTGAATTTAAATTAACATTGTCACATACTTCCAGGGCATCAGAGACTGGACGGAGGGATTAAATCTACAGAGATCAAATTATGAAAATCGTATTTTAGCTATCACAGACATAGCAGTGGTCTGTGACTATGCTTCAATTTGATTCTCAATATATAGCCACTAAACATCGTACCGGTCTTTTTGTTGATAATTTTTATAAGTTAAAAATGCGGTCCAGTAAAATTATGAAAAATGCAATCTTATTTACATAACACAAAGTGCACATGAAAGTATACAAGTTATCTATTCGTTGGTATCTTCCAAGAATCCCAAACTTTGTTTAACCAAACTAGACTAAGCGGGTGGTGTTTTAAGAAATGGAGTGTGTCCATTATTCCCTGGAATAAAAATAACTTTTTGTCTAGGTATTGACACAAACAAAATCTTTTTTAGAATTTCGTGAGGATTCCTAATCTGAGATTTGATCTTCGAGAAATAATGTAAATATAAACATGAAAAATATTTTCTTATTAAAAGAAAGAAAAAGAATAAATTTTACTCATATTTTTTTTTAATATTTTGCTCAGCTTTGAAATTATCGGCTGATAATAATGGTGGGAAAAAAGCCGAGCATATTATGAACACCGAAATAGCAATATTCTGATATCTTTGTCTAGGAGCATTATTATCTGGATCCGGCCGTAAGTGTCTTAAAATAACTGCCAAGCCATCATGTCAGATAATCGAGAATCGAACAAAGCTAGCGATATTTATATACGTTGTATGGCTTTCCTACCAAAACTTCGAGATATTCGCTTGTAAAGGTTATTAGGTCTTTTGCATTCAATGATGTTGTCATTAAAGCCAATGTTAACAAATATTCTATTGTGCCAAATCGTATCCAGTTATTTTTGTTAAAAAAATGAATTGTGACTGTGAAAGCTAACGGATGTATATTTTCTATTTACGGGCCTCTCTTGTTACTTGTTCTCTTGTTACTTTGTTATACGAGGACGGTATCATAAAGTAAACTGAATTGCATAAGTTTTTTTTTTGTGACTATATAAGCACATAGAAATTTCAGCAGATGTTTACTGTTTCTTACATCTGTTACACATGCCTGGATATGTGATTATTGCATAGATAGATAAATATATTGACTGCAAGAGAGTGTGAGACAGAAAGAAGGAACGAGGGAGAGAAATATATCCTGTGTACAAAAGGGGCATGCAGTTGTATTTATATAGTGAATAATTTGATTGTTCTCTTTGTACATGGTATATATTCTCATAATATGAACCACACACATTCTTGTTTCACTCACTGAGGTTAGGCAGTGACTAATTTTTCAAACTGAGATTGTGGACAGCACAAGATCACCTTGGCAGTTCATTAAATTGTGGCAGGCTATTCAAATAATTACAAATGGATATTTTCCAGTACAATAACATTTTCCAATTAACAAACAAAGACACACACACAGATGAAAAAGTAATGATACCAATGTACGTACATTGAATTTTATTGAATTTAGATTGTGGCACAGGGGCCTTAAGACTTAGAGACGTACTGTTCTATATAAGACACGTCACTATGGAATATAATAGAAGGACACTAAAACTATATCATGTTGGGAACATGTATGCAACTCAATGTTTCACTGCTTCTCTCTCTCACTATACACACAATTACACAGACACAAAACACACACATATATAAATTATGCACCCCCCACACATATATATATTATATATATATATATATATATATATATATATATATATATATATATATGCATATATATATAATGTTTTAGATAATTTTTATAAATCAAGTGCTCGGAGGCTGATCATAAAAGCAGTACAAAATAAAATGAAATTAGGATCTCACTTTCTTACTTTTGTCATTACTAATAGTTTCATATTGATTCTATTAAAAATGGAATATATATATATATATATATATATATATATATATATATATATATATATATATTATATAATTCATTTCCACTAATAGCGTATTAGAGTTTGATCAATTAACGATATGTGTGCCGCATTTAAGCATGACTCACTCACTCTCTCTCTCTCTCTCTCTCTCTCTCTTCTATATATATATATATATATATATATATATATATGGAGGAGAGAGAGAGAGAGAGAGAGAGAGAGAGAGAGAGAGAGAGGAATCTTGTCACCTCTGTAATTATTTTTCGATGTACTATTGGAATCAGATTTCCGCTGTTCTACCATGAGCGTCTACCTCATCTATAGATAGTGCTAAATTCTATAATCGCCAAAATGCCTTATTCTTATTGTAATTTTCAGATTGTCGTCCTCCAGTTAAGTACAAACGCACCGCATTGATCTTTGCCCAACTGTATCCTGGTCGGTTCCTACACGGCAATTATCCATTTGTGACAAAGTGAGCCATATTCTTTAGATAGGAAACTAGAATTTGAACCATGCCAAGTATTCTCATTGGAAACACTTTTGGCAGAATTCCTCGCAATTATCAGTGTTTACTGAACAGAACGCGTTGGTTGCTTTGAGAGAAGATATTTTCTCTTGTTAACTGAAGATATTGGGAATTTTCACTCGTTAATTTAATTTTGTATCATGACATTCTTATTAAAATATTTCCTTCAATTATACACACACACACACACACACACACACACACACACACATATAATATATATATATATATATATGTGTGTGTGTGTGTCTGTGTGTGTGTGTGTGTCTGTGTGTTGTGTGTGTGTGTGTGTGTGTGTGTGTGTGTGTGTGTGTTTTACTTTATTTTCTTCATTTAAAAATTCTATTTATTCTCAGAGACTTCAATATTGGGTAGAATTGTTGTTATTCATATTTATATTGTGTGGTGTAATATATATAATAATATTCACCACTTTCTCTTTGTTTCCAACTATTTTCTATTTTCAAATAATCAACCCGAATAGACCGTGATGAGAAAATGTTATCAAAAATGAAAAATGCCATAAAACACAGTATCATAAGCTAGAATGTTTAAGAATATAAGATAAGGTAAAAACACAAAATATCATTCTTTTTTTTTGTATATATGCACATGTATAAATAAAGTTGTGTTTCTTTGCACATTTGTTTGTTTCCTTGTCAAATCCTGGTTTCTACAATATTCTGAATAGTATGTTTGTTAATTGCTTCATTTTAACCCTATTTCAACCTGTTTAGGGTTATTTTACGCCCTGAGATTAGAGAATCGCATTCATTTTACATTTTTTCTCATTGTCCCTGGATATATATTTCTGTTGGCACTCGGTCCTATCCAATATGAATAATGTATAAACTGTATATTTGAGCCATAGATTAGACAATAACAGTCATTACAACTCCGGGACAGCGTGGACCTGGGAGTAATGGCAATAATATAGGACTACCCATTCCCAGAACTGCATAATTGGAGCCTTACAATCAGATTCTGTTCTGTCATGCTCGCGACAACCCCATTTTGAGAGGAGGCATTACCCCTCTGCAGTACATACAGTCAGCGTATTAATTGCACCATTGATAGAGAAATATTATATGGTTGAATGTCAAAGTTATTAATGCAAATATATAGAAATGTATTGTGCCAGCGTGTGAACAGTTGATATGTAAATTCATAAACATACAGGTACCCAACCGTAACAAACCCACGAACCTAAGCTTCAATATCTTTGGGTTTCACTTTAAATTCTATTTTTTATGTTATATATATATATATATATATATATATATATATATATATATATATATATATATATATGAGTGTGTGTTTACATATGTGGACTTGTTGGCTTAATGTGGGGGTATTAAGATAGTTCATTCGATTATACGGATGACTTATCCAATGAAAAAGTCAACCAGGTTTTTGGCTGGGAGGCACGAAGCCTTTTGACATTTCTACACTTAACGTTGAAGAGGTTCTCCCTGTTTTTAGATAATTTGCCAAAAACCCGCCATTAAAAGCGGAATTTCTAACCTGAATATACTCCCTGTGCGAATTTGGGCAAGAACCAATTTGGTCAGATTCCAAAAGAGAAGAATTGGCCATTTGAATCTGGTATCATCAGACTTTTTTGAAATATTCTAAAATGTGCACACACACACACACACACACACACACACACACACATATATATATATATATATATATATATATATATATATATACTCAATGTATGGTATATACACAGGCATACAACACACATATATATATGCATATGTATATGAGGTTAAGTAAACAAACAAATGTGTTTATTTTTATATGGCTTTAAGCCGACAATTTTTGGAGGATATGTGCTTAATTGAAGTCGTACCTAATTTTGAAAATTAATTAGTTAATAATTAATGAATTTTCATTTTTTAAGTGGGCATATATGTTCAAAATCGTTTAGCCTTACATTTGAACATATATGCCCGCCTAAAAAAAAATTCATTAATTATTAACTAATTAATTTTCAAAATTATGTACGACTTCAATTAAGCACAATCCCCCAAAAACATATGTATATATATATATATATATATATATATATATATATATATATATATATATATATATATATATATATATATGCCCATCACCTGACACCGTGTTTTTCCGTATCACGTCTTATCCGTGTGGGGATAGAGACAGAGACAGAGTGAAGATTTACTAGATAAAATAGAAAGTGATGCATATTTTTGTGCTGAAAATATTCAAAACACCATATTACACATTAATTCCCTGTTTACGTATTAACTTCTTATAACCACACTTCTCTCTATCTGTCTGTCTGCCTGTCTCTCTTTACACATACCCACACACACACGAACACACACACACACACGAACACAACACACACACACACAAACACACACACACACACATACACACAACACACACACACACACATATATATATATATATATATATATATATATATATATATATATATATATATATATATATATACACACAAATATATAACACAAAAATTAAGTGCAAAAGAAGGTATACACGGATGATTATGCTCAAATTAATGGGATTTATCCTCTCCTCTCGGCCCCGGGCTGAGTTTTGGTACAATACAGTGGACCATTTCGTAGTTTTCTCCTCAATTCGTGGCACATATTCAAACAATTCTTTTGTATTTATCAGTAGGTAATAGAAAATCTATTTTGGAAACATGTTTCATTGTCAAACCTTTTCTCTCGATTGACCTTTAAAATTAATTGTCACCTCATATTTCTCATTAATGCTTGGACGCTGACCTCCAATAGCTGCTTATCGAAATTGTTTAGTTTTAGAGATTTCGCCTTGTTGGAGGTTATAATTTGTTTTAAGTGTCCTTTAACAACGTTTTGTGTTCTATTTATTATCCTCTTTCTTAAAAGGTTTTATAATCCACAAGTTCAAATTTACATGTATTTGTTTATGTCGTGGTGTGTACAGCCTACTAAATATATTATTAAGAAAGGGTAGAAGTGTGATGCATTTATCGAATTTACCCACTGCTAGAAGTGCTTGTCTGAACTTTGATCTGTATTGTATAAAGTTCGGTAGAGGCTTCATTTCTGCAAATCTGGGAAATGTTGAGTTACTCCTTCATTTTGATTACTGCTAGGTCTACCCTGACGCCGACTGATATTATCTATTAATGCTCTATATATGCGTCAAATGGATGTATTTGGAAGTTATTTCTTCTTAGATGGGTAATACCATGTCAAATTATCCAGGCCATGTCACCCAATCCCTTCAATTTTTCTAAAATTATGATAAAGTTAGACAATACCCAAAAATTTGCGTTTCCAATTTAAAAAATTGGTGTAGTTATATTGATTTTTAGCTCTTCAAATTGGAGGGTGGGGTCGAGAAAAATGGCAATTTTTAAAAATCTATTTTTGTCTGTAAAATGAGTTCTAGAGCTTCCCTACTCTTAAACATGGGTTTTTAAAAGCATTTTTGCACAACGAATCCAGAAATGCTATCAAAACGTTCTAAAGTCAACCAATTTTAAGATATTGATGATTTCGAATTTTTTCCAATCAAGATCAATATCCCAATGTTGAACTGCGTCTACGACAACAATTTTTTCTATTATTATTTATCATATATTGAACCTTATTTATACCAAAAAGATAGTTGGATATTTGCTCAGAACCGAAGCTACAACATTTTGCAAACATTTGTTAAAATTTTGCACTTCAATTTTTCTTAAATTTTATCTAGGTTGGGACTTTGTTAAAGTTAGCCAATCCCTAAAGTTTGAGTTTTCAATTCCAAAAGTTGTCGGAGTTATGATGTTGAGTCTAAAAATCGACATAACTCTCGAAATTTGGATGGGAGGTCGCAAAAAATGGTGACTTTCTGTAATCTATTTTTCTATAAAATGAGTTCTAGAGCTTCTCTACTCATAAAAATTGGTTTATAAAATCATTTTAGACCAAGGAATCTTATAGTGCTACCGAAAATGTCTTAAAATCAACCAAGTTTAAGTTATTAATGTTTTCTGATTTGAAAAATTTTAACTGATGTTGTAGCTTCGGTTCTGAGCAAACTATCTTTTTGTACAAATAATGTTCAATATAAGTGAAATTAATAATAGAAAAAAATGTCATAGATGCAGTGCCACATTGGAATATTGATCTTGATATGAAAAAATCAGAAACCATCAATAACTTAAAATCAGTTGATTTTAAAACTTTTTTAATAGCATTTTATGGACAAAAATGCTTTTATAAACCAATTTCTAGTCGGTAGAAAGCTCTAGAACTCATTTTAATGACAAAAATACATTACAAAACGTCGCCATTTTTCGCCAACTCCACCAAATTTGGAGAGCTAAAAATCGACATAACCCCGCCAATTTTTGGAATTGGAAGCTCACATTTTGGGGACTGTCTAATATTAACATAGTCCATAACTGCAAAAAATTTAGAAAAATTGAAAGGGGGTGACATTTTTACTTTTTTCCGGGTGATTTGACATAGAATTACCCCAATAGGAATGTTTAAAATCATATAACGATGTATACATTTTTATGTTAATAATTACTGAGAGTTAAAATATTCATGAATTATTTGTATTATTATTAGATACTAAAAATGATATAATACTATAGTTACGATTGAAGAGCCACCTTTCTCTTATTTTCGTTTAATTACTATACTCATTAATGACACTTCCAGTGACAGATATCTCTTGTCTATCATAGTATTATTTAGTTACATTTTATACCTGCTCTGATACAATACCTTCCACCACTTTCTGCAAACTCTTCTCATATGAACTTATATATATATATATATATATATAGGTGTGTGTGTGTGTGTGTGTGTGTGTGTGTGGTGATGGAGATCGTTTTATATGGAGTTCAACTGTATTATTGCTGGTTAACCGTGGTGAGAGCTCGATGTGTTTATTTCCATTATGTGATGGACAGAGAAATATTGAGAATTAATGGAGGAAATAACTTTAAATTTTGCTTCATATAATAATTTATTTCAACAGCCGAAAGACTTAGCCCAGCCCACGTCCTACCCTCATAAACCAAAATACCACCCCCCATGAGTAGATATTTAAAACTCCGGAATATATAAACAAAATATGTTACAAAAGCAGTATATCACTTCGTAAATCTTAGAATAATCGTATAATGTTTAGTGATGTTTAGTTAAAATAAAGTGAATTGGTAAATATTTGTTAGAATAACTGTATTTGAGATTGTAAAGCTTAGAATAACTATAGGTAATTTAATAAAGCTTAGTTAGAATAAACATTGATGGGCTAGTAAAAATTTGCCCAACTAAAAGTGTTGAATTAGAATAGTTTAGTTCGACTAACAGTAGCTTAGTAAAGCATACTTAGAATAACGTTGATTTGTTAAAAATTTACTTAGAATAACCAGATCTCTTCGATGACAATCGGCAAGAGTAGGACCTTAGTTCCAGTCTTATCTTGGACTGATTTTTTTATCACTCAACCCGATAATCTTAGTCTTTGAAATAAAATCCTCGTGAGTTATGAATAACCTTCGATTTTTTTATTTAAGCTTATTCAGGAAAATTCTAGATTTGTTAGTAAATATGAGTTAGAATAAACGTAGTTGAGTTTGTGGAACTTAGTTAAAGTAAAAGTAGTTGAACTAGTAAAGCTTAGTTAGACTTACAAGTCTAACTAATTTATTAACTTAGTAAATAATAACTTTGATTAGTTTGTAAAACATAGTTGAAATAACCATATATTTTTGAAGCTAATCGATACGGTTAGGACCTTATTTCCTGTTTTATCGTGGATTATTTCTTTTATTACTCTAATTATTGTTTTTAAAAACTGTTAATTTCTCTATGTCAACATTCTTGTCATTCGACCAGAAACAAACAAAACTGAGAAGAAAGCAGCTACCTACCCATCTTCTTTTTTAGTTAAAAAAAAAAAAAAAAAAACAACCTTTGCCTGTGTCTGGTTCTGTCTTACTTCAGCCAGATATCTACCAGCAAAATAAAAATCTGCGGGTGACTAGAAATCTGCGTGTGCTATAATACTCTGTGTGCTATAATACTTGTTTTGGGCTACGTAAAATTTCAATTGATTTAACAGTGCATAAATATAAAACAATTCAAAGCGTAGCCGATCGAATATCTAATTAAACTATAATAATTTGATAAAAATAATATGCTATACTAAGTATAGCCTAATTTTAACCCCCTTACTCAAATGTCTCAAAATTTTCAGGTATTTCCGTAAAATGTAATGGATTTTATACGTAATCTAATGGTATTATTTCTTGTGCGCTACCCTGCATTAATATCATTCTCGGAAAATCGTATGATTAATTGATTTTTCATAGAATTTTTTTTAAATCCTCTTATCGTAACTTGTTTTTGGCTACGTTAAATTTCAGTTGAAATAAAATTCTGGTGAAAATTACTTTCTAAAATAATCATGAAAATTACAAACAATTGGCAATTCATAAGGATTATAAACAATTTGATTTAGTTGCTCGCAAATCGGACTGATACAGTTACAAGGCTACTTTTACAAAGAAGTAGAGAGGGTCCACATTGCAGACAGTAAGTTAACAAAACCAAAGCTTGGACGTCTATGTGTACATATCGATTATGACCAAGATTGCATATTAAACGGTTAATATCTGGTCATAGTTGATTTATGGCTCCTATCAGCGCCTTGTGAGTATTAAATACGTGACGATTTAGTTATTGATTTTGAACTAAAAAGGTTATTAATGGCTTGACCCTAAAGTGACCTATTGAGTTATTGTGACTTGGCAGACTTTTACAACTGAAACTAAATCTGCTAAAGAGGAATTATATAAATAATAAGTAGGCTTGGCGAAGAAGAGCTGTGAGCCATGCAATTCAGTGTATATTAATCATGTGACGAGTGTAAGGAACACTGTACAGTTTCTATCAGTCTGGGAGCTGATGGGAAAAGAGGCAGGATGACAACCATGTATCATTAATAGCGGATAGAACTAAAATTGGAAAGGCTTACTATCATTCGTTCGTATATTATTAAGTATGTGCAAAAGTTCAGGGTGATAACTTTTTTTAATAACTTGAGACGTATTTTGACTGTGTAATCTTCCAGGTCACGGGAAAATAATGAAACAAAACGTTAATAAAATGTATCAAGCTGTAAAGTGAGTTTTCTGTAACGGAATATTCGATGTGTATTCTGTATTGTCTTTAAGCCAATACAATACGTATAGTATCATCCATAAATAAGTACACATGTATAATATTTAATAAAATTATTTTTCGTTGAAACCAAGATAGCATGATTTCATATTATTATACAATCAAAAAGATATCATTAGGCAGTATATATTACGAAATACTGCAACATCGAATCTCTATCCAAAAATATGAATATGTAGTCCCAAATATGGTAGTAAAAATACCTAATTATATCTGTTTTGGTATTATTAGGTGTAATCCCAATAGAAATGAAAATATTGGAAGAGGATGCTGGAGTCTCTGGTTTAATGCTTATAATATTTTGGCCCTGAAACAATGTCTGATTTTAAATTTATCATTTGATGTAGGATTTGATATCTACAAAGCTGTTTTGAACCACGTGTTTGATACAGATATACACACACACACACACACACACACACACACACGTATATTATATATATATATATATATATATATATATATTATATATGTACTAATAAGGAAAGAGAACTATTAACTATTTACGAATGTACTGGATTTGGCAAATGTATTCAATTATGAATTTGATATAAAATCCAACGTTTAGAATGATAATGATGTAATGATATAAGCAGTCAGAAGATGAAGATGATATGAATCAGAATTACTGAGACATCCGAAAGAAAAACTTATCAATACATAGCTAGTAGTGGGTGATACAGGGCACATACATTTAGTGAAATACTGTTCAAGAAATAACAAGCACTAAAAAAATGGCACCGACCAAGATGGACATTTGAAATTAGGAATGATCTGCTAAGAAATACAAACAATCCGGAAGCAATTTGGAGAAGGCTTTGTCCAAAGAATGGACTCCAAATAACCGATGATGCTAAAAAAGATTATGTTGATAGAGCCAATCATTTCATTGGCCATTTTATTAAAAATTATGACCGGTTTGTTGGAGCCAAAGGATGTATCTTTTTTGTAGATTTTAGTTTTAATATATTACTTTATTTCAAACAATACGTGTCATTTAAAGTATTTCCTACTATGCGAAACAAGTCAACTAGTACGTTATAGTTAAATGTATTTCCTTCTCGCATGGCACTGCTGTGCCCGATGAACAAGAAGACATTCAGAACGTTAGAAAGATTATCAGTCTCATTTTGAAAACTATGTATTTTGATACGGGATGGAGAAAACAGACCGCATGCAGCATGCAGATAAGAAGAAGAGAAAAAAAAACCAAACTGATAAGCAACGCATTTAAATAAATGCCGGCGGTGGCTTAAAACCAAGCAGAAACAGAGATATCATGACAAAATAGGAATTATATCGTAATGTCATTCCGAATACATAAAAGCATTCCAGTTTATCACTTGCATTTCTGCTTCAGTGAATCAGCGCATGCGCGCGGATTGCATTCAGGGTTTAAGAAAATCTATCGTAAAGTTTCCAGGTTGAACGGATGTCACAGAGAAGAGAAATGTTTATTTTATTTCTCAGTGTATTGTGTGTAAGGAGTGGAATAAGAGTCTTAAAACCTGAAAGAAAATGCAGAATTGAATTCTTTCACTGCGCTTATAAAGGTGACAGTGTATGGCGCTTTGTGTGGCTAAATTATTTACGAGGATATGAGGGCTTGGGGTGATAAGTGCTTAATATTTTTTTTAGAATTTTATTTGCACATAAAATCCTATTTTCATAGCTTGAAATATAATCCTTTTCTACGAAGCGAGGCGTATCCGTCTTGGTGCATAAATATTATAATAGAAAGGAATGAAGGCATATAATAATCTCTACCCCCCCCCCACATATTATATATATATATAGATACATGTATGTGTCTTAGTGTGTGTGTGTGGTGTGTGCGTGTGCGTGTGTGCGTGTGTGTGTGTGTGAGAGAGAGAGAGAAAGAGAGAGAGAGAGAGAGGAGGGGAAGAAACAAAGTGAGAAGAGATCGAAGCGTGTAATATAATTCTAATGAATGTAATACGGAAGAGCAAATAAGGAAATACGTTTGCCATTTCTAACTGATGTATATATATATATATTATATATATATATATATATATATATATATATATATATATATATATATATATATATATATATATATATATATATTGTGAGGGGATGTGTCTGTGTGAAAATAAATAAATAGATAGATATGTCAAGAATTGTTCGGTGAAAATGATAAGAAATCCTTTTTTTCAGGAAATATTTCTGATATTCTATCAAGATTTTATAATTCAAGAGATATGAAACATGACTTAAATCTTTAAAAAATTAAACAGAGACAATCCTGCTAATTTTTCCGGACCTCCTCAACGATAATATTTATTGTTCGTTTATTTTTGAAAATATGCTGCGTATTTTTTTCACCATCTATTCGTAAAGATCCAGCGTATAACTAGCTTAGTGAAAATAAGGCATTTTTATTCATATCTTCCATTATTTATATATATTTACCAACCCCTCCGCACGAGCAGGATGCGACAGAACGTCAATTTCTTAAGCAGAGTCTAACAGGTTTGAATTCAGAGTTTTCTTTCCCCTAGACCGGTTGCCTAACCATGGTTAAAGAGCCCAGTCTGCCTTACTATTTACCCATAGCTGGAGGGGGATTAGGATTCATCCCTTTCCCAAGGGTATTAGCGCTAAGTGAAATGCAATTACCACGTCTAGGATTTGAACTCGGGGCGACGAGTCCATTTTTTCCATTATTTATATAATAAGATATTATGATCATTTCATACCAATATCTTTATCTCAGTTCATTTAGTCCAAATTATTTAGCTCTTTGATGAATTTTCATGATCGCAGATGACCTGGGAGGTCAATATCGTATAGCTTACGTTGTGGGAAGTGGACTGTTTGTCTGGCCGTGATCCCTGAACCAATAAACACTAAGTGTGACATGGTTGTATCGATGAACAGATAAACCTATATCAATATAATTCTATATGGCTGTACATATGTGCATTTATTTTTTATAAACATGCTGTATTCATATAAAGACGCTTCCGATCATAACATGAAATAATAAATGTTACATATGAAGATTTATAGATCATTTACATAAGCATGGGAATATGTAAAAATCCTATTCACATTTTTCGCTTATCAAACTTTAAAATACAAATAATGTTATGTTATAGAAAATTAATTACTGACGTGCTAGAACGAACAAGAAATAAAAATGGAGGTAGAAGTGGATTATTATAGGAAAATGAAATGCATTGTGGGTAAATAGTTAGTGATAAATAGAACAAGCAAAAAGAACATAAAACCGACTAAATTTAAGATAGATTTTTTAGCAAACTGCTTCCTTCAGGTTATCAGTAGTGTCGAAACCTGGAATTGAACCAGGTACCTTTAGATTATCAGACAGTCGTAATCGTCGTAATTGCTTTGCTCTCCCAGCAGTTCTAATCTTCTCACTAGCACAATCCAACCATATCCTCTCTTCCACTCGTTTCGACAGCCAAAATGCTACTGGAGACTGTCTCCCCGATCTGGGAGGACAGGTCTCTAAATATCCCATCGTTGTGTTTCATCCGGGTTCCTCTCTCTGAATTGCACTTCAACATTCATCAGCACGCATCAATCCTCACGACAAGATCCGGGCCACTCTGCACTGCTCGTGCAGAATTTCACCAGCATTTCAGCAACGAAGAGGTGACGAGTTCAATTTCCGTGGTCACTCGCCACACTCCTTCCCCTCGCACAGGCCACACATATCCGGACTCGTTTGGTTCGTGGGGGCTGGTAATCTGCTCGTCCACAGATTTTTATCAATAATCAATTCAAATAATGCGTGCAATTTACTTACTCTGGAGCCCATTTGCGTAACCACTCACAAAAGTTCAATAACGAGAACTCCCGTGGTAGATGCGAGCAACGGTCACACACGAGATTTAGAGTCAGACAGTTGGTTATTGGTTTACTGACAAATGACGACCGGGAATTATGAGATTTGCCAAACCGACACACCCAATTATTACGTTTAATTTCAGTTGTTGTTTTGATTTGTCCAGTCACTAATTTGGTGGTTGCATGGGATGTTCAAACATCTTCTACACTGGTTTTTGAGAGTGAGGGTATAATAAAGGTGCACAGATATACTTCTCATATTTTAAACTGCCGACTGTGCGGTGCAAGTGAAATTAGTAATGGGGTAATGCTAGTTTTATTTAACTAATTGGTGAATCCGTAATTGCTACACAGAAAGGTTTTCCATGTTAGGTCAGAATGATGTTGTTCCGGATAGAAAGTTGTTTCTGCTTCATCGATTAACAGAATGCTATATGGAAGAATAAAGTATGCTATGAGCCAAATGTGACAGATATAACCCCGAACATGACCCTTTATGTTTTTGTCAACCTTTTAAAAATGGTCGCTCCATTCCATTATCGTAACTGATCGTATGGTAATATATTTGGTTGATTGACACATCCCTAGATTTCCATTCACTACACAGGTAAAAGTTTGAAATATCGGAGATGTTTCTATCAACCCCTTTATTAAATGTCAGCATCAGCAACTCTTCGAATAATGTGAGGTGAATTTTGTAATCTCCTTAATTGATTCTGAAAAAATATTTTAATAGAGAATATTTTTTTTCTTTATTTATTTAACAATTCCATTACATTAAATAAATCCCAGAAATTGTAATGCTGATTTTAAACACGTGGTACTTCTTGTGTAATGTTCCATTTTCTAATTTTCTAATACCAAGCGATTAGAAGCATATTGAATTTGTGTTTAAATAACCAACGCAAGGAGTGCATTTACAAACGTACTCAAATATTATGAATTATTAGACATGTGCCAATGAATAGTATTAAAGGAATAATTGTTGAAAGAATATTTTATTGAAACATGAAAAAAAATACTAAAATGAAAGGAGGAAAGCTATGGTAAAAAAAAAATAACAGTATCAAATACAAAAAAATGAAGATATAATAGATTGCATGAAATTTCAAATAGTAGAAGTATTATTGATTTATATCATTATCAGTGCAGAGGAATTATTCTATTGAATCACAGAAGAAAAAGATGTAAATGCGATGCATAACAGTATGACTTTAAGCAAAGTAAGATAAAACACGAGAATAATTGCAATGAATTTAAGTATAAACGTCTAAACCAGACAACTGTAGAGAAAGATTAAATGTTTAAAAATGTGAACTCTTTAGAAATATGAAAATAAGATGAAAGAAGGGAAATTGTGGAAGGATTAGAGTGAGACCCAAAACTGAAATGAAATCGAAAGAAAGAAATTTGAAAGAAGAAAAGAGAAAAAAATAAATGACAAAGAATATAAATATGCATAAATAAATAAAAAAAAAAGTCGAGTTTTCAGTAGAAAAAAAGACAAAACGGGAAAATACATTATAAATAAAATATGAAGAGGAATAAAAATGAATAGAACTGATTTGTGAATCAATAACATATTTTGTGTTAATTAAAACTTCTGTTGACTATAGATAACCCTTCTGACGCGAGGAAAATATACTTCATAGTGATATCTAAATGGACTTAAATCATACACTTGGCGTAGTGTCTAACATGCTTGACTACGACATAGTAGTGAGTTTCAACTTCAGTTACGTTGCTTATCGACTAATAACTTTGGGAAATACATAAAACTCCACCACCCACAACTATATGTTAAATGATACATTTTCCGTTCAAGAACTGTATTGACATTGGATTACCCACGAAGGTTGACATACCATTAATTAAAGGAACTAAATTCTTTAAACGGCATAATCCTGATTGCTTTCGTATTTATAATTATTATTTTCATTATTATCATTTTTACTATCAAATTTTTCCTATCTGCCGTAGCCGGTGGTTCACTGGAGAGTGAGTGACTCTAAACTCCTCTGATCTCCAGGACTCTTCTGAGTATTCTTGCCGATCTTAATAATGCTGTAGTTTGTATTTGTCTCGATTCTTTCTTTGATTTTCAATTCACCCAGATTCTTTTCCAGACCCTTAAGCACCGTTCCAAGGGCACCAATTACAATTGGTACGATCTTCACCTTCATGTTCCACAGGTTTCTCAGTTCTCGGGCAAGGTCCAAATACTTGTCTATATTTTCGCGTTCCTTCACTGTCACTTGGTGGTCAGCCAGGACGGCAAAATCCACGAGATTGCAAGTTCTCTTCCTCTTGTTAGTCAATACTAGGTCTGGTAGCCTGGCCTCTTGGCCAGATTAGTTAATCCATCTGTATCTTAAACTCCCAGAGAATTGTATGCCTCTCATTCTCCTGGGCAGATTCAGGCTTGTGCATATACCATTTAGTTGTATATTGAAAATGTTATTTTTTGATTCCCAGTGGATCTCCTTTCCTACCCAAATGTGCCTAGTCTTGATGAGCTAGTTTAATTCATTCGCTTATAATATAATTAACCGTTTCGTCTCTGTTTCCACACATTCTGCACTTGTTATATGTTGCGTCTTATCTTTTTTTGTCTTTATATATTTTTTCTTATGGCATTGTCTTGTGCTGCGATTATAAGAGATTCAGTTTATCTCTTGGGATTTCCTTTCATTAGCCATGTCCATGTCTTCTGATGTGATATCTCTTCAGTTTGTCGCTTTAAGAACCCATACAGTTGTGTTTCTTCTCATTTCTGTTTTCTAGTTTTTGATGTATTTCTTCTTGTCAATATGTTGCAATTGCATTTCCTGGCTGCTGAAATAAACCGTTCCTTACTTTTATTAGTGTATTCTTCAAGTGCTCAGAATGCCGCATGTACACTATATTCAATGTAGGCGAGACCCCTTAGTTCCTATGTTCTTGGCACATATAGTCTGTCTAGGCAGTTTCTTCGATGTAATGCCATTCGGATATGTTTGCTTCTTGGTTGTATTTAATCAGCTGTCTGGCCACTATTTCTTGGATGGATGTGAATTTTTAAAACCAATGTCCATGAATATAATCGTGATCCGGTGTTTTCCAGTTTAGTATTTTCTTAAGTGTTTCTTTTCACGATTCCAGGTGTATGTTTGCCTCGGGTCCTTCTTCGAGTCCTTGTAGTTTCTTTTTATCTCATGTATCCATTTAGCCTTTTCTGTTATAATCTTCCTTTTCCCATATTTTGCTCCAGAGGTTTTCTGTTTCCTTGGCATTCTGGTATTTGTTTGTCTTTGGGCGTTGTCTACCTACTTGCAGGTAAAATTTACTTTCGATATTTTGGAAGCTCTTGTTTAGTTGGTATTCTTTATTTATTATTTCCTCCAGCTGTATAGTCCGATTTTTATTCCATTGTGTCTTTGTGATCTTTCACTTTCTTAGTGATTTCTTTATTATTATTATTATTATTATTATTATTATTATTATTATTATTATTATTATTATTATTATTATTTAAATGTTTGCCAGGTTTCGCGCCATTTTTACCTTGTGTTTTGTTTCTGGATTTAATTTCAGCATGTATGTCTAAGTCTCCGGGTTTTCTCTAGATATACTACCTGATTTAATCAGTGCTGTGGTCTGGATGGTCTCCCTGATCTCTAATCATCCAGTGTCCTTTCGAAGCCATTGGGGACTATTTCAATCTTGCCAAATACAATTGGTATGACCATCACCATCATGTTCCACAGTTTTTCAGCTCTGGCAAGATTCAAGTATTTGTCTATATTTTATTGTATGTATTTCTTTTATTTTCACTCTATGATCCACTAGAACCAAAAAATCGAATATATGATTTCTTTTCTTGTAGTCCATTATCCGAAGGTCTTCGCTGCTTACCGGGATATAGTCAGACTTGCGAGGTCATATTCGGATTTGTACTTGTACCATCTGTCAGTATGGTGAGATTTCAGTCTGTTCTACAATTCGTAGTGGATCACCTTTCCCGCCCAGTCATGCTTACACTTGTATTCCTTTTGTACAAGTTTGATTCACTCCCTTTATAATAACTATTTTATCATTGTTACTACAAAGCGTTCACTTCGATATTTTCTGCGGCTTTGATATAATTGATTATTTTGACATTATTTTGGGCTGCTAGTAAAATAAATTCAGTTTGACTCTTCGGTTTCACCCTTTTTTAGCACATTCATCTGTTGTCTCATGTACAGTTTCCTTAGTTTGTAAACTTAAGTCGTCTCCATAAGATTGTTGGTCAGGCTTTTTGCTGCATTTTTTTGAGTCCGTGTATTATTGCATCTTCGTATACTCAAATGTGTCGAGTCCTCTTCACCTTTCTTTTCTTATCCCATAAAGTCTTTCTACGTCATCCCTCGGCTTAAAGCCTAGTACATCATTTTTTCACGTTATTTTCCTTGTCAATGTGCAAGTCTTCCTCCTTCTCCTCTCTCTCTCTCTCTCTCTCTCTCTCTCATTATATATATATATATATATATATATATATATATATATATATATATTGGTTTGTTGGTTGGTTTTGAAGGCTGTCACAATGCGAGTGTAAAGAAAAAAGAAGGTAACTATGATGTTTTTTGTTAACCTGTCATTTATTTCTCAATATTTCGGGAAGAGACTCCCATCCTCAGAAGAATACTGGAACTGAAGTTGTCTTAGCGGCTGCTACATTCGTTCTGCCTTGGGTCTTCCAAATTCTGTGTGTGTATGTGTATGGTTGGGGTGCTTGTTTATGTGTGTGTTTGTGTGTGTAAGTGTGTGTGTGCGCGTGCTTGTGTGTGTAAATGTAAGCGTATGTGTGTGTGCGTGGTGCTTATGTCTGTGTGTCATATATATATATATATATATATATATATATATATAGAGATATAGATATAGATATATATATTGACCAAGTCAAATGCCCGTGGCAGAGGGATTGAGTAAAATAGGTATTTGAAACTATATTTGTTTTCAATTGATTATCATTCGTTAGTTTAAACATACACTTGTTTGAGAAATAATGAGTTTAACATTAAAATACCCAGCAAGGGTTAATATTTCTGGGAGTGATGACAACTAAAGGGTGTCTCTAAACTCAAAGTCAATCTTGAACTCTTGAACTCGATCCTCATTAATGTATGCGTACGTGTAATTGAAGATTTTTGACTATGAGTAAAGTTTTCCCTTTCTGCTGTATTTATTCAAATTTATGAAATTAATTCTATTTATAATCCTTCATATTTCGTCTTAAATAGAAGCATGAATATCATCATAGACCACTATTCCCACAGGAAGCCAACAGCTAAACGGACTGTTTATTTACAAAAAATAAATCTACTATTTGATCGACTTTATTTTTCTATCACATCATTCAATGTTTCTGGGTAGTTTCTTGATTACGCAAGGAATCTATAAGTATTTGATGAACCCACCCTCATCGGGTCTCCCGGGATCAACTAGTTGATCTTATAATCGGCTGTCTCGTAATGGTTATATGTATTATCCATTATGTCTCAGGCTCTTACACATAATTACTAAATATCACTATTCTCATAATCAACCGCCTACTCGTTCTACATGTTATAATTATTGATATTTTTATCATACCATCCACGCCAGAAGATGCGTTGCTACGAACATCCCATTTAGTAATTACATCGGGCGGATCGATTGAATCACTTCAATTACCAGACAACAGAGGTTCTGCAAAGACTATTGACTATTAAAAAGATTGCCACAAAGAATGTATGCAAAATTCGATAAAAATTGAAATGAGATGATGTACAAAGCAAATGCGTCTCTTTATTCTTTTTTTGTTTGTTTTGTTTTTGAGTGTTTGATCTTCTTATCTCTTCCTCCCACACCGACCGACTGTTAAAAGTTTTATGATGCGCTTTACACATTATTCGCAATGTATCTGTTATGATACAACAAAACATTGAAGTTTATTCAACATAGTCATTTTTCTTCTGCTTAATGCATATTTGTTTCTTTCTGTTTAACTTATTTCGTTTCTTTAATGTTTTTTTTTTTATTTTTAATTTTGTTTTAAATAAAGATAATATATCTATTACGAAAATGAACCAAACACTTATTGTCTGGATAAACATCACAGCTTTAATGGGCGGCACTTTGACGCAGATGTGAGACGAAAAATAGGTTGCTTGGTTGAATAAGATAATGCTATTCTTTGTAAACAAAAAGTGCACATGAATATTTGCAGAGAAAGCAAATGATTAGAATCTCGTCCTGGTAAAAAGAAATTTATTAAATATTCATATATCAAAAACATACTACAGCCGCCAAAACATACCCATTTTATCGACGAGGCAAAGAATGTGCCGACTGCTTCCTCAGCCAATAAGAGGGACCCTATATTTGACACTAAACTGCATACATTAATGAGGATCGAGTTCAAGAGTTCAAGATTTGAGTTTAGAGACACCCTTTAGTTGTCATCACTCCCAGACATGTTAACCCTTGCTGGGTAATTTAATGTTAAACTCATTATTTCTCAAACAGGTGTATGTTTGAACTAACTAATGATAATCAATTGAAAACTAATATAGTTTCAAATATCTATTTTACAATTTCAATCCCTCTGCTACGGGCATTTGACTTAGTCGCTTTTTTTCTAGTCTCGGATGCATTCATTCTATATTTCTTGTAAGGTAATTACTGATTACAGTTTTCTTTATCCCTCTGTATCTGTCTATCTGTCTGTCTGTCTGTCTCTGTCACTGTCTCCGTCTGTCTCTCTCTCTCTCTGTCTCTCTGTCTCTCTGTCTCTCTCTGTCTCTCTCTGTCTCTGTCTCTTTCTCTTTCTCACTCCCTCTCTTTGTGCGAAAGCATGATATGTCTTCCTTTTTTATGATCTAGAATATGTTAAAGTGAGTTACCAGTGTGTACATATTATGCCCATTTCTCCAACATACATAAACTATCATGTGCTCCACAGACGGACAAATGCTGCTATCATCACTAACGGCCATTTTATTCCAAATGGCTATATTTCTTTAATCTTTCTGGTTTGAACTCCAGGAAACACACAACAATAATGTATCTTCTCTGATAGCAGCCAG
>CM042145.1:73259832-73267332 GCA_023376005.1 Doryteuthis pealeii
CTTATGTTTTTATTTGTGTTGTGATGTTAGTCCCAACAGTAAAAAGAAGTCAAGTCGAGATAGGGTAAAATAAGACAAGTGTATTTACAATCAATGGTACATGTACGACTAGCTTGTCGTTAACGGAACAGTTCTCCCTTTCCACTCGGTGTCTCACTATTTATAGTGAGAACCGGTGCATGTTCTCCACTGTAGGAACGGCCGTACAACAATTTGTGTGGTTACAATTTCTCTTCTTATTTCCTTTTCCTCTCCTTTTTTTTCTCTCTTTCTTCTTCTCCTCCTTTATGAATGAAATGGGCGAATAATTGTAATTTCTTGTTTCTCTCTTTTTTTAAAAAGTTTGTGGAGAACAAATGTTCCTAATATCGTCTGTGATCCGGTCAAATGTTCCAAGTGTGTTGCCAGTGTGTAGCCATGTCAAAATTCAAAATAAAAAATAATTAAATAAATAAAAACCGTCAATAGAAAAATGTATATACTTAGCTTTTGTTTCGCTTTTTCTTTTCTTTTCTTTTTCCTTTCTCCCTCTTTTTCTTTTTTTGTGTTATTTCTGCTTTTTTCCTTTGTTCTCTAATTTAAATTTTTTTGTTTAGTAAATAAGTAAATAAAAGATTATCTTAAATTTTGTATTAGATTTGATAGAAAAAAATTTAAGAAAATATCTTTCATGAGTACTTTTTCTCTTTTTCTTTTAAACTTTAAATAGTTTAAATATTATATTAATTATATATTAAAATATCATATAATAATTACATATTAGGATTGATGCAAAATTCAAAACAATAAAACAAACCATGTTTTATGAGTAATTTCCTTTTAAATTTCAAATAGATTAAATATTATAAATCAAATATTTAAATTACAAAAGACATAGTTTTTAGTTTTAATTATATATCTTATTTAACTATTTTTAAATTATAAAGCCATGAGAACAGAGTCAGCGGTGCAGTTAAACACTTATCTAATCACGTAAAAAAAACTATATTTGGTTTATTTTATTTTTTAATTCGATATCAATCAAACCTGATTAAACATCCCTGGTATTGCCTGCTTCATTTTGGGTTTTGTGTTGGATTTAAATTTCAAGTATATTTCTCAGTTATTTTTGTATTGGGTAATATATTTCCTTGTTTAAATATAATTGTGTTTTTACACATCCATCCTCATCGTCTTACAAAACGATGTATAAATCAAATTGAATAAACTCCCATGTCACTCCTATATATATATATATATATATATATATATATATATATATATATATATTATTTATGTGTGTGTTGTGTGTGTGTGTGTGTGTGTGTGTGTGATTGAGCATAGGACACTCAAAATATTGTTCTGATAAACGATGCGTTATGCTTTAATATATATATAATATATATATATATATATATATATATATATATATATATATATATATAAGCATAGCGCATCCTTCATCAGTACAATATTTAGAGTGTCCTATGCTCAATACAAAGCAATACTTCAATATTTTAGCTATAAAATAAGATACACAATCCTGACTGATTTTCACGCTGACGATCCATAATTTTGATAAATCGGCCCTTTTATTCACTATTTTGAGTTATTTCGGATTTTATATTCGATTAAGTTTCACACACTTTTTTCTCAGTTAATTTTTGTATCACCTAAATCTCATTCTTTATCGAAATATAATTTTTTTTTTTACCCTTCCGTTCTTTTCTCATTACCCCATAACGATTTATAAATCAAATTTAACTTTCTAATTTAAAATAACTACAAGTAATTGCATTTACCTGCAATATTAATCTCTCTCCCTGTTGGTGTTTTTATTTTACTTTATTTTGCCCTTTTATTGTTATTCGAAACGAGAACAAGCAAATGTCTCCACGCTTTGAAAATCATCAAAGTTCTAAATTAATGTATCCCTTATTAAATGCAATTAATTTGCCGAAATTAATTAGATCGCGTTGAGAGATTTTAAATGCATTGTTTCGGATACGTGCAAGCGTTGTTTTTGCAGCGTATAAATTAATCCCATGTGGTGCATCATTTTAATAGCGATATGATGAACTGACTTCATGAATTTCCAAAAGCGAGTGTGTTTATAGGCATCTGACTGAAATGAAATAAAATACACATCTGTAAAGTTAAAAATATTTTAACAATAATCAGACGTTTCATTATCTATGGACTGAACTTTTTTTACCTTTTCAAATATATATATATATATATATATATATATATATATATATATATATATATATATATATATATATATATGAGTAAGAAAAGGTGGAATGAAAACATCACACAATGCTGTTAAAGAAGAAAACAATTTAACAGCATTGTGTGATGTTTTCATTCCACCTTTTCTTACTCATATTGTCGGATTCATTTCCTTTCTTTTAATATATATATATATATATATATATATATATATATATATATATATATATATATATATATATATATATATATATATATATATGGGAGTAATTATGGAAAGAAATCCGACGAAAAGAAGAAATCTGAAAAACGAAGTGTTCCAAAAATTATATGAATTTATATATCGACGTTTAAACGTTTCGGTTTATTTAAACCTTCATTAGGATTGATTTTGAAGAAATTGATGGATGTTTTGTAAATTTACAAAATCATTAAAAAACGTTTAAGCGTCGATAAATAAATTCATATTAATTTTGGAAAACTTCGTTTTTCAAATTTCTCATATATATATAATATATATATATATATATATATATATATATATATATATATATATATATATATATATATATATAGCCTGCGTCGTGTAATGGCTTCTACTATACAAATGAGGTTGGCGCTCGTCGGTGAGGTGTCGTTTAAAAATATGTGGAGTTAACTTATAATAATTAGATATATCTAATCCGAAGAAAATCTCAGTTAGATATATTTGCTTTTTTTGAATTCATATTTTATAGTAAAGTTATTCTTTGTCCTCCGTCGGGTCATCAAATATATGTTTTTGTTTATATTTATTCAATCTTACCTCGAGCGAATTGCCAGACATATATTGCAATGCCTATCGCCACGCACACATTCATATATGCATGTATATATATATATATATATATATATATATATATATATATATATATATATATATATATATATATATATATATATATATATATGTTTCATCATAACCATTATTTCGTTATTGCTCTCTCGCCATCAATACCAATTGGGCATTGCTCTTGGTAGGTCCTCTAAACACCATCCGATAACCTCATAATAATTGTTAATGTAAGTTTTAATTCTCGGTCGACACTGGTAAGAGTCCATAGAAAACGGTCATTTATGAATTTATCCTTACATCTTCATTGTGAATTTATCCTTACATCTTACATAGCATTGTTTATCTAACTTGAATAGTTCACGTGATCAGAGGAAAGTGGCCACATGACGGCTACATTTTACGGTGCTACTTGAAAGCTTTGCTAAAAAAAGCACATAGCATCCTCCTATAGTTCCAGTCTAGCTTTTTCTCCAAGTCTTTCGTTAGATTCAATGTGGTTCTGCTTTAATTAGCACTGGTATTGTACAGCTTGGAATAATTCACATTTTATCTTATAAGGGAGATAAGATTTCCATATAATCAATAACCTGTCATTTTAAATCATGGTTACTTACGCAATAGTTTTTTAACAGAAACGTATACGTCTTTTCATCTACAAGACCATAAAGATAATATCCACTAAAAACTGCGAGTGAAGACTGTAACAATAGAATTGACTGTAATAGACAGTTTTCTTACCGAAAACATTATGTTTTGATATTTAATTATACGCCAGGATTAATTAAGGAATTAGGTGTATTCTTAAATTGTCTTTTGTGATGGATGTTTTCAAAGAGACAATGTATAGAGTAGAAACAGAATGTATTTGAAGAATTACTCCTACTGCAATCAAATTATTCAATGTCAACGTAATGAAAACATTAAATGTTCAGAATGAATTCACACAAAGGAAATATCCAATAATGTCGATAATTGCGACAATGGAACTTTCTGGAGCAATAATCTAAACCACTTTCTAATCTATGTTTTAAGAATATAAGAACTTTAAACAAACAATTAATTACATGAAGAGTGTCGGTATATATACTAGGTTGTTCAAACAACATCATTTTAAAAAATCAGTTAGTATCTTTAGGTATTTCAACGACTTAAGAAAAGATAAGATAATTTCAGTTGAAGAAGATATCCATGAAAATAACCTGTTTCTCAGGGAATACATTTTACCTAATTTTCTTCAGCCGAATGTTCTCAAGAAAATCATCTGTTAGATGTATTTTATTTTGTGTCTTCTATCAATAGTATTGGCGTATCTTATTTTAATAGCAAAATACGTTACCAATTGACGTTGATCTTGAATTTTTATAAATATATTTTGAATTATAATTGTTATGATTATTAAGTAATATGCATCAATTTATATTATGCTTTATATTTGTTTCATCTTGTTAGAAGTGTACGTGATTCTAATTAAAAAAGAAATTTGCTATTCTTAACAGTTTACACTGGATTCAATGTTTGTCCATTGTTGGACACCCAATAAACTAAATCTAAAGATATCTCCCGTAACAATACCCTACTAATGAATTATACCAATTTTGATCTTGAAAAAATTTTGCATACGTGCTAACTATTCTCGTCAATTCTCGTCGCTCTGAGATCACCTTGTTTTAGATAAAGGTGTTAAGGCAGCCATATTTTCTTTCGAGATATTCACTCATTTTGCACGCAATTTGAACTCCATTTCTTTGTTGTTTCTCTCGCTACCGAGACAAGAGTCATTTGTACCCCATTTGTCGCTTCCTGTCCGTGTCAATACATACTTCATATTTGTATTTTAAAATATAGATAAGAGTACACTGATACTGATAGTTCGCTGTCTAAGCAAGAGATCAATTGCATTCATATATATTTCTATAGTGAATATCACATTAGCACAAATAGATTTTTGCAAATGTCTATTGAAGCTGTTTGTTAAATCATAATAAAAAACTCTAGTGTCACATTTGTTTGTCGGGGAAATCCAAAAGCTTTTATCTATGTTGATCATTTAGAAACATTTTTCAAATAAGATTTTGAAAAGAACATGCTTAATACATTTCCGACATAATACTCTGCTAAAACTGTGCTAGAAGAATGTGCCAATCAATGCAAATAATACACCTGTCACATACATTGCACTACCTGCACATAGAATATTAAGTTTAAACAGTTATGCATACTGTTCTTAATTACGTTTTTAGCAATTGTTTTAAAATTCCAGACAATTCCCTTGTCGTTTTTACCATTCCGAAGAAGGAAAGAAATACTTTCGTTCCTTGTCAATTTTAGCAGCCAACATTGATAAACACATTTGGTATTTAGCGGTTACTCTTTCTCAAACGGCTATAAATCCTACATTTATCCGTTTCTTAACATAATACTAAACACCATGGTAAATTACATTTCTAGAGTCATTAGGAGTAGCGAGTAGCACAGTCCTTGCCAATACTATCAGGTACACAATGCAATTTAGTTGTCATACATGTTTGGGTAACATCTATAGGTAAAGAATATTCTTTGAGATAGATTTTAAAATACATATGTGTACCATATATAAATTGAGACAATAATTGTGACACTGACCTTGGCATAGAAACCCGAAAGTTTCGTAAAAAACAACAACAACAAAAAAAAGAAATATTTTTTTAGAATAAGGAGCAATTATTAATAATGGGTCTCATGTATTATTTTATGCATGAGAAGTTTTTTCTTGTGAAGTGTAGTCATCCTATGACACCTTTATTTTAAATGTGTGATAAATTCAGTATTTCCTTTTACGTGCTTTTCGTTTACGATTCATAGTCCATTATGTGATTTTTTTTTATTTCCACAAGGCAATTATATTGTTCTTAAGCAAGTCTTTCATGCTTTGTCGTGAATCCCATAAGCCAGATTCAACATTCTATTGAAATCGGGTTTTTCCAATTATAAACACTCTTTTCAGTATTTGTGTCTTTTAGCTAACCCACAATGCGTTTATTTATGGACATGATCATCTCTTCCATTTAATTGTTTTCCTTTTAGCATTTGCATAGTTTACACCAGGAATGTTATGTTTGCTTTCGATTATGTGTGATTTCTTTTTATCAGAACAGTTCCTGTTATCTCTCTGTTTATCAACTTTTAAAACGTGTCTTTGTTATTTTGGATCCCGTGATGGCGCTTGTCGTGTTGTGCAATTCTACACCTGCATCTTTTTCCGATCTGTTTAATTACTCAGCTTCATTTCTCCAATTTGTTGTTTATCTGTATTTATTTTCTAAATGAAAAGGAGTTGTGCATATATGGATATTAAATTGAAAACTGTGGAAAGAAAACATGAGAAAACACCAAGAACAAAGCAAAAAGTGTAATTCTTTAGAACAAACGACTTTCAAATTAAAGCACGACTGTATTCAAATCTGTCATCAAAGCCTCTTTAAATGCATTTATTTAGAAATTTTATATGCATACATGAATTTAGTTAAAAGTAAAATTTGTTTGGCCCGGACACGCATATATAATCATGAAATAAAAAACGAGACTTATTGATTGAAAGGGAAAATTATTAATTTATATTTTGTTAATGCAGGAATGGTCAACAGAAATGGATTCATGTAATTGAAAAATAATTATTAAAATTTGGTGTTGTTTGTTGAATATTCGTTTTTCAAGAAACCAAAATTTGAATGTAAATTTGAAGTAGCGATCTGGCAATTTCTTGTCTATCTTGCTTTTCAAGAGCAATGAAGAGGAAAATCTTCTATATTGGGATTTAAAATGTTTGTTAAAATTACACAAAACAGAATTCATGAAAACTTAATCTAATGTTTACATGATAAATTGCCGTAATAACTTTTAAATTTATGTATTTATATAATATATAATTCAATATTTACCTGCTACCTTCTGATAAGAATAATTCCGGATGTATATGTGTATGTGAAACTTAATTTGATATTTATTTGCTAAATTCTAGTAATAATATTAATAATATATATGTATATACAATGTAACTTGATGTCTACCTGCTAGCTTTTTGTAAGAAAAAAGTAAGTATTATGTATATTTATGTATATAAAACTTAATTTGATGTTTACCTGATAACTTCTCATAGAGAAGTTACATACTTATATATGTATGTATATAAAAACAAATAATGTATACAAAAATTAATTTGATATTTACCTGCTAACTTCTGGTCGAAAAATGCCGAACTTGAATATGCATGTATAAAAAAGATATCCATTGCAAAATGTCTGTAAATATTTCCAACCTATATATGTATGTATATAAAAAGTTTACCTGCTAACTTCTAAATGTCAAACATATGTACACATGTATATAAAGTTAATCTGATGTTTACCTTCTAATTTATTTCAAATCATTCAAACTTATCGTAATATATTCCAAATTTATATATGTATGTATAT
>CM042145.1:73272332-73287332 GCA_023376005.1 Doryteuthis pealeii
ATTATTATTATTATTATTATTATTATTAGTTAAACGATACAAATCCGTGCAAAAATGGTTATTATCAAAAAAGAGAAATATTCTAGAAACAATAAATCTTTGCTCAAATTATTGTAATACATAGTAATACTTGATATCCTATTAGCGTGTTCAACCCCTTTTTAAAGAACCTCTTAAAAAACAGCTAGACAAAAAATTAAAATATAACTATAGGATGGGCGTATTTTCCTGTCAGCTGGGCTGAGAATACGCAAACTACATCCCTGTAGAGCACTAAGCCCCATCCCGAAGAGGTTTACTGGGTAGGACATTAAACTACATTTGATGAGTCTACATTTCTGGAGATCTGGGGTGGGTGGAGTACCACTTCCTTATCATTGGGGACAAGACACCCCTTACCCGAAATGATAGTACAAAGTTCGTATCTATAAGTCAAATACATGTTTTAAAATTATTTATATTAGACAGAAATACCTGATATTATATAACTCTCTAAAAACACTTAAGACACAACAAAAAATGGAAATAGAAACGTACAATGTACACGGTTCCTTGAAATCTAGGCCAACATAACCCCAAATAGGTTGATATACAGTTATAATCAATCCATCAGTCAATCAATCAACATGGTTCCTTAGCCGCTACGCATAAGATCACCCTAGACGGGTTGTAATTCTGAAAGAATAATTCAATCAAACAATTTGAACTAATTGTGCAGTATAATATCACCAAATATCCTCCGTTTTAAATATTTAACAATGCTTTTTAAATTATGAATTACTTTTCAACACTATCTAAAAATAAGTCATATAAAAACCAAGCGTGTGAAATCATCCATTCTTTTTAAAACATTGATTTCTTCTCGCTTTCAAGCATTGTAAACAATGCGTGTTTATAGGTGAATATACTTTAAAATCTGAACAAAGAGTTGTCGACTCTTTTTTTCATAAATTTCATTTACCATTTTGTTTTCTGATTATCGACTACAATTATGACAGTTTATTTTTCTTATTCACTGTCACCGTTCATTATTTATTTTTCCTAATCGATAAACTTATTTTCTTTTAATGCTAATAACAAATTCTATACACAAAAGAAAATATCGATCAAGTATTTGTTTACTTATTTATTTGTTTTCGGTTATGATTGAGTTTGTAATTAACAAACAAAATAATTTTCATTTTCTGACTCACGTTTTCTCGGTTCATGTCAGTTGTTTTTTGTTTTTACTTTTTCGACGTTCGAATATTTTATTAAGGGAAATGATGAGGAAAAAATGCAAATAAACAAATCAAGGTAAAAATCGATTTGTATCAATTAGGTAAATTGTTTTTGGACGAGATGCAAGTTTAAATGGAAAGTATGTTCCGTCATTTCCGAGCTTTAAGTTCATTGTGAAAGCTCAGACATTTTTTCTTTATTTTCTCGCCCGCTATTTTGATTGCAGTACGTTTATATTCTTTTTGATGGTATGAATTTTGTTTTTTGGTCAATATGTCTGTTTCCTTTCATTTGTGAAATAATTTAAGTGATCTGGGAATACAAAATAACAGTGCGATTATGTTTTTGTTTTTTTTTTTTTTTTCTTTAATGAACTTTGTTCGTATGACCTTAGCCGAAGTAGCTTTACTTATTCATTGTTAATTATAAACTACTTTATTTAATTACAAGAATCGACCAAGCATTCGCTTTTTTATGGATTGTTAATGTTACGAAATAAAGACTCACACACTGCCTAAATGTTTGTGCACACAATCTACTGTTTTTTTTAAAATATAACTACTATATGTCCATAATTACATGGAAATTACAAAAACTATTTGTAACAATTAGCACAATTATTTTTTATTTGTTAATTTATTTTATGCCTACCTTATTTGAATTGTCTGTTTTTTTTTTGTTGTTTTTCATTTATTCATTATTATTTTGCTCCATTAGAGTTTTTCACACCCGCCTTTACCGGTAGTTCGCTGGATCCTGAGTGACAGCAAGTCTTCTCAGGTTTCCAGGACTCAACTGAATATTCAAGCCGATCTTAACAATGATAATTTCTAATTCACCCAGAATATTTTCCAACCATTGGGGACCGTTTCAAGAGGACAAATTATAATTGGTACGACCTTTACTTTCATGTTCCACAGTTTTCTCAGTTCTCTGGCAAGGTTCATATATTTGTGTATCTTTTCGTTTTCTTTTACTTTCACTCGGAGGTCCGCCTATTATTATTATTATTATTATTAGTAGTAGTAGTAGTAGTAGTAGTAGTAGTAGTATTAGTAGTTTTACTCTATGTAATTTTTCACACTAGGTTGGGTATTTTATTTGAATGTTTAAAGGCAATCTGGCTGTTTTGACAAAGGGAAATATTGAAAAGACAGTAGCAAAAAACAAAACAAAAAAGTCCTAAAATACCTCCCCCATGAAAAGAAAAACTGCATCTCTTTATTGTGATTGTATTACAAGGGATTTTTCCCATTCCCTTTGTTACAAGGTAAGCGAATATTACCGGGTGCGAAAAGATAAGTTATTAAAAAAGATGAGAGCAACATCAATTTACCTATTCACGCCCCGGTACTATTTGCTGGCACTATAAGAAATGTTCCAGATCATTGAAAATTGGCTATGTGTATTAAGTTATACTTGATTTGGCACCCCGAACCGGGTGTTGCCTAGGTCACTGGATTTAAATGGTACAAGTTGATGACCTGAGGATGTCACCTCCCGAGGTGGAAATGGGTATTTGTGTTTCTTCCTCTTTTGTATTTTGCTGGATGCGGTGCGAGAAGTCAAACGTTCGTGTGAATGTAGAACGAAGAAAATCATCAAAGATAGAGAATAGTCTTCTTCCTAGAAAAATGATAAAACACACATGCTGTTCCCTTTATCCATTTATTCCTACTTCCACATACGTAGAGAATTAAGCAAATATTTCCCAACGCTTAAGGTGAGTTGGTTTTCTTTTCCCAAAGATTCGTCATCACCTACATAGATGTCATTTTTTTAATTAAAAATAGGGACCTGGGTAAAAATATTCAAAGTGAATAAATTTCATAAATTGAAAACCATTTTTTTACAATACTCCTATAATTTCCCTTGAAGCTTAACTGCATGTAACCATTTGCTCTAAAGTTTTAGTTGATAAGAAAGTTTATAAAATACCAATTATATACGGGCATATACTGTTTATCGAAAAATATTTTTCTTATATTTTCATTATTTTGTATATTGTTTTCATTTGTTAATAGATAATATCAGTAAGGCCACTCCATCGTTATGTAATGGTTATCATGCTAGTTCCACTTATCTATTACGACTGAATAGTGACTTGGATCCTCGCTGGATGTCCATAATTGCGACCTTGTGTCATATCCTACGCGTGGCGAACGGGTTGTATAAATACGTACATAAAATTAATAAACTTAATTTGAACTAAGTTAGAATAATAGCATATTATGTTCAACATTCCATGCTGTTAATGTTCTATTTAATCATTATCTATTACTAACAATATTCCAAACTGCACAAGGAGCATAAAGTGTCCCTTTTTTGTTTCGGATTTCCGAAACCTGAAGGCGAGAGAGATGTAAGGAATGTCCTTATCTTCTGAATAGTCACCATGTGGGAATTATATCTAAATTAAAAAAATATCGTAATTTAAACGTTCTGAAAAAATAACGTAATCAGCTTTGAACTCTATTGTGTGTTTCTGGTTCTCTCACTGAAATAAATCCTCGGGGGATAACAATCCACGAGATAAAAAAAAACAAAAAACATCTCCCTTTTGTGGTCTTTTCAAGCGTTGGCGATCGTTTGATCTTCGTATCATTTTTTCTTTTCGTTTTCCCGCATATTTTATCGAGGAATTGAGAGAAAATCCTCTTATTAGAATAAAACCCATTCAGCTGAACAATACGAGTAAAAGAGTGGAAATAATCCCCAGGATTCAATCCTATTGAATATTCAAATACTTTGAGGGTTAACGTGTTTTGGGGATTTGGGTTTTATTAACATTTCTCTTTTTAGTAATTTATTATTTTCATTATTTATCAAATCGCTTGCTGGATTTTCTTGTATTTATCCTGAAGATCAACGCAATCTTCTGCCTCAATCCAAATAATATTGGATTCAAACAATGCGCATTAAATGGCGGGGTATCAGTAAAAAGATTGATATGCGGTTTAACAATATCTTCTGAAACAAAGACACATGGGCGGGTCAAATAAAATGTTTTCAGATAATTAGTTTTGTTTATAGCGGCGAAGAAAAATCAATGTTAATATATTTTATCAAGCTATGTAAAAACAAAAACAAAGAATTAAAAAAGGCTTCGTTTTTAAATATATGTATTATTTCCTAACATTTTTCACCTGATACAACTAAAGCCCACCTTGCAGAATTCCCTGTTATATAAAACATACCTTTTGAATTGAAAATCTTAAATACATTATCTGAAATATCTTAGTCGTTTCCACATTCGTCGTGTAATATTTGCAATATTTTGATACATGCTATATAAAAAGTGAAATATTCACAAGAATATAAGATGAATCAGCAGTAAGATATCAACAAGACAATAGTTAGATATCATAAACAATTACTTCACAAGAATATTACAAATATAAAGGAATATTAGTTTAAAAAGTATATATGAAGATTATATGAAAAAAAATCGAGTTGACAAAAATATCATTAAATGTGTGACTTTATGACGGAGATTATGTAACATGTTTTGTAACAAAATGTGAAAAGTATTAAGAATACTACTCTAATAGGATTTGTAGGAAAAGAGAAAACACGAAAGGCTAGTAAAGTAAATGTATCAAATATATTAATGCTTACCTAATTGAAAACAAAAACAAAAACGGAATACATATATTGAAGTGGCGTTGTCCATATTATACACAAATAGGGATATGTCTCACCCGTAGGTCAATTGTACTTGAATATTTGGAGGATTAAATTTGATTCATTAACTTTATCCTCTGAATTGTCATATTTACTAGTCCTGACATGGCATCGCGACAAGATAGAAACAGTAATGGTTAACTGGGTGGGCAATGAAAAATACTGTTCCTACGGTGTTAGGTGTCAAGTTAGGACAGGCGAACGCGAAATGAAAACATAAAAAAACAAAACATCTACACTAATAAGTAGATAATGGTTCTTAGAGGCGGAAGGAAGTGACCCTTGAAATCTCTGATGATCGTTTCATAAGCTGGGTAGCTTTAATGAAATGAATGCAAACCGGAGACTATACTCTAGGCAACAGGTGAGCGCATTCAGGTCACTTTCCGATGGATTATGGTAGTTTTCCTCTTTTTACATAGGTGACATAAATGAAAATTTAGCTTGATTTTTTTTATCACTGACAGCAGCTCCGTAATAAAAACGAGAGATAACCTCAGCAGGATTTTTTTTTACCAGGTGAGTTACCAATATCATTGTCATAAAACCCCAATACTATTCGACACCGTTCGATTTAATAATTTTTAAAAATTATCCTTGGTCCCTAAGAAATTTAGCATATAGTCGGTTGTTCTTCTATAAATATGGCAAAACGTATTACCAATAAAAGGTGCAACCATTTCCCATTAGTTTTATGATAACGCTCACTTCTTTCTAAATAGTCGAGTTCTTACGTCATGTTTGGGGGAGAGTCCTCGAATAGAAGGCAACCACTCGGCCCACTTTCTCAACCTACCCTTTAAATTTTTCAAAAGAATTATTTTCCCTAGAATTGAGAGAAATGCTATAGTGATAATTTGAGGACAGTCATGTCTAATGTTTGTATTCTCTGAGAATAGTAACAGAAGTGAACAATTACACACTGTAACGCTGTCTTATATCTAGGGACCGGAAGTTTCTTAGGCGATGTAAACGGTTCATGTCAGGTCTGATATATCTTTGTCTGATCTGATAGCTGAGCAAGGTGACCGAGTCAGAAAGTGTTCTTGCCCTCATTCAATTTTTTTTTTTTACTCCTATCAGGAATTTTCCCTAGCTCAATGTCATGTTACTACAATGAATTTCCACAGAATGTCACATTATCTACATATGCAAACGTTAGCACCAAGTTCCCAGAAGAAATTAAGTTGTTCATGATCTAATGAAAGCAAACTATTCCACCAGTAACGCTAATGGGTATGAGATGGAACTGGTAATATTGATTTTTAGTGGGTATTTTCCGAGTTTTTAATAGGTATTTTATGGCAAGTACTTTTTAGGCGAAATTGACAACATTATCGAATTGATCGATACAAAATGAAAGGTTTCAATCGTATCCCATTCAATTCACCATATCTTTGGGGGGGGGCAATCCATCCGCATACACAAATATCTCCAGGAAACCATGGTCAACCCTACAAAAGGCTTTGGACTGTACATGGATGCACTCTATTGCCTTTTGTTGTTATTGTTATTGTTGATGCTGATGTTGACGGCGGTGGTGGATATGTGCCAGTGATGGTAGCGGCGGCTACCGCTTTAGGGACGTGAGTTTGAGTGGATATTATCCGGTCAGCCGTTTTGGGGTGTGGCCGGAATGTCCATGACTTGAGGAAATAAGAGATGCAGCTGGAATAGCCTGGAGGTGTTCATGTTTGGCCTCTTCGAGCCACTTTTTTCACTATAGAATTTTGAATAACCCGTCCTTCCCTGTATTAGCTTTTTGAGCGGCTTCTTTCCAGGGCAAGCTACGGACAGATGAGGATCTGTGCTCATATATAACACGATGTTTTTCTACCTATCACTACGCTATAACAGGTTGCTAACGCTCTTCTGAATCAAAACCAGTTGGAAATGGAATGGAAGGTATTGCCATCAATTATCAGATCAAACCTCCATTACTTGCGAATACCATCATTTGAGGCGACTGCCATGTCTTCAAACTGGAGAAAATATGCGGCCATATTCTCATAAATCAAGTAGCTAAGTACCTCAAATATTGCTATTATGGTTCTTTGTCCCTCAAGTTATTCAGTCCTGAGAATCTGTCCTTTTGTTTCCAGGGCGGATCTTGTAAGGTGGTCAGCGTATTCTCCAGTCGATAGCAGTAAGTTCCACATAGTGCAATGACGTGCCAGCTATGTTTTCTATCACAGACTGGTCGGCTACTTGTGACCAAGTCTCTTGTGGAGTTGACAATTCAGTTTTTGTGTTTGTCAACTACAAAAACCGACACCCTTCTTTTCTTTTGGTATTGTCAAAGTTCATCGAAATGGAACAGCAGCCCCTTCTATTTTACGAGTCGGGATATTTTCCTAGTTCACTGGACCAATTACTTCACGTTGACAGCACCTTTTTGAGGCCCAGTCCATATATTTCGGTAATATTTATGTGCGTTTTGTCGGTGTTGTTTTGGGGTGGGTTTTTTGTCATTTTTACCCTTTTGTCTGGGGGTCTAAAATAAAGTCGGTCATGAGGTGAAAAAATAGTCCTCCTTTCTTTTTTTTTAACACAAAAATGTGTTCGTGTGGTAATACTTAAGGCAATTATGCTGGATAAAACACATTTTTGCCTGCAAATAAAACTGGTTTTACTCTAGCAAGAGCCACTTAAAACATATATCCCTGTCAGAAACAAAAAAAGATTATTCACGTAAAAAACTGTTGAAGTATAATATTCAATTGTATTACGAAATAGGAGTTTTTAACTGGTAAAATACGTCATGTAATCTTTACTAATTGTGCAAATGAAGAATACATATAAGATATCTAGAAAATGTTATAACACTGTATAAAACTGTAACCAATTAACAAAACAAAACCATGAACAAGTACAAAAAGAGAAGAATAAGAAATCCTCAGCTTAGGGTGATGCTTAAAGTAGATAATATACTTGAACATCGTCAAGAACAATACTCCTGACAATAAATAGATTAAAACAGCACATTCATAAAATAAGTTGTTGGTCTTTTAATAAGTTTCTGGTATATTTAATTAATGATTTAGAAGGCTGCAAGCATTATTAAATTCAAAAGTTTCCCACCCTGTATATATAACTCCAGTTCCGAGGCTCTAGGGAATACGAAGTTACCCCTTTGATACCATTGGGAATTCAAAGTATATGGAAGTGACAACATCCTACAAAATTAAGTAAAAGAAAAAAGAAAAGAGAATTCACTGATTACGGTGACGAATTTCTATTCACAACTGTAGTGTCAAATGAACTCATGCAATTTGCAATTATAGCACCAAATGAACCTTTGCTAATCACAATAAGAGTGCATAGTAATTTATTGCTATTTACAATGATAGCACTAAATGAACTCGGGCTTTTGACAATGACAGTACTAAATGAACTGTTGTTTGAAAAACTTGGCTGGATTATTTAAAGAACGTGTAGGAACAGTATGAATTGCAGCCGTAATATTATTGTTAGATATATTACCTTTTCCTTTTTGAATTAATACACTCTGATAATTAGCGTGAAGATTGTATATTGAAATTTACGTTCTGAAAAGGAGTGAATTGAACGTAAATTATGTGAGAAGTAACGTTATTTGTTTGCGGATGCATTATTACTCATGAATAGTCTATGCATTAATCTACACATTAACAGACATAGTTATTCATTTACATCGTAAATCGGGATGTAAACAGTAACAAATAGAAAACGGAAAATGCCAAGCGAAATAATCATGTAGTTTTTATGTATCAAAAGCATTTAGACAATCCTTGTCAGCAATCTTGTGCCGTAGGGTCCTCTTCACCAAAATGTCATGGCCATTTTCTATTCTGCCTACAAATACAGTTCAATCTCGAGGAAGAATTGACAGAGTCACAGAGTACATATATCCTATGTAGCATGCAATGGTTTCATACAAGCTCTATGTGATTATTCCTGTTATTCATGCAAACGTACAATATATTGTGGTCACCTCGCGCTGTATACTGTTTAGCTAGATTGGACAGCAGGCTGTTGTTAACGAGTTCAATCTCAATGTTACCACAAATTTATGTCACTGCTTGGCAAACGGCAATAGTAAATTATAATATATAGATTAAGAAAAAAAAAAATATTGCTTACTCTCAAATGAATATTTCACAAAAGTGGTTAAAAATCGATAATCTTCCTGCCGGTGGGGCTTTGGAAATGTTGATTTATCCCACAAGAAAAGAGTGGTCCAACAAATCGTATCTAATACTTTATTTAGAGTAGAAGCTTTCTCAGTAACGCTTATATATCCAGCATTGTTAAATATATCCTCGTCATTCTACCATAGAGTAAGCATTGACTGTCTTTATGCATTCTATATATTCCCATACTTATGGAAATAATATCTGAATAAAATGCTTATATGTATCATTTAGTATATCATGTTACGTCCGAAAGCATCTATATATAAATAAACGCATAATCCGCATGACTTTAAAAAAGCTTGGTTGTATTTTCTGCAGTGTTGACATTCCCACAGCCCAGAAAGATATCTCCTTTTACGCCACCGAATTGTATCTGATAGTGAGGCACCAATTCTGGAAATCTGTGTGGTCCACTCTAATGCTGAGTGGTAATACCTACTACCTTCCCATATGTGGGTCAAATACATCTGTTCTAAAAATATTCGTATTCGATAGCACCGTGTTTCGATAAAACCTTTTAAGATGGAACTACATAAAAATATAGATATGAACGTGTAATACATACAATTTCCTAATGCCTCAGCATAAAATAAACTTAGACAGGTTGATATGTCGTTAACATCAACCAATCAATGTCACTAAGACAGTTAATATTATTACCAGCAAGATTTTTGAAGAAATGTTTTCTATATAACATTCAGGGAATATTGAAAATAATAGTGTACGGACGTATTTTGCAGATCATTTAGTATAAGATAAATTATATAATATAATTTGTTGGTATATCTGTAAGTCATTACCAAAATAATTATTCTTGGCATAGAGGTAGCGAACCATATATGAACCCATTATTGTTATGGGTAGTATATTTTCTGTAAACTGTTCATCGATTTTGATATTGCGTGCTTTTACAGATAAGCCCATTCAAACGTTTTCATAGAGCATAAAGTGATAACTTTTTAAAGAAAGTTCACTTCTAACACACCATATACAGTATTAATTAGTTGGCTTCATGTCCCCATTATACATTCTTATGATTGGATTTATCAAATAAAAATTATAATTATACATATGAGAGTAAAATACGTTCTTTGCAAGACAGCCAGATTACTGTACCATCTAGAATATTGGATTAATGTGCTACAAGGAGGCTCTTTGTTGGCTGTACCCATTACCTAAAAAAGAAAAAAAACATATAAGATAGTTAACCACAATCTGACTTTAAATATAGTTTAGAGATATACGGAGAGAGAGAGAGAGAGAGAGTGGAAGCTATGTTAGACATGATATCCGCTTCAGTTAACTGACCGCACCAACACAAAATTCGTACATAGTACTAGGACACACACAAATTATATATATATATATATATATATATATATATATATATATATATATATATATATATATATATATATATATATATATATATATATATATATATATATATAGGAGTATAGCATATAGATTAATACCATATATTGCAACTAATATTTTGCGATCACTATAAAATATTTCATTCATTAGGATTACAGGTATTGCTAAAGAATACATTGAAATGGCGAAATACAGATATCATTTTCCCCTCCATGCAATGGTAAATATTATGGTAAACAGAGTTCTTTAATCTAGTGTAGAAGTAAAATGCTGAAGTCAAACCAACTTTAAATGATCTTGTATCATATCCCGCCCGTTATTAAATACATATATTTCGTTCTGAATCACTTTCTCTATTTTTCTATTTTATCAGCTGACAGGTTTTTACTCGAAGTGTTACATAATCTATGCTGATCCATAAGATTATTGTCAATCCCCTGTATTTCTAAAAGGATGGCCCTTTTCATATCACGGGCGGGACTTTCCATGGAATAGTACAGAAAGCCCGCGAAATACGTGAATTCATGCGGGACCTGGTTGGGTCCTCAGTTTCAGTTTAGACGTCAGGCAGAGAAGATGTCCTGCCTTAACTGGAACTCACTGTATACGCCCGCTATGTTAGTCAGATGTTTAGTTACATGAAATGTTTATTTAAGTAAATAAAAGCTTAAGAAAATAACACGGTCTTGTGATTAATGAATGTCTTAGTAACAAGACTGATCTAGAAGAAGGAATGAGTTAAGTGCGACCGACCATCAAGACGATAGAAGAGATGCTAGAAGAAGACGTAAGATAGAAAAGACGTCAGAAGAAGAATAGAAGTAAGAAGTAATGAAAAGGGTATACAACAGAAGCTTCCAGGATTTATCACTGGAGATCAAGTGGATATTCACACAAATACCTATAATTTTCATCAGAGTCATCATCCACTCTGAATTTATATAGACATTTACCTAATAGACATATTGTTTGAATGTCCAATTATCCAATTCTTTCAGTTGTTTAGTAATTAAAGGAAAAATAAACATTCTCCTTTTAGTTCAAATCTTTCTTCAGATATATTTTACTCGATTCCAATAAAAGCTTAAGTATATATTTGAGATCATCTGAGATCAAATCTTGTGTTATATCTCCAGTGCACATCGGTTTAATATCACTAATAACAATATCTACTTTTAGTTATTCCCACTATTGTTATTTTGTCCTTTCTCTTTAACTTCAAACTCTTTCCCATATTTTCAACTCTTTTCACTACGATTTCATCGTTCTCTATTCAAAAACTCTATGCGAAACGCAAAGCCCATATATTATTTTCCGATCACATTAAATTCAGTGTTATTATCGCCGATTTGTGTAATCTCATTTTTATTAGATATTTGCATTGCTATTATTATTGAACGTGGCATAATGTTTTTATTGGGAATTTTGGTGGCGCTCGTCAAATTTAATTCAGTCCAATTTGTTTTGACATTGATAAATTACTCCAATGTATCATCTGACAAATAAAGTAAAAACAGCAACAGTAAATGAACCGTAAAATATAAAATTTGGTTTAATCTAAGAGAATTCATATTTTTCTATGGGTGATTATATGTAAATAGGAAAATTGTCTGCCGATAGCTTCTTCTTTGTATCAACAAAATGAGTCTGAGTCATAAAACTTTGACATTTATCTTTATTTATCACCATTTACTTTGCCTTTCTTTACATTGTGTTAAGAATAGTTTTAATGATTTTTTTTCTTCTGTACCCGGCTATATATCCATTGTTAATTTTTTTCTCATCGTTCTTTACTTATTTATATATTCTTTTTCCCTCTTTATATTCCTCCTTTGTGCACTTTTGCTTTAAATTATTCCGTTTTAATTCATTGGTCTTTAGGAACCTCATTTTTCTTTTTAAATTCTTTATTTTCGAATGTCTTTATTCTTTTCTTGGCGTATTAAAAGTTTTCTAGTATTATCTGCATTATTCGGACTATTGTCCCCATCTTCATTGTTATTTGTACAACGTTTCGGCCGATATGCGCTCCGGCCTTCTTCAGGTATTTCTTGTCGGACTCGGGAACCTTCTCGGACTCGGGAACCTTCTTTTCGAACTCGGGAACTTTCTTGTCGTAATCGGGAGCCATCACGGAACTTTGCACCTAACCCTTTTTATTTAGTTCACGGGGGTATCCTGTTTTCATTCCGCTAACCATTCTGATAGCTCCCGATTACGACAAGAAAGTTCCCGAGTTCGAAAAGAAGGTTCCCGAGTCCGAGAAGGTTCCCGAGTCCGACAAGAAATACCCGAAGAAGGCCAGAGGGCATATCGGCCGAAACGTTGTACAAATAATAATGAAGATGGGGACAATAGTCCGAATGACGCCAATAATACTAATCATCAAGCCTCATCTCAAACATTCAGAGAAATAAAAGTTTCCTTTTTTTTTTGCAATCTTTTTCTTTACTAGTTCGGTTGATTCTCCTTAAATGTTAGACGATCCGTGTACCCGTTGGATTCCCGTTGTAACAGCGGACTATATTGATGCAGAATGTATATCTAACACGGAGTTAAATTAGAATTTCAATATTTGAATTAGTATTTTTGTTATATTGAGTATTTCGACGATTAAAAATTACATTCTAGAGTCTACAGAATTATCCTTCAGTTTATAAATTGGTTGGTTTGTTGGATTTTACGGCAAGTAAATTATAGAGTTATTTGATGCTTAAGACATTTAGTTTTATTCATTATTGTTGAGTATTCAATTCTTGGGTGGCGATGCTTAAGGAGGCAGTTCGTGACATGCAACACTCCACTTTGGCCCTTTACTCAAGCTAGACAAGCGCTTGGAAAGGGCCCCTCCGATCAATGGATTGGTCACGTTAAGCCCTAGCACTTATATGATTGCCCCAATCCTATTACCCTTGTGGCAATCCCCCAAACATTTTTACTAGATTTGTGCTAAAAGTTAGTGGCTGAGTGTCATAAGGTCCTGGGTATGACGTTAAACACTGTGTGATGGTGAAGTTCAAATTCTGGAGCTCTGGGGAGTGTAGAGTACAGCTTCATCACCGTAACTTCCAGGTCCACTCTGACCCGAAGTGGTAGTACCTGTTAGCGTCCCATCTACGGATTAAATAGAAAAAAAAATTAGTTAAAAAATGAGTTTAAAAGAACTGAGTTTTAAAAAAAATGAATACAACAAAACGTATTTGGCATAAAATAACCCAACAAGGCTTGAGATGCCGTAAAATCAAAACTAGCAAGCAAGCAACCAGCCTGCAATCACATTTTCTTTAAACTCATTTGTGGATATATTTAACCGTTAGATAGGACTCTAACACGTACTACCACTCCGAGTGGGGACCTGGGAATAAGGACAATGAAGAGATACATCACCCTCCTCAGAGCTCAAGATTTAGAACCTCACGATTAGATGCAGTTTAACGTCATACCCACGACACATTGTAAATTAGGCTGAAAATTATTCTATTCTATAAGTTATAGCAATTGAAATTCTTTGAGTTAGTAAAGACCTCGTTATGATGTGCTATTTCATGATTTCGTATATACAAAAACAAAGAGCATTTTAGAAATACATATGTAGATTTTTAATATTTTTTACTTCTATTGTATTTGCATTTGAAAATTGCTGTGAGTTTACTGAATAATAAGACTATGTATCACAGCTGTTGACTTTTATTGTTCGCACGCAAAAAGTATTATTTCCGAAATGCTTCCGTCTAAACTAAATGGAAACTATTTGTCGTTCACTTCAAACATTGACTTTATGAGTTGGATACTGACATTTTCAAATTCACCCTTTCATATTATATGCGAAATTGATTTATATTACAGTCGTCAATTTTGAAAAGAAAATACTCACTTCTAAACGTTGTGTTAATTTGTGAATAACTTTAGTGTGAATATCTGTAAAATTTGATTCATTAGTTATGAAATATAGAAATCAAAACGACCAGACCAAATAGAAATGAAAATGTAAAAATATGTCTGTTTTTGAATAGAAAATCGGTAAATTTCTAAAGCAACATCTGAAAGGAATAATTGTACTTTCATAGAGTTTTACAATATAAACGATTCGTATATAACACATACTAACCAGGAAAGACGTTTGTATACGATAGTGCACTAATTAGGGCTTGCCTTAAAAATAGTGATAATGTTTTTGATCATTATAAAATATAAACATTGTCTTGTATCAGAATATGTATTCTTTTAATACTTAAGTCATATTTCATTTATTCATTTTAGATAAATGGTCTGATATCAATCAACCAAACTTTTAATTGGAATAGAGAGAAACATAATTTATTAGATAAGGTAATCTGGGCACGAACTTTATGTCATGGAGTGAGACTAACTTTTAAATATTTTTATATTGATTATTTTTTTAAACCGTGGAGATTAATCTGAGGATACTTAGATTATTAAGAAAATGGATAATAATGCAAAAAGCTATTTTAATATCATATCGTTTTTATGAATGGGGTGAATTTGCAAATGCACATTAATTAAAGTAAAAATATGAAGACAA
>CM042145.1:73292332-73297332 GCA_023376005.1 Doryteuthis pealeii
CGTTTACTTTAAACAGGTAAACACCTCATCATATCAAACACATATATTTGAAGCATAGATAGAACTTTAACAATTACTACCACTCCACAAACTGGTAACTAGATTGTCTGTGTTAATATCATTTCATTTTCTCCATAGATTCTGGTCCTCCATCATACGACTACTGGAAAGTTTTGAAACGCTGGAAAAGAGGCAGGTTCTGTTGTGTTTATCAGATATGAACGTATCCGGGTGTTATGTACGCCTGCTGTGACGTCACGTGTTTTAAAGAGATATTATCTTCGTAAATATATACGCAGACAGTTTGTAGAAAAAAACAAGATGTTAATAGTTTAGCTGACATAAATATATTTCGACCATATGAAGCGGTTTTTATCAAAGCAACTATGTGTAAAAGGAAAGACAAATACATATATCGTTAATCATGAGGTACAGAACGCTCTCGATCAGGACCGGAATTGTTTTTTCTACAAACTTTCTACACATATTGTCGGATTCATATCCATTTTACCTTTCATAAATATATACATAAATAAATACCTATACACTGTGATGTGAGCAATAATTTCTACTTCAATCTTACATTAAAAAACACCCAAAAAGAGATGAAAGGACGTAAAATCAACCAGACGCACACACATAGCTCCCGACTAAGCAAGCGATCTCTAGATTTAAAAAAAAAAAACAACCACTGAAATGAAGTAAAAATGTTTAAAGCCCGGATATTCTGTTAATTTTTTATGAGAATTAAGAAAACTAGTATTTCAACAGAAGGACATTAAGCTGAGTTCATTGTTCACATTTTGTTAGCCAGCCCATCCCCAATGAAAAGCAATTCAGTTAATTGTTTTGGGCCGTCAGAACGTTTCTCAAATTTAAATCAAAATAAATCAAAATCGATATTGTACTAAACGTCTAATCCTATTGAGTAAAAGCATCAGCGTAATGAAAAAAGTGATTTAGATAATAGGATTACGCATTGAATTCTTACAGATTAGATAGTTGATAAATTTCTTATTAGAACTGTCTAATACGACTTAAAATAATAAATATTTTCATCTTCGGGTAATTATTGATAGGAATGATTACTGCTAGAAAAATTGGCGGCAGTCACATTGACGAGATGGAAATATCTAAAGCAGTGGTTCTTAGTCTTTTGTTTACCTCCAGTGACCCCCTCCTGATTAAAGCATGTGATGGCACCTTCTATGTTGAAATTATCTGGTAAATTGAAGGAATAAACAGAACACGTTTCGGAGCACATTTTCCTATTGACACCTCTGATATTTTTCTCAGTGTAGATTCAAAACCTTTTTCTATAGATAGAGAAAAATCCGTATTAATCGTTTTTTTTTTTTTTTTTTTTTTTTTTTCAATTAGTCTTCAATGTATAAAGAATTTCCGGCAGTCCATTATCCTTACATTTCTTCAACCTAATATTAAACAAAATAAAAGTAACTAAAGAATTACAAATAAAAGTTACTGGAAACTAGACACTTCACACAATCAACCACAATTTCACACGTTTCATGTAATTGTAGCCGAATTTGAGACAATGTTGGAAACATTATTTTCTCCTTTTGGCTAGAATGTATAGGAAAAATAATAGAGAGGAAAAATAAAGATTTAACTCAATAAGGGGGCAAAAAGAAGCGAGTCCGCCTTCTCGCAGGCTAAACTTTCTCTTTGCAAACACCGACTTCTTCGTGACAGTGGCATCTTGATTCCGGTACCCGCGCCAAAGTGTTGCCTTTTCGCATTCTGAATGACGCTGGTTCGATCCTAGGTCAGTCCTTCACGCCAGGCAAAGCTTAGCCCGCTTCCTTCGTGAATACGGCAACTTTTCATGTCCGCCACTCAACCCGTGTTCTCTGTCACAGAATGCTTTATAGCCATCTTGAAATCTGACTTACGCTTCAAATTCATTTTGCAAGTCTATGCGATTTTTTTTTTGTTCTTATAGCTATGACTTGGCATTATTTTCAGCAGCTTGGAATGGGTTTTACCCTGTTCGGTATTTTCAAAGTTTTAAAAATCTTTTAAACTTATCTTTCTTCAGTGCCTGAGGTTGAGAGGAATATCTGATAAAAATGAATAGTAGTTATTTTCTTCCAGTGCTTATAAACATTGAAACAGTTAAAAGTTCCGATTTGTTATTGCTATCTTGTTGATGAATGATACTATTATGCCTTTTGCTATAATAAGGCACATATTACTTCATTTACAAGTGTTGAAATAAACACGCGATCTCTATAATCCTTTAGTAATATTGCTCTGACTTGCCACTGGGAAATGGATTATGATGGATGAGAATATTATACGCACAATACGAGCGTGTAGCTCCGGAAACCATAACAGTATGGTAGATGTAAAACAAGGTGGATGAACACACAAAAAGTTCAACAAAGCCCTTTACAAGATGCTGGGCAGATCAACCTCATAAGTCAAGGGCCCAGGTCGAACAGTTCAGTAAGTAAACTACTGCTACTAATCTCTGATGATACTTACCTTACATTACCTGGCACAGCCGGGGGTCCAGTGTGCTTCGGCCACTGGACCGGTAAAGTAAAATTAATAGCGTCGATCCCAGGGGGCTATCCCCAGGCAATACCTGCCCCCTTGACATAAAGGGGCAGGGCTGTGTTTATTGCCCAGCGCCTGAGGCGCCCCCTCTCGAGAGGGAATGCCGACGGGATCGATGCAATTTTTTCCACCTACTACCCATGAGCTTCGTCCAACAAGAATTGTCAGTAGAGTTTAACAAAACATGTATAAAAGAAAGAATGCTGCCAATATATATCTATATTGACATTCATTTTAAAAACGGAATCTAGCGATCCCGAAAATTTATGTTAAGAGTAAGGAAATGAATCCGGCTGTATAAGTATATGATATAAAATATTTTCATTTTAACAGCATTGTGTGTTTTCATATCCTCTTATCTCTCTCTCTCTCTCTCTCTCTCTCTCTCTCTCTCTCTCTCTATATAATATATATATATATATATATATATATATATATATATATATATATATATATTTGTGTGTGTGTGTTTTGTGTGTTGTCTCTGCCGATATGTCTATCTGTCTGAATATCCGGTGATAATTAACGATAGAGCCTTGTACCAAGATCAAACAAAATTATTTTCAAGTGAATGATTTCACGAATAATGCAGGGATGGTATTTATATTTACACTGAATTCATTTAACTTTATTACCAGCTGTGGTATTAGAAAATAGACATAAAAACTAGTAAGAGCTGAATTTGCAATTTGAATGAATTTCCCAAACGAGCAATCTGTTCATTAGGACCATTTTTATTAAAGATAAATCTGTTTATGTTTATTATTGCGAATTTTTAAAAGGGGTCTAATATACACAAATTCCGTTTGTAACATGTTCAAAATAATCTCCTCAACGATAGGTACTGCAATCCAATAGGGAACAAATTAAGTTAAAAAGTGTATAGTTAAATTTAGCCGGATATGATATATCCCAGCCATGAATATGAAACTAGTATATATATTCTGTCTAATCTTGAAAACAAAATATTGAAAATAATAAGAATTCTGTTTTAATCAATAACATTTTTTTGAATTTATAATATATATATATATATATATATATATATATATTATATATATATATGTGTGTGTGTGTGTGTGTGTGTGTGTGTGTGTGTATGTGTGTGTGAGTGTGTGTGGGGGTGTAATCATGAAGATGCCACCGTTTTCATAAGAAATTAATATTTATATAGAAAATTAAACTTCTTTATAATTGAAAATATTAATTATTTATAAAGTATACGATATTATTGAAATATGTAGGAATTATTAATAACATATGCATATCAAATTTCTGATTGGAAATCAGGAGTTATCAGGAGTTTTTAAAATTTTCGAAGCCGATATTAACGTCATTAAATTCATGTCTTGATAATAATTTAATTAATACTTGAATTAATTCAAATGAAGATTGTTTTCTTTGGACACCCATAAAAAGCCAAAATACTGAACTTATATTAACTCAAATATTAAAGAGACATTTCTAGTAAATAAACATGTTTCAATCAACATATAAACAACCTAAGAAAACACTACTATTTAACGTGCAAAATGTGTGATGAATTTCCTTGTAATAAATGCAATCCTACTAGGTAGAATCAAAAGCATACACAGCTGCCGAATTGTACCTCACATTGACAAAACATTTGACTCACCCTAATTGTGTAAGAAATTTGACTCATCCTAATTGTGCTTTTGATTGAATGGTTTTCGGAGATTTTATATGAGAAATATCATGAAATAAAATACGAATACATAACAGAAGTTTATTAGATATATCCTCATGTTTATCATATTATTTTTATTCATAATAATGTCCGCGGGGATTAGAAAACGTTAACTGTATTATCTATCGAGGGGTAACACCTCCCCCCAAAAAGTTGTCCTGAGTTTCACCCTAACCAGCATTTAGCGTTAAGGATCAAGTTCTGAAGGTATTTTCAAGGCAGAATGCGCCTTTATTAATTTTACCCCCAGGTCCACTCTGACATGTTATTGTCATATCGAAAGATCAAATGTTTATAAATTATTCTTACTAGCAAAATAAAAAAAAAACCCTCCGGGAGATGTAAAAATATTTTTTGAAAGATATTGCTTGAGGAGGTGGAAGTTAAAAATTAAATGTCGGAGAGTTTGAACCATAAATCATGAAATCAACAAATTTAAAGGAGTAAAAAAAAAAAAAAATAAAACAATTTTAAATCGAAACTAAGTTCTATTAACTTTGAATATCTATTAAAATAAAACAAACTATATATAAATATATGATACTAGGGATGTATCTATTAAAACCTGTTTTTAAAAAAAATGAGGACTGTCTTATGCTGCATGTTCAAATTTTAAGTGTGTTTATTCTATGTTATGACTATTTATGACGGGTATAGTGACGTAAGCAGTGACGTAGTTTTTGTTACAGACAAAAACCGGAAGCGAATC
>CM042145.1:73302332-73354832 GCA_023376005.1 Doryteuthis pealeii
TAAGAAAAGTGCATAATAAGACACTCACAAAGATCTGGTGCAGCATCATTTATTTCACGATGGCCGTTTCTTTCGTTGCTTGAATCTTCGAAGATTTTCAGGTCATCAACCCGAATTAGTTTCATCTGGACATACAGAGAATCTACATCAGTTAAGACCAATCGATCCCACATCACGCACTTCTTGATTTGCTCAACATAGTGATATATCTGATATACTTTTCAATCTACAGTGACCAGAAATACTACATGATAATAAACATAATAATAAATAATAAACTCAAATACTTGAGGGATTTTCGCGAGTAAGTATTTTCCTAACCCATTCGCCACAGGTAGGATGTGACACAAGGTTACACATTTGTGGCATCCAACTAGGAGGGTTTTTCTAGAGTATCTGAAGTTTTTTGAACGAACTGAAAGCCACGCCTGATATATTAACACTGTAAGTAAAATAACATCGGTGGGGTGGCCTAACGTCGGAATCAGTCGGTCTTCAAGAAGATGTTTTTTGCGTCTGAGGTTAGCGCCACACATATCATCAGCTCCCCACTTTGTCGTACAGATGTTCTTCTCATAGACTGAGTTGGAAATAGCCGCTATTGAACCTGTATGTATGCTGTAGCATCTGAGCTAAATTCGTAAAAGAAGAAAAGCAAATAATACGTCTTTAAAATATGAATAGTCATCGTAAACTTTACGAAATGGGCCGGGTTAGCTCAGTCGGTAGAGTGTTCGGCTAGAAACCACAAGGTTCCTAGTTCGATACCGGTCCTCGCCAACTCAGCGTATGAGTAGCACAGGGATCTGTACGGTAAAGTAAGGAGCTGATGGTAGGTGTGGCGCTTCACCTCAGATGCTAAAACAATCTCCTTACTCTAGCGCTATTGAAAAGGGGATAGACTCCCTCGCTGACTGGCTGATACCGACTTTAGGCCGCTCCGTCGACTTTACTTACTTACTACTAGTTAATATCATTAATGAGAAGTTTTTTAACACTAGACTTAATTTTTTTTTCTTTTAGTTGTGTTTTATATTTTTTATAAATTTCCTCTTCCTCATGTCTTTCTTATTTCACTTTTGTCCCATCTATTCTTATCTATAGACTCGTTGCATCTTTATGTATTTTATCAGTGTATAATCCTCTTTATCTTTCTTCCTCACATTGTAATACACGTAGGTTTTCGAAATGTTCTGAATCTCTAATAAATAAATACATAAGATAAAATAATAATAACTCAAACCAGACAGGGAGCGCATATATAATCAGTCTCGGTTTGTTTGTTGTCGGATTTAAACTCCCAAAAATAAGGATAAAAAAATAGCGACCGATTGATTTTAAGAAAATAAAAACAAAAACAGAATCAATTACAGTAACTTAAGAACTAAGAAAAGCTAAATCTAAAACGAAGTCGTGGGTGAATAGGTCTGGCAACTACGAAGGAAAAATCAACCAATCACTATTTTTCAAAAATCTGTCTGCCAGTTGAAATATAAAACGATCATTGGTTTACTGTAACGGCAGAGCAAGGCCAGACGAAATGAGAATCTATTTGGGGCAATTTCTGACACAATCTAAATTCAGTTTGCCAAAAGCTATAAATGACTTTCATTATTATTCATCATGATTTTATTTGTACTCCTAATATTTGTACTTCTTGTAGTTTCCTGTCTATGTTTTTGCCAGAACTTTTTCAATTTGTTTGTACTTAATGCCAGATATGTTATAGTATTTGCTTTCCTCTCCGAAATCAGGAATTTCTTAAATTTCTTTGTAACTATCATGCTTTATTAATAGCTACTTATTAATAAGACCAAACGATATAGCCATTTGCGCTATGTGTATTAATTAAGATGCGCCATGGTGAAAATGAAAAATAGAAAAGGTAAAACAGATGAAGGAAGTGAACTGCCAAATCAGAAGAGTGTCCGATTATCCAACAGGCCACGTTTTGTCTAGTATATATATATATATATATATATATATATATATATATATATATATATATATATATTATTCTATTCATATCTATCTATCCACATCTCTGTCTGTCTATCTCTTACTTTCTCTTCCCTTCTCTCTCTCTTTCTCTCTCTCTCTCTCTCTCTCTCTCTCTCTCTCTCCATATATATATATATATATATATATATATATATATATATATAATATACACACACAACATTATATATATATATATATATATATATATATATATATATATAGATAGATAGATAGATAGATAGATAGATAGATTCCATGAGCCATGAGGATTAAAATAAAACTAGAATAAAAAAATTAAAAATAACAAACTCTCATGAGTCTTCACACCGGAAGATATCTCCGAGCATGTGCAGGAAAAGGACCCACTTCCAACACCCCAAGAAAATATTTCGGCCATTCGAACTTAGGCCTTAAACGGGACCAGATACTATTTCTGGTCAGGCAGAAATTTCCCTTCCACATGGTGTCTATGACCCATGAATAAATCCTTGAATAACTTTTCAGCGCGACCACCAAATAAGATGGGGTTTATTTACATACAATTGCCTCCGGATAATATAAGCAGATGCCATAACAATGATATGAAAGTTAGAAAGGAATACATGAAAAAACCACGACTTCTTGAAACCAAATTCTGATGCCGGGAGCTAGTCATAATTTTACATGCATGGGCTCCATTGAAATATGCTCTGGACCCTTCTTAAAATGAACAAAAGAGGAAGTGTGGCGAGAGAAACCACGAACGTATTAGTTCGAAACGTGCACGACTGTGTTTGGCATGCAGAATGACATCAGAGGCGAGTGGGGAGATTGAACTCGCATTCTCCTGATCGTGAGTCGTGGCCTGACGCATGGCAATTGCTAAACTATCCAGTGTGGCCCCGATGTGAAGGATTGACGCCTGATGATTAGTGTCGCACGTGCTGCACGGGCAGGTCAGAGTAAGGAGCCCGGATGAACACTGTAATTGTGTATTTATTGACCAGCCCTCACAAACCGTGAGGAAAGCTTGCAGTAGCATTTTGGCTGTGGCGACGAGTGGACGAGAGACAAGATATTTTGATAGTGTTAGTGAGAAGAGGGCAGCATTGCTGGGAGAGTAAAATCGTCGGACTTACCTGTGCCCCCCAGAGAACATTCTTATTAGAGGAAGTAAAGAATATGGACCATAGAATAAGAAAATGTTGAATATGCTCAAGCCTTTGCACTTGAGAGATGACAGAGAAAGATTTGTAAAGAAAATAGGAGAAACAGGATCGCGAGCATTTAGGATTGTGAATGTAACAAAATATATGCTCTAAGAATATATAAACAACGTCAAACAGACGTTGATTACAGCCCCAGCAACTGCCTTAGCATATAAAAGAACAAACAGAAAAAAAACCCAGAAAATCTAGAAAAAATAGGATGTGAATCAATTATATAGATACTTTAAACGACAACCTAAGATGTACTTCAGATAATATAGACATAGCTCCGAAGGAGAATCAAGAAGGTCGAAACTGAATACTTTCTAATATCAGCAAGAATATCGCCATATGGACCATATGTCAAATACAAAATTGCTAATACGCAGGAAATTAAAAAAGTATAGGCTATGTGTTAATAGATATGAAACAGTTAATCACATGAGCTAACGTAGTAAACTGACACAAAAAAAACAAGAGATGTCTGGCTGGGGAACTTCATCCACTGGGAATTGGGAAAGAGACTGCAATTTGACCATACTGACAAATGGTATATGTACAAATCAGAATATGTCATACAAAATGAAACGCAGACATTTTTAAATACAAAAGTGATCCCACAATCCAGGCCAGAAGACGAGGCCTAATTTTAATTATCAAGAAGAATTGAACTTACCATCTAGTGGATTTTGCCGTTCTATAAGACCATAAATAAGAAGCGCGTGATGTAATGGTTAAAGTCATGGTAAATGAACTCGTCGCCTCGAGTTCAAATCCTGGACGTGGTAATTGCATTTCACTTAGCGCTAATACTTTTGGGAAAGGTATGAATTTTACTCTCCCTCCGGCTATGGGTAAATATTAGGGCAGATTGGGCTCTTTAACCTTGGTTAGGTAACCGGTCTAGGAGAAGGAAAACTCTGAATTCAAACCTGTTGGACTCCGCTTAAGAAATTGACCTTGTGTCGCATCCTGCTCGTGCGGAGAGGTTGGTAAATATATATAAGACCATAAAGTAAAATTGAAGGAAGGAGAAAAACTGGACAAATATCTGTACATTTCAAGATATTTGAAAATGTTCTAGAACATACAGGTGCCGATGAGACCAATCCTAACTGAAACACTTGGATGGAGCCCATGAAGCTGAAAATGTGAGATCAGAGGAAAAATCGAGACCACCAAAATAAAACACTTAGATTGGCTAGGATAATTAGAAGAGACTAGGAGACCCGAGGAAACTTGTTACATCTACACAATCTTCAATGTTGGCAAGATCATTTCCTACTTCCTTTCCAGACACACATGTAACATTCGATTAAACAACATCAATCCCAAACCATAAAACACACAAGGTGTTCCAAGGAACGTGAAGAAAGGTTAAGCAACAAAGAGTTGGAAATCACTTAGTATTTTTTCAGGAGCAAAAATCAGGCACTAATTTGTGTAGCTGCTGAAGAAGTAAAACGACACATGTCTGTCACTTCCAACATTGTGTTGGTAAAGGAGATTTTCAGGGCTCACTTTGTCACATGACCAAAATGGACATGTGACATGCAAAAGCCACTTTTTTAATTTTCATTATTTTCATTTTTTAATCATTTCAGGGACTTCAGCAGGGTACATTTTGGAGGTGAGTTCTGCAGTTTTCAAGTTTGTCTATGTCGTCTTACGAATATAATGCTCTGTGCATTTTCATAAGATTATTTGTCAATTCTAAAATTGTTGCAATGAGTAAAATTAGATTATTATACAATACTCTTAAATTTACAAACATAAACGAATATAAATTCTATCAGTATGTTCATATCTATCTATCCATCCATCTATCTCAGTATGTTCATATCTATCTATGCATCCATCTATCTCAGTATGTTCATATCTATCTATCCATCCATCTATCTCAGTATGTTCATATCTATCTATCCATCCATCTATCTCAGTATGTTCATATCTATCTATCCATCCATCTATCTCAGTATGTTCATATCTATCTATCTATCATCCATCTATCTCAGTATGTTCATATCTATCTATCATCCATCTATCTCAGTATGTTCATATGTTCATATCTATCTCAGTATGTTCATATCTATCCATCTATCTCAGTATGTTCATATCTATCCATCTATCTCAGTATGTTCTATCTATCGGACGACGACAGATTTATGCAGATGATATATCAACTGTGGAATGCTCTTTATTTGAAATTTAACTTTCAATTACATTTAACATATTCGAGCTACAGTAATATATTCACCGTTTGATATATTGTTCAAACCCCCGTTGAACGTCTTTGTAGAAAAATTGATTGATTATTAAATCGAACTCTGTGAAGTATATATCGATTATGTTTAGATTCATTAAATGATGGCCATTAATTTTTCGCAGAAGAATTAATACAATTGAAAATCAGCCACATCAAACCGAATTCGCCATATTTAGAAGATGAGTGCGCTGGGAAATCATGTTAAGTGCCGGAAGTACAACACTGATGTAATGTATGATTGTGTAGTCACGTGGAAAAACCAGATTGCAAATGAGAGTGTTCGTGATTTCCCACTTGGTCTCACTCAAATGATCTCAATCCACGTGTTAACGTCGAGGCTATTAATTGATAATACATACTTTGACAATAATATATCTTTTGAATGTAAATCATCCAGTCATGCTTTTTAGTAGGCAGACGATATTTACCCACATATGAATGCTAATAAGCACACAAGGATATTATTACTGGATTCTTATTTATATGTAAATAACATTTGTTATAAATTGGTGATATTATTCGTCTAATAGACTAATGAAAAAAATCTTTCTTTTTTTTATATATATAAAAAGGAATATACGTATATTAAAAGAATTTTCTTCGAACATATTTACACCTGATAATTAAAAGAGATACTTGTTATTAAAAATAAACTCTCTTAACAAAACCTATAAATATTTTATGATTTTTATAGAATTAATCGATTTAACATTTTTGTCTGGATTGTTAGCCGTACCTAAGCAATATATATATATATATATATATATAAAGGAAAAGTTGATTTACCGGTGAATTTGGTCACGATGGTTAGTGTGGAATTCAGAGGGGTAATCCAGCGATATAACAAATACAAAGTCCTCAATACTAAGTAGAGCAGATTTATTATAAAATGGGTACGAGAGATAGCCTACTCGATTTTCACCATAAAGATCTTCAGGGTTAAATCCACTGAATTAATCGAGACACTGATTAATAGCAGTCGATTTCACGTGCGTGGTCATTGCAATGACGACTGCTATTAATCGGTGTCTCGATTAATTCAATGGATTTAACCCTCAAGATTCTTATGGTGAAACTCGAGTAGGTTATCTCTTGTACCCATTTTATGATATATATATATATATATATATATATATATATATATACTAGTATTTGGCGCAAATCAAGAATCAAGTTAATATACTATGAAGTGCTTATCTGGCTTGATGACACCACCATACAAAATGCACTTGTCAAGTAACGAGGAAAATATATTCATGTATCTGCATAAAACCATAATTACGTACAATGCACACACATAAAAATCGAGGAAAAATCAATACGGTTAAAATATGCCGAATGTATTTTATGTAACTGTTAACTTGGTATCATATAAACGCACTCTTTAACTGTTATTTTGATAATTCCTGTTATGCAGGAGTGAATGAACAACAAGCAGTAGAATTAGGATATGATGCATTGCATTTAAAGAAAATATTTGTCTATTCAATTGTAAGTCTATTTTGGTTATAAGTGGTTATATCAGTACTGCTGTATGGCTGCACCACTTGGACCCTTACAAAGCGCCTTGAGAATGAGCTAGATGGGAGCTGTACAAGAATGCTACAGGCAGTCTAGAACAAGTCGTGGAAACAGCACCCCACAAGGAAGCAGCTGTATGACCACCTGTCCCTCATCTCATAAACCATCCGAGTGAGAAGGACTAGGCATGCATGACTCTGTTGAGGAAGCAAGGATGAGCTCATAAGTGACGTTCTCCTGTGGATGCCAACACACTGACATGCTAATGTGGGCCGCCCAGCAAGGACATACATTGACCAACTATACGAGGATGCTGGTTGCTGCACAGAAGACCTTCCATGGACAATGAATGAGAGGAAAGGTTGGCGAGAGATTGTCATGGATATATGTGCTACTTCCGCGGCATGATGATGATGATGGCATTTACAGTATAGTTTCCAACTGTTGTATATTGTACGAGAGGAATTAGTGTTTTCCGTTTAAGCCGAAACAAAGAAAAGACGAAAAAATAACAAAGGATCTTTTCCCGGTAAAAGCGAACAAAGAAGTTAAAAATGCAAATAGATAAGGATAAGGATAACAAAAGAAAACGCGTAGACGTTTGATATATATAAAAGGAAGTCAGCCAGAGGGGGTCAGGCATAAGCCTCGGGACAGGAGACAAGCAAGAGTGACCGTCGCCACGGTCCATCGCTGCCAGCGGGCAGTGAAGTTCGTCCACCCCTTCCACCTCACCATCGCCAGTCATCCTAACAGTAGTAGTAGTCATCGTCAACCCTTGGGCATTGCTATTGTCACGCTCGCCACTCACCAGCCGAGAAAGAGAAATAAATGCAAAGTTCCTACCATACCCATGTGTTGTGATTTCATTAAGCGACTACTACATATATTGTCTAGTGGTTGGTGACGATACCCGCTACGTATACAGATACACGAAGTGGGGCCGTGAATTTGAAGCCGCTATATAAAACAACTCTCGACCCGCGGGTCACATTTGGCCTTTGAGACCCATCTGTACAGCCCTTCAACCAGCCTTAAAAAGTTATCTTCCTTTTACGATGTTAACCATGACAAAATATCGTTACAACTGTATATGGAACTCATTGATCTACAATGTTCAGAAGATTCGAGTCAAAGATTCTTGTCTATGAGAACCACGTGCTTCCATCTGTACGATGTACCAGCCTTATCACCCACATTAAGCCAGTATTGAGCATGTCTGGCACTATATAACAATGTGAATACTGAGTCTTCAAAATGAAGCATGCTTCGTTACCAATTGTTAAATCATCATGTGCACCTTCAGTTAACCTCTTAATACAATTTATAACTGGAAAAAATATATTCAGTACCTGAAGTGTTGATGTTTTTTGTCCATGATTTTTTTCCATGAAATCAACACATAAGATAAATAATTGGGTTGAATTTATATTTGTAGCATGATGACTACCAAGAAATATAAACATTAACTTTTTTGCGGTAATGACTATCATATATATATATTCACCAACCCCTCCGCACGAACAGGATGTGACACAAGGTCAATTTCTTAGGCGGAGTTCAACTGGTTTGAATTCAGAGTTTTCCTTCTCTTAGATGGGTTGCCTAACCAAGGTTAAAGATCCCAGTCTGCCCTACTATTTATCCATAGCTGGCGGGAGAGTAGGATTCATACCTTGCCCAAGGGTATTAGCGTTAAGTGAAATGAAATTACCACATCCATAATGACTATCATATACGTCATAAGTTAAATTATTCAGTTTTTATATCTATGCTTATTATAAAAAAATAAGTACATAAATAGAGACATCAAGCAAAGGATTTGTTTCAGAAATTTCGTTATTGAAATATTCTCATTATTCCACAAAATCTAGTCCCGTAACATGCTCCTAAATTTCAGTGATTCATATTTTAAATACAGTTTTTACATTGTTTTTTTTTACTAGTTTTGTTTTGAAGTAAAACCTGATGAATTCGTTTCTTAATTTTAGCCTTTTGTTTTTTTAATACTAAATAAGAAAACAGTGGGTTGAAAGATTTTGTATTTTGGTATGAAGATTCTCGTCAAATCAACAAAAAGAGAACGGATGTACTCGGCAGAATATAATCATTTTTCTCAGATCTCTAGAGTAAAATACATAAAACGTCCGTTAAACAAGAGTAATAAAGTAGATAAACATACAATAACCATTTGAAAAACATTGTCGTTAGTAAATCTATCAAATATGTCTATACGGTTATATAATAATAATAATAATAATAATAATAATAATAATAATAATAATAATAATAATAATAATAATAATAATAATAATAACGAATATAACAATACGGAAATATAATGATTTATGAAGTTAAAGTTGATTAGCTGAATTCATAACTAAAAATCAATTTTAAATGATTTAATCATATATTGTTTACATATACTATATATCCCTATTATTTAAACTAGTACAAAATAAAAAAACACCCTCCGGCAATGTAAAAATACATTTTTGAAACATATTGCCTGAGGGGTCGGAGTAAAAAATTCAATGTTAGCGAGTTTGTACACTAAGTAAGTAAAATCATCAAATTCCTTAAAGGATTAAAAAATAAAATAAATTGAAATGTAAACTGTATTAAAATAAAACAAACTATATATAGCTATATAATACCAGTCATGTATTTATTAAAACTTGTTTTAAAAAAACAATGAGGACTGTCTAATGTTGCATGATCAAATTTGAGTGTATTTATTCTATTTTATGACGATTTTGGGTAATGTGACGTAATTTTTGTTACAGACAAAAACCGGAAGCGAATCCCCATTATTAATAGAATATATATCATACTTTAATAGTCAATATAACATGTTATCGATAGGATACCTTGAATACAAGCGCCGGCAGGATTATCTTAATCCGTATTAAAATTTATCTAACACAGGAGCTCGTGGCGTAATGTAGAGCAGGAAAGAGGGATACAACAAATCTGAAGAATATTAATGGTATGCTTTTCTATTTCAGTCAGCACAGTACCAAGAACCTAATAATATTGTAATAGTTAATAAAATGGCAGTTGCCGATTATATTAAAAAGGGGGAGTAAGAATCCCAAAAATCCAGTAACGGAAAACAACAGACGCTGAATTCAAAAATCGAGCGCCAAAAAGGAAAAGGGGGAATTTTTTAGTAGTTCAGAGAATGACAAGACGAGTGGTCACGCAACAAATCAGCTCCAGTATCAGCAAAGAAAAACAAGATAAAATATTAACTATTAATACCACAATATAAAACAAAGGACTATGCCCGGTATGCTATTATACATGTCTGTAATTCTATTTTAATACAGATTGTTATTTTAATACGACTTCGTTGATTTCTTTCATTGTGTTGAGTTTTTTTTTTTGTTTAAGTTAGTAAGTTGTGTAAACCTATATAAAATATATACAACACTCAGCTTGCAACAATATAAATGTGTTCAAATAAATTTATAAAAGTTAAAAGTAATTGGTAATTTGCTTGAAGCATTGTTAAGTATGTTATAAAATAATAAAATTCGAAGGCAATACAATGCGTAAAAAATAAAGACAAAACGATGTTTTATATGTCTAATCGATTTCAAAGCTAGAGCTTCATCATCAGAGTGTACTTTCAGAAATGACGTGCTTATGTTTTTTTTATTTGTGTGGTTATAATTCTCTTCTTATTTCCTTTTCCTCTCCTTTTTTTCCTCTCTTTCTTCTTCTCCTCCTTTATGAATGAAATGGGCGAATAACTGTAATTTCTTATTTCTCTCTTTTGTTTTTCTTTTTTAAAAGTTTGTTGAATTTCTGAAAATACACTCTGATGATGAAGCTCTAGCTTTGAAATCGATTAGACATATAAAACATCGTTTTGTCTTTATTTTTTACGCATTGTATTGCCTTCGAATTTTATTATTTTATAAAAGTTAATTATTGACAAATATGAAAGTGCAATTAAAAAATGAAATTGAACATTGAACATCTATGGATATAGATTTACCAAATAAATTAACCAATAATGATTTTGTATGCCGTTAAAGATTAAATCACACTAAACTACCTCATACACTGATACAATTATATGAAGTAGACAGAGAACAATGAAGAAGAGGGTCACACACAATCCACAATTTAAACCGTTCAGATAAAACTGCTTGATTTACTCTGTACCAAGTGAAACCGTGCCTGGCGCCAAATTGTAAGTCGCGAATAAATTTACGAGCGTGTTATGTTACGGGACTCTGCTATCGTTTTCTCTTCTTTGAAAGTGGGTCCCAGGGGAACGTAAGAAATATGATTTGAGGAGGACAGTCTTGCTGGTCGGGGTCAATGCCTACAAGTGGTAACTGCGTCGTCCAATGAATCGACTTGGCTTCAATTAATGGCACACATCAAAATAGCGGTTAACGTTTCGTAAATCAATGAGTTCTGTTGCCCAGAGGACAACGTGCCCAAACGGTTCGCTTATTCCCGCCTTCCGCTCCGTGACCGTTATATCATTTAGTTTCTTTGTATTTCATGAAATTTAATTCGTGGTGCGACTAGGTGTGTCGCTTTGATAGATGGTTCCATTTTAGAAAGCGTTGGGGGAAGACCGTTTCTTCGTTGTGGCTAAAGGGAGCTAAGTCCCATTGCGACAGGTAAAAGAAAACAGATGCTACTGTCATTTTTTAGATTAGGTTATTGGTGTCTCTTAGATAAGGTCGTATATTTGATCATTTATTAGATTATATAGTGTGAGTGAGCCCAGGAGCGTGCCAGCGTGCATGCGTGCGTATAAAATACGATTAAATTACTTATATATAATAACTAGAAGCGGTTACCCGGCGAAACCTGGGTGAGGAGGAAAAACATGGGGTAATCGTTTGCAGATCTATTACTACTGAATAGCGAGTTTGGTCCTCGCAGGTTCCCTCATAAAAAACACCACGTAAAAAAGATCTTATTTTAATCCGGCCTAGTGGGAGGTCAGGGAATTTTTCGTCAGCGTAGAGGAAATGATATCACATAAGGATATAGTAGGACATTTTAGTTCAATTAATAATTATATTTTTTAGATAAATGACGTGATTTCCTAAATTTCAAATTAATACTTTAAAGCAAAAAAAAACAAAACAAACAAAAAAAATAAATAAAAACGACCATTAAAAAACAACAAAAAAAAACAATAAAAAAACAAAAACAAAGACAAACAAAAAAACATACATACCGACCGAATGTCATATTATTATAGTATATCTTTTAAATTGAAATTGAGATCATTAAGAAAAGGAAAGAAAACTACATGCAAAAAAAATAAAAAAAATAAAAAAATAAGTATGAAACATAACTTTTTAAATAGTAGTTTGAATGTGCTTAAAAGTTAAATATCAAATTACAGTACTGGTTTTTGTACAAATATAGAATAGCACGGAATAGATAATATCATTAGAATCACATTTTAAGAATAAATACCATTAGATTACGGAAACTTCCGAAGGAGCCTAATTATCACCCTTACTCGAGTGTCTCAAAGTTTTCAGATATTTCCGTGAAATGTAATGCATTTTATACGTAATCTAATTGTATTATCTCTTACATGATTTTCTGCATTAGCATCATACTTTTATTTGTATGTCTAATATTAAGATAAATAAATTAACGCGATTATTTTATTAACAATAGCTAACATGAAAATAAAAACAAGGTTTGTTTAGACACTTTTGAACGACAGCCGCCGAAAAACCCTGGTGTACATAACTATGTAAATTTTAATTTTTCAATAAACAAGAGCAAATGCATGAAACGCTTCGAGAAGAAACTATATTGGAAGTACATAAGAATCCTGTGTGTTGTCTTGAACCAATCATGGAAGAAGCACTCCGCAAAAATCAGCTATACCGCCAAACTATCGAATCAACTCAAACAAGAATGCTGAACGCTGCTGAAGAACAAGCACGAAGTAATAAGTGACGTTCTCATGTGGTCAACAAATCATGGGAACACAGGTGTTGGCCAACAATCAAAAACTTACATTGAGCAGCACTGTATGGACACTGGATGTCATGGGGAGGGAATCTAAAGTTATGACTGATAGGGATGAGTGGTGAGAGAGGGACATGAGAACCCATGCTGTCAGCACATGATATATATATATATATATATATATATATATATATATATATATATATATATATATAAAAGAACGAGTACCGGGCTTTTGATGTATCGATTAGCCTACAAGTCTAAAAGTCTGGGTATCAACTATTTCTGTCGGTAAGATATCGCTCTTTGTTACTTCTCAATTCATTAATCATCAACAAGTCAGCTAGCATCAATTCCTTTTTGAAATAATACATTAGATAACCCATTATTAGTGTCCTTGCTTTAACAGTTAGAAATTTAATGGATATATTATGTCTAAAAGATCTTATGTAGTTATGACATTATATACGTTGAAGAAATGTGATATTCACAATAATCGCCAATTAGGATCACAGAGAATTACATTTATAATCACGTGTTATCGAAAATATGTGGCACTTACATGGGTTTCGGGATTCACAATATATGAATATGTCTAACAATTTCCTTTCTTTCTATCTATCAATCTATCTATTTTATTTTATCTTATCTATCGATATCAGTCTGTTCTTATTAATTTTGGGATTTGTTATATTAATATCAGAATCCACTGCATTGGAGCTATTTTTTTCCAATTTTCACTCGAACGTCAGTGTAGTGAGTTTTATATTCATCTTTAAAAACAGAAGAAAAAAAGGAAACATTCTATCTATTTTGCTTTTAATTTTGATCAATTTCCTTTTCATTTAACACACACACACACACACACACACACACACACACACACACATATATATATATATATATATATATATATATATATATATATATATATATATACGTGTCTGTGGATAACTTATTTATTAATATATACTCCCACTTTGGTTGAGTTCTCTAAATAGGGATTCAATTGTAAAATTCACCGTTCTGGCGTGTAGCTAACCCTGACTTTGTTTACAAAGTAAGAGGATTCTAGTGAATTCCTTTCTGCTTAGACACTTATCAATTACATATTCTCCTATATTTGAGAGCCGCTAATGGTCGCATGTGAAAGAGACTTGGCAGACGAAAATTCATTCAGGTCTCAAACCCGGATAGAGGTAGCTGTTAAAGTGTAGCCACACTGATGAGAGGTGAAACCTCGAAACAGGTCTCTGTGGATAACTTATTAATTAATATATATATATATATATATATATATATATATATATATATATATTGTTGAACTATTTTGATATAAGGCATGGGGCAAAAGGTCACTCCTAAATATAGACTCGTTGACTACCACGTGACCCGAGAAAGATTTCTATTGTCCAATCACTGGCACTGCTGCTGCTGCTTCTGCTGTATTAATAGACCCCATTCTAAACTTATGTCATTGACACTTGGATTATCTTGGACGTAGGACTTACAAAGAATACTCTAAAACCGGATTCTTATTGGCTTGCTTACTTACTTATTACATCTGGAACCTAGGATGCCGACCAGATACTTAACACACACACACACACACACACATATATATATATATATATATATATATATATATATATATATATATATATATATATATATATATATATATAGAGAGAGAGAGAGAGAGAGAGAGAGAGAGAGAGAGAGAGAGATATTTGCGGTTGTAGTTTGGGTTTTACCTGAGGTGTTTACTGGCCATCAGATGAATACATGCTATACATGTAATCAGCAAAATCATATTTTTGCATGCCTTGAATTTGAGACTTACAAGAGAAAAACAGAGAATTAGATTGTGGAGTAGAAACTCATTAGAAAATGTTTTGTTCCTATTTGACATAGCATGTTCGTTAAACCAAATAGAAACAAATCTCGTTTTTAGCATAATTGACACACAATTCATAGTAATATACCACAGAACAGGTTTATAATATAATGAGTTGAGCTTGGTGTTGCTCAGCAATTTCTTCTATCACGACCCCCGATCTCGGTGGACATGTTTTTTCTGAAGCCTTCATTTCAGCTTCTAGGACATTCTTGGACTTATCCCATAAAAGGAGTTACTGAACAAAAACAATACAAAACTTACAGTTTCAAATATTTCGCTACACGATAAAGAACTATGAAAATAAAATTCTTGTACAACATTAAAAACCCCTGTACATTTATCAATCGAAAATTTGTTGTAGACGTACTAGAAACTGAAAAGCCATGACTCTTGTCTTGATAAAAATGGTAAAAGAAAACTAACACATTCATTTATGATAAATTTCCAGAGAATTAAATCGAGAACTGATTCACTGTTTTTAATCACCAATGTACAGGATCCTGTAAAATTCCCTCTCCAGTTTAAAAGATAAAAAGGCAACATAAATCTTATTCAAAATGTAATTTGTATATCATAAAGAACAGTATTTGTTATTTTGTATTGTTATTGCAATCAATTCCCATTGTTTTCCCGCAGTAGCTACAAACTATAGATTCAGCATAATTAAGGGTATTTACGGGGGTTCGAAGGAGATCTTATTCTCCGTAGAATGGCTATTTCGGACAAAGAAGGAAACAAATACGAAAGTAAATTGCAGACACTTGTATTAACAAAAATTACATAAATGTTTTTGCAAATTTTATTGGTATTTGCTACAGGACTTATCTGAGTTTAAGTAGTGTTCTTGGAGTAGTGGTGATAACAGGGATATTCTGGTCGTTGGTAGGAAATGTTGATAAGACGCTTCGTCTCGGTAGTTTCTCGTCCCTCAGTCAGTATGCTATTGTACCCGCCTTATAACGTTTGCTGATACAATGCCTTAGAAGTGAGCTGGTTGTAGAGTTCTGTGATAAGTGGGCCCTGTTTTGGGCTAGGTGATGAGAGCGTTTATTTTGACGTATCTCCTCCAGTAACTGCTATGCGATAAGTGAAGAAATTTGGTTTTGGCGCCAACATACGATGTTGGCGATTCGCCCTCTAGCGGCAGGGGAAGATAATTCACTAGGAATTTCCGACATAATGTTCTGCAACCGTCGACTAATTTGGTTCTGACCAACTTTTAAAAGCTTTTGCTTTCAGGTATCCCGAACAGATGTAATCTGTGATAGGTTTTGTAACAAAGCAGGGTACAGGATGTCGTCAGCACGTAATCAGATGAGGCACTCTGTAATATGTACCTCTGTTCCTTATGTAATACCAAGATAACGACAGATATGTCTGGCCGCTCCTGTTCACAGATATATGTACTAGAAATAGCTGATCGCACCAGTGTGGTTACCGTTCTTATTTCGGGAGATCATCCAAACGAGGACCTATAAAAACCACGTGTTTACTTGGAATGAAAATTGTATCATTTACAGAAATCATTTCCAAAAATAATTTGTCTTTAATATAAAAGGATTTGCTATACTTTCATCATCTCTAATGTTCCTTCATGTAATCATATAGGATAGGAAGTAACTCGATGGTTAGTGAATTCAGCACTTGCTTTGTACATTTAAATAATTACTCCTGATAGGGACACACACACAGACACACACACATTATATATATATATATATATATATATATATATATATATATATATATATATATGGAAATACGGTGAGGAAATTAATCCGACAATATGAGAGGAAAATATTTTAAAAATATAACAAACACAGGATGTTATGATCAGGAAACAATTTTTAATGTCAATACTTAAGCCTTTCGGTATATTGTACCATCTTCAGGACACTGTTAAGTAATGTTTATGTGAGAGACAAAATCACACATTCACTATACACTTAACATCTTTCATTTTGTCCCTCACATAAACATTACTTAACAGTGTCCTGGAGATGGTACAATATACCGAAATGCTTAAGTACTGACACTAAAAATTGTTTCCTGATCATAACATCCTGTGTTTGTTATATTTTTAAAATATCTTCTTCTCATATATATATATATATATATATATATATATATATATATATATATATATATGGCTACTTTTGTCTTTGCATGGAGAATCTAAATCAGTGTCTAGACAATATTATCACTAGCTCAGAATAATTAATTTCCCTTTTATAGACAGGATCTGAAGAAGCGAATGATCTAGAAGGTATGTTTAAGAAGTACCGAGACTAAACCTGTAATTAGTAAAACAGAAAGTAAAAAAGAAAAGAAACTTCATTACCTTTAGCATTCACTTGAATTATTTGAGCACGTTTTGTATTATTCGAAATATTTCTGGGCTATTTTGTCATGGTTTGATGCATCACCGACATATTTATTTTAAATTCTTGCTTCCCTCTTTGTTATTAGTGTTGATATAAATTTTCATTTAGTAAAAAATCAATATGTCAAACAGATTCATTTCTACATATGTATTCCCCCCTCTCTCTCTCTATGTCTCTCTCTCTCTCTCTCTCTCTCTCTCTCTCTCTCTCTCTCTCTCTCTCTCTCTCTATGTATATATATATATATATATATATATATGTGTGTGTGTGTGTGTATTTATGTGTGTGTGCATGTGTTTAGTCTATGCATATATATCTATCTGGCCCTCTATCTGTCTCTCTATATGTTAGTCTATTCGTACCTATCTATGTATCTATCTCTATGTCTGTCTATCTATTTATATATCTATATCTATTTATATCTATATCTATATATACATATACGCGTACGCACGCGCACACACACACACACACACACACACACACACACACACACACATATATATACATATATATATATATATATATATATATATATATATATATGCCTGTCAATTTCTCTTTGTGTCTCTAGATCATGAGTTATTTATTATTTAAAGAGGTAGGCATTTGTCATGCCAAGAAAAATGAAAAATATTCCAGATCGAATTTACCAATTCCGAAGCAGTGTCCGCCTTGACTTTGAGCGACCAAACCAATTCGATCCTAATATGCCTCAGCTATGCTTAGGTCCATCCATTTAATTTCCACATCGACTGGACTTGTTATTTGATTTACAACAAATAACTTTTATTTGTAGCTAAGCGCTTAGGTGATTTATTGAAATCAACCATGCAATTTAGGTAGGCGAAATACAATGTTGCCTACTCTGCTTTGAAATAAATAACCAAAATTTATGTGATTTTATTCAGTCGAAGTTCAATATTTATTCGAATGTGATTCCATTGGCATTCCTCTCTGTGCATATTTGCCTATTTTCTGATATGGTAGGCGTATTTATTTTAATCTATTTCATTCAGTTTTGTAGACACTGAATATTGATTAGAATTTTATTAATACATTTGAAGCTTCAAAAGTAACATGCTTACCTGTGTTTAGTCCAGTTAATAATTAAGTTTTAAGTTTTAACTGTAGAATATGCGATGTGAGTAATTTTCGACTCCAATGTATATGAATGCATACTAGCATATGATGATTGATTCTTCATAGAGTAAAATCATCCTCATTTCGACGATTTGGTTCCAATATTGCTGAAAGCGGGAAAAAGTATGAAACTATATATATATATATATATATATATATATATATATATATATATATATATATATTCTTATACTTGGTTAAACTTTGCTCAGGGAGATCTCATAGTATTTAAATAATCCGCCATTTCTCAGTAGTCACATATCTAATCAGTGAGAAGTTCCAGTTACTTACTTTTAGTGATCAAGCAAGACAAGCAGTTATTTCAGTAAGATTTGAGCCTAAATCCTATGCTGACTGGTTTTATTATTGTGGAGGCACGTGTTGCGTAAGGTTTATTGTCGTGAAAATGGATATGGTGAACTAAAATCATGGACGAGGCTATTGCGTTTCACCAGCATTAATACTTATTGATTTAAGAATGTATGTCAAAATGCAGGATTACGCAACTGCAATTGCAACTGCCTATTCACCGTATGACATTTTTTGGTTCCCAACCTGAAAATTGACTCCAAGTATAAGATTTGAGAATAGGCAGAACCATAAAAGAGACACAACGACACATACCAGAAGACGATTTATTTAATTTCTTTTTAATGGCATATTAACCTTCCTGTGTTATTAAATGACAAAAACTTATTCATAGAAGAACAGTACTGATACTATTAAACTAAGAGCTGGAGATTGTGGGTTTCATACTTTTTTAGTATTTCATACATTTTTTTAGATTTAGACTGAAGGTGAACGTAATTGCGTAACTGGTATTTGAACTAGCTGATTCAAATGTAGTAGTCCAGTACGTTAGACATTATGCCACGGTGAATGCCTGCAAGAACGTCTAAAGAAGCTTCGAACAATAGATCCCCAGTGTTAAGTTCCAATTGATATTTCATTTCTTGTTCATTTCTGTGATGGTAAATATAGCCTCAGCCATGATACTTTATTTCATCAGATTTCTTTTTACTGTGTAAGACAAATTAAGTCTTTTTTAGTTAGGGATAGAGTGTTAAAAAAGCAGAGGAAAACGATGAACTTGTTTCACACTGAACCAAAATAGTTTTAGATGTGCTTAGGCCAGTGGGAAAAAGAAATAATATGTAAAAGTAGTGTTTTTTTAAAGGAAAATTAAAATTAAAACTTTAAATTCATTTCTGTGTTGGAAAATACATCATTCTCGATATTAAAAAAAAAAAAAAAAAAAAAAAAAAAAAACCCTTGGATATAAGAAAAACAAATATTTACATATTTGTTTAAAACATAATGGACTGCATGCGCTTTCAAATTCCCATGTCGCTAATGATGTCGGCAAATCACTTACCACATTTTATTGACATTTGACGCATTCATTTCAGACATTTTAATCGACTGATGTACGCGCTGCAAATTCTGCTTCGTTTCGTGGTCGAAGAAAAAAAAAACCTTTGTAGGCGGTGTTCATGTAAAGAAATGTGTTCTGACTATTGGTGTACTCTCAAACTGCAGAAACAATTTAGAGAAACAGAACCAATACGAAATAACCGATGCGACCATTTGTCGACTCTAAAAAAAGTAAAAGTAAAGTCGTCGGGGCGGCCTAAAGTCGGTATCAGCCAGTCAGCGTGGGAGTATATCCCCTTTTCAATAGCGCTAGACCAAGGAGATTGTTTTGGCGTCTGAAGTGGAGCGCCACACCTACCATCAGCTCCTTTACCGCACAGATCCCTGTGCTACTCATACGCTGAGTTGTCGAGGACCGGTATCGAACTAGGAACCTTGCGGTTTCTAGCCGAAGGCTCTACTGATTGAGCTAACCCGGCAATATATATATATATATATATATATATATATATATATATATATATATATATATATGTGTGTGTGTGTGTGTGTGTGTGTGTGTGTGTATGTGTGTGTGTATATATGATATATAATATATCATCTATAATATATATATATATATATATATATATATATATATATATATATATAAATAGTAATTGGTAATTTGTTTGAAGCATTGTTAAGTATGTTTTTTCTATGGCTTTTTCACTGATGAGAAATAAGCTTCGAAACATATGGAGGCTTTTTGAATTACGATATCGTGAATGATATATCAGTTTGTATTTAAGGAATGTTGTTTATAGGTACTAAAACCTGTCTCGTGGGAGAATAATTTTTTAGTATATCATATATATTATGGTGGTTGGTTTGTGTTATTGATAACAAAATAAGAATATAATAATTTCCATATTTCATGTAATACCATATTTTATTTTCATAAAGGTTAAAGTATAAAGAAATAAATGAAAGAGTAGAACTACTCCCAATCATCTAAACTCGAAACGGTAACTTCTCACCGTCTAAGTAGAAACAACAAACCCGTTATTGATGCGTGGCCTTCACTGAATATTTCAATAGGGAATAATGCACTAATATTATTAGACTGGGAATATATTTCCATCAAGCCCAATATCTCTGAGCTTCATTTCGATCATAAATCTGTGTTAAATGGCTCTATAGCAATGGCCAGCTTAAGGTCGGGTGGCGATGAATAGGACCGACATTGTTTCACAGACGAAGGACACGGCCACTAGTGGCTTGGTTTTAAGTACTCTTGGCAACACCTTTTGTGCTGTCATAGTTTCGCGCACAAAGACATCAATATCGATATATTTATTCGAATTGCCATTACTGGCGTTTGAACATGTTGGGGGGGGGCGAACGTCTGGTCTATGACAGAAATCTAAATCACAGTTCAGCGCGGTTGCATAATTATTCTTATTGCCATCACTTGAAAAAGCTAGAATGTATATATGCTCTAATCCGACAATAAAAACAAAGTCTCTGTATTATTATTATTATTATTATTATTATTATTATTATTATTATTATTATTATTATTAGTAGTAGTAGTAGTAGTAGTAGTAGTAGTAACTCGTAAATATTTTTTTTAATTTTTTACCTTAATGAATCCTCCTCTGAGTCGGCAGGGCTTAGCATAGGCTAACTGTATCTGATGTGGAGGGGTAAGACACCTATCTCACCTAAAACTGTTTCTCTTAGGTATAAATTGCTAATGCTATCCTCCATTTCTGAACATTTCTGGAATGTGAAAAAACCCTTCATTTCTATTGCACCCAGGTCCACTCTGACCGAGAGTGGTAGTATCTGATAATGTCCCTTCTATGAATCAAAGAAATGTTTTAAAAATTATTCGTATTCGATTAGATATTTAAATAATAACTACAAACATGTAAATATGAACGTACAAAGAAAGGCAATTCCCTAAACTCTAGACCTAAAATAAAACTAGATTAATTGACATACCATCAAAATCAATCGATCAATCAACCATATAATTGAAATGGTTATTTACATTGTGAAAATACATATTATTATGGATGATCATAAACGAAATGATTATTTTTTTCTGGATGAATGGTAATTGCTGTATATATTTTTTGTTATAGTATTCACGAAATTCATTCAATTGCAAAAATACATAAAAAATGAGAGGTTGCACAAGCTATATCAAAGCGAAAATTGATAACACCCAACAAAGTAGTAAATGTAGACTATGGGTGACAGAGATGAGACTGTAAACAATGTACTAAGCAAATGTACCAAACTAGCACAACGGGAATACAAAACTAGGTAGGACTGGGTTGGGAAGGTGATCCAATGGGAATTATGCAACACATTAAATTTTGACCATACAACAAAATGGTATACACATAAACCAGAATCTGTTCTTGAGAATGAAACGCATAAAATTCCCTGGGACTTTGAGATAAAAACGGTTTACTTTATCCCAGCAATAAGACCATACCTAGTGTTGATTAACAAAACAGAAAGAAATTGTCAACTGGTGGATTTTGCAGTTCCAGCGGATCACAGGATGAAGATGAAGGAAAACGAAAAGATGGATAAATACCTGGACCTTGCAAGAGAACTGAAAAAGCTATGGAATATGAAAGTCAAAGTGATGCCAATTGTAGTTGGTGCACTTGGAATGGTCCCAAAAAGTTTGGAAAAAGACTGGAAAATCTGGAAATCAGAGGAAGAATTCAGACTATCCAGAATACTGCTCTGCTGCAATCTGCCTGAATATTCAGAAGAGTCCTGGAGACCTGAGGAGACTAGTTTTCACTCAGACTCCATTGAACGCTTATGTGAAAAACTTAAAAGGAGACAATAATAACTAATTATGTCAAAACTACAATTGATAATACGCCGGGGAATGTAGGATATCTAGCGATAAATTAAAAAAGTCAACATAACCAAATGTACTGTACTGAAAAGGAATAATGGAGCAGGCATGACTCGCTGAAATCTCTGTGAATTGTACGAGATAATGAAGTTTGGCCATACTGGCAAATGGTGCATGCACAAACCAGAATCTGTCCTGGAGTTTTGAGATACTCATAGATACGGATTTCTAGGACAGAAGATCATAGATAGTTTTAATTAACATGAATAAATATCATGCCATCTGTTGGCTTTTGCGTGAAAAACCTGACAAATACCAAGAATTTGTCTATCAGTTGTAAATGTAGGACACGAAAGTGATGGTACTCCCAATATTAATTACAGCCCTTTGAAAATTTTACAAGAATCTGGGAAATAAACTGTGGAAACAGGGATCAGAGGAAGAATAGAGATCATAAATAACACATAACTTTTAAGATCGTGTAGAATACCTAATACTTCTTGAGAACTGATAAAACTTGTTGTCACTTTGCTGTCAATTTCAGTGATATCCACCAGTTAGAACTAGTGTGAAAACCCCACAGAAATACAATAATGAACTCAAATGAGTGTAATATAGGTTCAGCAGTCTTATACTAAAATTAATCAATACATTTGAAACCTTAGAATGTGCTCAGAGAATCACACCCGCTAAGTAGAAATGATTTATAAAGCAACTTAGATGCCTTGGAGGGTGTTGGGAGATAAGTTGGCATTTCCCATTAAAACTATCATTTATTAGTGACGTGAAAACTAAATGATTACAACAATAACGGGGATAATTAGAAAGGAAATACTATGGAGATATCGACAATTTCCGTTATACAACGAAATAGACTATGTCTGTAGTTACTTGGAAACAATGGGGAAAAACGTCTGTCACTTAAGGGATGAAAATGTTCCAATCGATTAACGGGGGTTATCAAAAAGACAATGTTACAATCAGATAAATACCCGCAAAGTTTAAAAGAACCGGAGTAAATCAGAAAGATACAAGTGAATACACATACATACACACCCACATACACCCACGTACACACACACGCACGTCTTCAAAGCTCTGGGGTCACAGAAATTTTTTTCGTGGGGCTATGGACAACAGTGTTGTTTGGTGCGCCTGCACATCTCTTTGGGCGTGTCTCGCTTCAACACTCAGTCTTAGCAGTCGTGTTTGATGGATCTACAGATGTTGTATACTGTCTTTACTTCTATCATTCTTCTACTCATCTTTGGTATCTTACGTTCTTCTTCTAGCGTCTGGACTTCGTCTTGGGGACTTCGTGTCTGGTCTTCCATTGGGGATTTCTCTTTATCAGAAGACCTGTGTCATTGGTAGTTTTTAGATAATAACCCAAGACTTCAATTTGCTTTAAATCATATTTTATTCCGAAATCCCTCACCAGACTACCTGCGCAGATTGAGTACGGCAGTGCGCTTAACGCGACTTACCACCTTCGTGGTTTGGCCGATACTGAACTGAACTCTGTTTCTACTTTAAACCGAAAGAGGGTATTCTCCACCGATTCTCACGGTATCCACCGGAAGGATCATGATGAGGTCAAGCCGTGTCACTCAATCCTTCAAGGCCGCCGGCTGCAACTTATAACAGCCATTTTGGTTTCTACACTACTGTAATAAGTGTTAGGATACTATCAACTATGTAACACTGATTGACACTACAGCCAAGTGTGAAGTTTACACTGTTATTTGGTTTTTGAACGCAAAAGGCAGTAAAGCGCATTAAAAAATGCATCGACAGAAATAGTAATACAATTCTCAAACGGTCTCCAATCTACGCTGCTTAACTTCAGTGATAGAAAGAGAACCGGTATTTTCAGCGTGCTGACAACCTGACTAAATTTTAAATTATTTTTTTTTTGTTTTGCAAAAGGTAAAATTTAAAAAAACAAACGAGCAAAGTGGAAAAATAAAAGTAACTTTTTTTTTTTTTACAAAACGTATAATTAAAAAGACAGAGTTTTAAAAGAATTAAAGCGACTTAAAATATCTGGATATCCAGTGCGGTTCCCCATCCAAATATTAATTAGACGCTAAGCTACATAACTTCGGGGATCCAACATATACTGGTGTAATTAGCGTAATTTAACCATGAGCCGATAATTAGTCTAAATTTGAAATTTGAATTCTTAATTGTTTTTATTTTGCCAAAGTAAGAATTAAAAAAAAAACAGAAATTTAAAAAAAATGAAAGTGACTAGTTCCCAAGAGATCCTTCATCCAAGTACTAATCAACTGCTATGCTGCTTAATATCAGTGACCGAACGAGAACTGGTGTATTCACACGTACATAAACCGTAAGCCGTGAATCAGTCTGAATTTGAAATCCTCATTTTTTAAAAAATATGAATTAAAAAATATCAGAAATTTAATCAATGAAAGTGACTTACAGTATTCCCAAGGTGGGCTCTACTCCAAGTAATAATCAGGTGCTACGCTGCTTAACAAACGGGAACCGGAGTATTAGGCGTAACGGTGCGCAAGTTAGTCTCATAGAGCTATTACTACTGGAAAAGTGTTAAATCCTCGCTGGAAGCTCATATTTGCAACCTTGTGTCACATCCTACCTGTGGCTTACGAGTTGGGTAAATTGCTACTATCAAGTGGATTATACACAAGCAGATAATGAGAGGCATAATATTCTCTGGGGTTTTGAAATACAAACGGACCCTCTAACTCCAGTTATTAGACCATACCTAGTCTTATTAAATAACAACGAACTAATGAATTATTCCGTTCCGGCTTTCCCCAGAATAAAACGGAAAGAAGACGAAAAGACAGGCGAATAGTTACACCTTGCCAGAGAACTAAAAAAAACCTGTAGAACATCTGTGTGATTGTGATATCAATTGTAAGAAAGTATATAGAATGTGGCTAATGTTATGTATCAGGTTTAAAACTTAAAATCTTAAAATATGCCCCTGCTTTATTTTACTCGGAAAGTAATCTGCCACACCAATCATTTGACGGAAAGAGATTACTTTGAACTTTACTTAGATAAGAATAAAAAACAGTAAGGCAATCGGTCAAGACGGAATACTTTGGATTCAACCAGCTGTCATCCGATTAAAAACGCGTTGTGTCACATCCTACCAACAACAGTGGGATTGGTTAAATACATATAATCTAGATGTTATAACTTAAAGAAAAAAAAATCAAGTTTAAAACCAATTAGCAATTGGTAATCGTGTGGGGTTTGCATTCGTATATATTTTTTCGTACATGTTTAGCTGTTTATGTTTATGTTTTCTTGATATTCTGTGGAAAACAATTTGTTCGTAATTTCTTATTTCGAGTCGGTTTACCCGGACGCACATCTGTGTAGGCGGCGTATTTTACAAACTGGTTGAAACTCGTTAAAGAAGCCTAAACATTAGCGTACATTACACATAGCACACTTTTAATCAACTTTAATACAATTAAACTGACTTTTTGACTGTCTCCTTCAATACAGAAATATATTGCTTTTATTTATGGACATTAACAGAGAAAAGAATGATACCAGACAGTTGTTTATTAAAACTGATTTTAAGAATAATTATGCAAATTAGATATCCTGGGAATCAAATTGACATAAACGTTATTTGTACACATAATACACGTTGCAAGTTGGTAATGAATATTAATGATTTAACGTCTGTGGAAATATTTACAAGCATTAATATTTGTTCTAATAAGTGTATTTTAAGTGTGTTTTTTTTACTTTTGTTTGATCCTCACTTTATTTGATTCATGACATATCCTGAATTATTTAATGAAAAAACAATTATTAGATATGAGCATTAGATGAACTAGTGAACCCAATGAGAGGCTTGATAAATTTCCCTGCTGCATTAGTCCGAAAATGAACTTAATAGCTCGACTGGATTTCGAACTCGCGTACTAAGATGTCACAGTCCAACAATGTTAGCCAATACGCTACGGGTCTCCCCCTCTCTCTGATGTCATACTTTACTGATGGTAAACAGCAATGAGCTTGCAATGACTTACGATTGTAAATTGTCAACTTTGATATTTGACTCAATAATAACATTTACTGCATCTATTTACTTAACTCCTCCGACACGAGCATGATAAGGCATAATACATTTTTTTAATTGAAGTACAGTTGGTTTGATTCAGAATTTTACTTCCCTTAGACTGGTTGCATTATCAACTCTAAAGAACACATTCTGGCCTATATTTTACCCATAGCTGGAGGTAGAATAAATTGATTTTGCCTTTAACAAAGGTATTAGCACGGAGTGAAACACAATTAGCTTCGCCTAAGAATAGAATCATGCTTTTCAATTCCATTTCCTACGACGGTAACTTTTACCTTTAGCACGCCTATAATAGCAAGTAATGTAAGCATCTTCATATCTATGTACCAAACTAAGCAACGCTTAGTAAATTACAGCCATTTTATTGGTTTCTTTACCATCCACGACACTTTATCTCTCTTCTGAGTTTCTTTAAATACCTCATTCCTCAGCTTATACGAGTTTTATCTTTTACACTACAGTGCTGCTTGTTAGGCTCGAACACTTACAGATTGGTCTGATATTCGTGCTTACTTACTATTGTGCAACCGTACACATACAATTGATATAATAGCCTTAGCATAGTCCAATAAAATAAATTCGATTAAAACAAAAACAAAAAATAACAAATTAAATAATAAAAATGTATTCGCTAAAATGGCCTTTAATTTTGGTGTCTAGTACTTTACATCATGTACTTATATTTTATATTAAAACTAATGTAAAATAACCATTGGCCACTGATATGTCGGTGATGATTGGTCGTCTGGTGGGCAAGTGGAAACATAAAAACTCAAAACGTTACGAATGACGGACTTTGTTCTTCTATTCCCTCTGTTCACTTTGTGTTGGTGTGAAAGTATGTGGAAATGATAACAAACACAAAGAACGGGATAGATTATGAATTCTAGTAGGAACTAGTTGTTCTCGTATCTTGAGTTGGTTCAATATCTCTTCGTCGAATCTACCGCTAGGACGGAGGGTTATTGAACTCTGCTACTAAAGAGAGCGAAAAAAACAACATCGTCTTTTATTGGGATTCACTGAACAAAGAAACATCACTTCTGGCTTGCGTGGGCGGCATAACCTGACCAACTATCATGGCTATTTAGATGTATGATAGAGTCTGGCGATTTCGTCAACTGCATAGAATAATATTTACTGTAGTTATGGCAATATCCACTAGAAGAAACATTATTTTATTCTTATAAATAAATACAGACAGAATGATTTCGTTAATTTTACGTTTGAAGTATCAATATTCATTATTACTATTATCATGAGTTTTACATATCAGCGTTAGCTGATGGTATTTCACTGGAGTCTGAGTGACAACAAGTTTCCTCAGGTCTCCAGGACTCTTCTGAGTATTCTGACAGATTGCAGCAATTCAGTATTCTGGATGGTCTCAATTCTTCTGATTTCCAGATTTTTCAGTCTTTTTTCCAAGCTTTTTGGGACCGTTCCAAGTGCACCTACTACAATTGGTATCACTTTGACTTTCGTATTCCATAACTTTTTCAGTTCTCTGCAAGTCCAGATATTTGTCCATCTTTTCGTTTTCCTTCAGCTTCACCCAGTGATCTGCTGGACCTGCAAAATCCACCAGTTGACAATTTCTTTCTGTTTTGTTAATCAACACAAGGTCTGGTCTTCTTGCTGGGATAAGGAAAACCGTTTTTATCTCAAAGTCCCGGGGAATTTTATGCGTTTCATTCTCAAGAACAGATTCAGGTTTATGCATATACCATTTTGTCGTATGGTCAAAATTTAATGTGTTGCATAATTCCCAGTGGATCATCTTCCCAGCCCATTCGTGCCTAGTTTTGTATTCCCGTTGTGCTAGTTTGCTACATTCACTTAGTGCATGGTTTACAGTCTCATCTATGTCACCGCATAGTCTACATTTTGTTGGGTCTTATCAATTTTTGCTATTATTATTATTATTATTATTATTATTATTATTATTATTATTATTATTTCACTCTTTTTGAGTTTTTCGCACCTGCGTTGGCTGGTGGGATTTCACTGGAGTCTGAGTGAGAACAACTATTTTCAGTTTTCCAGTATGCTTCTGAGTATTCTAGCTGATCTGAACAATGCTTTTGCATGAATGGTCTCAATCTTTCCTCTTAATTCCGATTCCTCCCGTCAGTTTGCTAAACCTTGTCCCATGGGCACCAACTACAATTGCTATCACTTTCAATCTTATATTTAACAGTTTTTTCATTTCTCTGGGAAATGATGGAAAATTATTCGTATTGTCCCCGACAATAAAAAACAGCACTTTAGAATATATTATGAAAAATATAAACATATATATATTTACCAACCCCTCCACACGAGCAGGATGTGACACAAGGTCAATTTCTTAAGCGGAGTTTAACAGGTTTGAATTCAGAGTTTTCCTTCTCCTAGATCGGTTGCCTAACCAAGCTTAAAGAGCCCAGTCTGCCCTACTATTTACCCATCGCTGGAGGGAGAGTAGAATTCATACCTTCCCCAAGGGTATTAGCGCTAAGGGAAATGCAATTACAACGTCCAGGATTTGAAATCAGGGCGACGAGTCCATTTCTTATGATTTTAACCCTTACACCACGCGCTTCCTATAAACATATAATGTGCATAATTCCCTTACATCTAGGCATATAATAACACTAGATGGGTTGAAATAACGTTTCAAATCAATAGATAGTAGAGGTGGGATATAGCTAGACACAGAGATTGACACACACACACACACACACACACACACACACATATAAATATATATATATATATATATATATATATATATATATATATATATATATTCCGATTAAAGAGCGTTCACTTTTATTGCATATTCGTGTTCAGTTGGAATTTAGCTATAATTGCAAGTATGATTTAGTTGTGAATTATAGTGACCCAAAGTGTGGTAATCACGGTTATGCCTTGTCAAAGAATTTGATCAGAGATGCACGTGCAGACAAAAAAATTATCGGTGAAGAAGGATACAGCCCTCGCGAAATCGCTGCTAAAATAACCAATTGACAGGTCGATAATTTAAAAGGTCTAAAAATTATGCCTATCACGTGTGAAATAAACGAACACTGTGTGATGGAAAAGAACAGGAAAGGATCTTGTAAGTCATCCATTCTGGCCAATATTGTATAGCGAAAAATTAACGAAATAAAAAACATGAGAGATTAAAACACTATATAAAAATAATCCTTTGAAACAGCTACACAAAAAGATAAATATGGATGCTATTCCTTATCTTCTAGGCAAAAGATATATAGGGATTTGGCCCCTATATTTTTACGGCATGTGGAATTGACCAAATTAAAATAATTATGTTTTCTTAAATAACTAGTTTTACAATTATATAAGCTAAGTTTAGAAAGATGTAAACAAAAGAGAATCGAATAAATATTAGTTTAGAAATATTTTAGAAACAATGGTTTAAATTCCATTGGAAAATATGTACGCCATCGGAATGTACCAAAATCATTTGATATTGCATCATTGCAAATCACCTGATATTTGATGAATATTTTAGCTTAAGGATCACGTAGACAATGACAAAAAGAAAAAAATTATAAAAAGGCCATAGAGCTGAAAAACAACGGACAGTGGGAGCTTACGCTCTTCCCGACTCGACAGAGTTGGGACGAATGCCCTCTAACTCGACAGTAGGAGCGAAAGTTCTCCCCCAACATCAACACAATGGGAGAAGTCGCAACCCGATGACACAAAATGATATATCAGGTTGGTCTCGTATTTTAGTTTCCAATTTCTCTCTCTCTCTCTCTCTCTCTCTCTCTCTCTCTCTCTCTCTCTCTCTCTCTCTCTCTGCTCAACAACAACAAATTTCAATCACAAGTTTCAATCACAGACAAAACTGCTACAATGTTGACACAACCAATCACACAGATATAAACAATACATGTCACACTTGTCACACACAACTACGTACAGACACATACAGTCGGCAACATCACTAAAAGAACAATTGAATATACCAATTGTAAATTAATGTATATAAAGTTTGTTTCATTTATCAATTTTGTCTTCTTCCTTTGTTTTCTATGGAAACTAATTTTCCGTAGTCTTATACATTTAAATTGTGGGGACCCATAACTCGAATCTTCTTCAATCTTCAACTACACATCCGCCAAACAACAACGGTCCATACAGATATATAAATATAATATAGATGTGTTGACAGGTCGTTAAACTCAATCAATTAAGAAATCGAATATTTATGATAGACATTAATAAAACGTATTTAACTTTTTTACTGTCCCATTTATGTCTTTTAGCAGGAATGATCACAAAACAGAAATATTTCGTGTTTTGTAAATCCCCCGCAAAGAAAGGCTCATATAACAGCGTTATATTAGAATGCTTAAATCTGGCTTATTTACCACACTGCCTTGTTTACCACTATGTCTTGTTTATCAATATATCTGTTGACCACAGATTTAATTCATTAAGTATGTAAACAAGAAGCCAGCAGACAACTTGTCGTAATTGATGCAGTATATGTGTGGGTTCCTACTACCAAGGTATTGACTGTGGCGGTCTTTATCGATTTTTCCATTATTTTTTTTTGTTCATAAATAATATCATTTTATATAATAACAAGTCGATTCAAATCATTGCTTTGTTAGACAGTAATTTTATTTTCTACACAATATTTTTTTGTGGGGAAGATATAATTTATCTGAGACACTTTGTATTTATTTAGCAATATTAGAGATTTGGTTAGTGAATTTGGAACGAGACGACGTTTTCTGCTTTAGTAAAAAAAGATACTTCGTATATTAACTAGCTGACGTAATCGTCCTAGATCGGGAAGAGAGTAAACAAGATTTAAATGTAATATTATGGAAATTAATTGAAACAAAACGAATAATTCCGATATTATTATATTATCCGCGATATCTCTGTATCTCTGTATGCTTTACAATTATCGTAAGGGTCCTTGGAGTAACGTCCATCGCTGACAATGACCGTTGGACCAACAATTTTACTCCCGAATAAAAAGAAATACGTTCCAAGTACATAATCACTTGCTTTGTTTTTTTCTTTCTTCTTCTGAGAATGTACGCTTGGCATAACGGTTATTGTTTTCGGAAATTGAATCGAAGACCCAAGTTCAGATCCTACACGAATCTCTTTTCATTCACGCTAATGCTCTTGAGAATATCATGCTTCGAATCGATAGTCGAGACAATTGTGTATGGATGTAATAAAAGTCTGATGCAATGACGGATGATGCAATATTTTTCAAGGCCAGACATACACCTCGAAAATAGAGTCAAATTACTGCACGCCACTGCAAATGACATAAGCCGAGGAAAAATATAACCGATTACACTCTGTAATCCCAGTGGGTCTAAAACTGATCGTATGCTGAACGAAAGAAAACTAAGATGGTTATTCTAATTTATCTTCACCAGTGTGTATTTTTTTTTAAGAATAAAGGAAAAGATAACAAATATTATTCGAAAAATATTAAAAGGACAATTTTTATGTCTCTAAAGATTATGAACAAAGAGTTCTAACACTTTTACTCCCAAACAACAAAAAAAGTATGTTCCAAGTACATAGTCGAATGCTTCCTTTCTTTCTTATAAGAAGGTGTGGTTGGCATGAAGGTTATCGTCTTTGGAAATTGAATTGGAGACCCGAGTTCAGATCATGCACGAGACTGTTTCATTTCCTACCTATGCTCTTCAGAAAGTCACGACTTTTTCTCTTCTTCTTGTTAATTATTAATTCAGCCTGGGCTTTTTAGACTTGACTAGATAACCAGTCTAAAAAAATGAAGAATCTAAATTCAAACCAGCTAGACTCCGCGTAAAAAGTATGATCTTGTATCGCGTCATCATCGTGAATATATTTAAACACACCGTCTAAATACATTCATGGTTTCTTCTAGAAGGTTTCACATATCTCAGAAGATCCGTGATTATTTCAATGTGACCTCAAACGAATATCGCCAGTCTCCGCCATTTGTGTGATCTAGAACAATCTTTTAATTCCATAGTAAATTTCATTACCTCATTTTCTACTGGAAAATCACGTTTACCCCTTATTGATACTAAATTGACAGGCAACAATCCCTAGAGAATCCAAGTGCTTGTAGTTGGATAGACAATATAGTATTTATTTGAACTAGCAAATATATACACCCTCCGGGTGCAGGTATTTAAGTTTTAATATAATAAAATATCATATTAAATTAGAAAGGCTAATGAAACTGAATAAAAATGCAAATAAAAATATTTGGAACAGAGGGAGTATGATTGAAAAATAGAACAACTATGAAACTACCTCTTCCATCATTTTCCATTACTCCCGTCTTTCATTGGTAAATTTTCCTAATTTAACTATTTAGTTAAAATAGGAAGTAAAGGATAATATTACAGTTATTTCTTCTTGTCAATGGATTTCTTTCAAGATTTATTCCCGAGATTTTTGCTCATGTCCATTAAGATAAAACCAAACAATTAGAAATCAATAATACTAAGCATATATTTATTAAAATCATTTTTTAGGATCAATATGCAAATTAGCCTTCCCATTCACACTGTAAACCGCTATTTTGTTGTATATATAAATACAATTGCATGTTGTTAGTATATAGATATGGTCAACAGTCTTAATGATGTAAAACAATTTTATTAATAATTGAGGTTTAAATAAAAATAAAATCATGGAGAATGTGATGTAAATAACAAAGGGAATTGTGACTTAAGTAGTGATATAGTTTCGGTTATAGACAGAAAAACACACAATCTCCATTATAATAAGATATGTACAATTGAAAGTTAACCCTATTACATTACTTTACAACTGTTTACAGAATACTGTTCTAATCATTTATTAATTTGTGAAAAACAAGATTCTTAGTAATTAATTTTACAATTCGCTGATTTTCTTGATTGGTGGATCGCATAGCTTCTATTTGAATTATTATTTTAGCTTTGTGAAATATAAATATTGCTGAGTCTATATGGCTGGTTTGGCTGCTAATTAAGGTGTAATTGACCTGTGGCTACCTCTAATTAATTGTCCAGTCAGCGTTTCGTCGTCTACGTTCACCATGTTTGACAAATATCAGCCACCAGTGCCCAAAGGTGTTGTCGTCCATAAAACACATATGACCAATTAGGCAATGATCAGTTATATAGATAAAAAAGTTGTTTTGAAAAAAAAAACGGACTTTGACATCAAATGATTGATACGCCGTAAAACCAAAAACAATTATCATGGGGACATATGGATGACATAATTCATCCAGATAACTCGGAATACATAGGTGAGCCAGCAATACCTACGCACATACACATAAACACACACGCGAGCACACACACACACACACACACACACACATATATATATATATATATATATATAGAGAGAGAGAGAGACAGACAGACAGACAGACAGACAGACAGACAGACAGAGACAGAGAGACAGAGAGACAGAGAGAGACAGAGAGAGAGGGGACAGAGACAGAGACAGAGACAGAGAGACATACAGACAGAGACATTGACAGAGAGATAGAGAAATAGAGATGAATACTTATGGCCTCAATGATATAGATAAAAACAAAACGTGTGGGAAAAATTAAATGTATTTTAATTGAAGGCAGCTGAGAAGGAAGCCTGAGATAAATTATTTTACTGCTTTATTTGGAGATAACGTTAACCCTTCTTCTGTCGAAGTAAATAAAATAAAATAAAATAAAATAAAATGGAATAAAAATTAAACTGTTGCACTTTTTCTGTTTAGAAAGAAAGGATGATTTGTGATGTTCATTTTTTCGTTGTAACTGATGATATCTGCCAAATGTATCCATGAATAAACATTTTCTTTTAAATGATGAGAGCTGTGTTGTTCAATAATTTATATAGAGTCTGGAGCTAAAAACAAATACTCTATGTGTCTTTAAGAAAGTATTGTTATTTTATATATAAATTAAGGATGTTTTGTATGGAAGCAATTTATAAATCAGGTTTGTTTGTTTATTTTAGATTAAAATGAATTTATTAAGTGAGGTGTTTGGGGTTATGTATTTGCGTACTATCGATATCCCATAAAGACACTGAAAGCTGAATTAAGAACATGCTTGTGTGGGTAATTTGTGTATCCATTTCATTTCTTGTTTTCCATGTATGTGTATTGAACGGAACCCTGTGTCTATAAGGATGAACTTGATGTTGTCTTAAGTGTGTCTGCGTATATAGAAATGCTTGGATACTAAGTATTATCGCTGATAGTTTCATTGTAGCTATTAAATCTAAGGAGAAAACAAGTGGCTGTTTCCCCGACATAGCCCCAGAAAATGTAGTATGTTACGGTGGATCGATCGCAAGAAAGATTAGGGTCTTGGACATTAAAATCTGTTGCGTTCAAAGAAGTAATCTAAAATTAGGTGTTTTGTTGACTAGACAACCCCATTGTCTGTCTGTCTGTCTGTCTGTCTGTCTCTCTCTCTCTCTCTCTCTCTCTCTATATATATATATATATATATATATATATATATATGTATATATATATGTGTGTGTGTGTGTGTGTGTGTGTGTGTTATGTGTATGTGCGTGGGTATTGCTGTCTTACCTATGTATTTCGAGTTATCTGGATAAATTATGTCATCCATAATTGGTTTTCTCAAGACTGTTCTTTGAGTCACTTCTTCTCTACAGATTTCACTTCCTTGTCACTGGAATAATGTTTGCCTCTCAAACCCTCTTCTATGGGACCGAAGAGGATCAAACATTATTCCAGAGACGATGAAGGGAAACGTGCCATAAAGAAGTGGCTCAAAGAACAGTCAACATAATTTTACGTATCAGGGATACATGGTCTCATTCAAAGGTGGAACATTGCTATTGAGGAAAACAGTGACTATGTAGAGAAGTAGTGATGTGATCCACAGAGGACCAGCTTCATTCTGATGCATGATGCATGTCTCTGTGTTGGTATTTATACCTCTCCCAAACAAAATGTTTTTGTCAAACTTTTTGACACATACTCGTACATATAGATATATTTCGCAGTCAATTTTTTTCAAATATAGTGTTTCAATGTGTACTCATGCAAATCAAATTGATACTGCTGGCATTATCGTTATATTATTTTAACTAATATCAAAAATAAATTATAAAATTTATACTTGATTTACAGTAACACACATACACACACGAACACGTACAGACACATATAAACACACACACATATATAGACACACACACATATATAAACACACACACACACACACACACACATATATATATATATATATATATATATATATATATATATATATATATATAGGGAAAATATGTGCTTATTGAAGTCGTACATAATTTTGAAAATTAATTAATTTAATAATTGATATATAAACACACACACACATATATAAACACACACACATATATATATATATATATATATATATATATTGGGAAAATATGTGCTTAATTGAAGTCGTACATAATTTTGAAAATTAATTAATAATTAATGAATTAGTGGGCATACCTATTCAAATGTAAGGCTAAACAAATCGAGAAAAATCAATCTATGTACGTACATTTCAGCCTATTTCAGCCTCATCAGCAGAGCTATAGACAGGGAGACTGCTTTGTGTGTGATTCGAACCCTGACTGTAAAGCTGACAGGCGGGGACTCTAACCATTACACCAGCTGTTTTTTTTACAGATTTTCACCATAAGTGGAATATAACCTACTTCAAAACAAACGAAAATCTGGGAAAAACAGCTGGTGTAATGGCCTCGCCTGTCAGCTTCACAGTCGAGGTTCGAATCACACACAAAGCAGTCTTCCTGTCTATAGCTGTGTTGATGAGGCCTAATTGGCTGAAATGTACATACAGATATTTATTTTTCTCGATTTGTTTAGCCTTACATTTGAATAGGTATGCCCGCCTAATTCATTAATTATTAATTAATTAATTTTCAAAATTAGATACGACTTCAATTAAGCACATATTCTCCCAAAAATTGTCGGCTAAAAAAGCCATTTCAAAACACATTGTTTGTTTACTTCTCATATATCTATATATATATATATATATATATATATATATATATATATATATATATATATGTGTGTGTGGTGTGTGTGTGTGTGTGTGTGTGCATGCGTTTATAGAGAGAGAAAGAAAGACCGAAAGACAGATAGATAGACAGAGAGCAATGGGTTGAGTGAGTGATGAGGTAACAGGAGAAGCAGACCCTATGCTTTGTCCAGTTCAATGGTATAAAATAAACATAAGTGAAACTCAAAATCGTTTAGCAGATTATTTCCCGTGATAATATCCAGAACACCTAACAGGCGAATATAAACATTTTGGGAAATTCATTATCGAAATTGACTGATTTTGATATGCATTTAATATATATATTAATATATATTTAATATATCTTCAAACCTGAAGAAATATAAAATAAATTTTACTACTTTATAGTTTTTGGTTTTATAATTGTCTTTCAAATCTGCCTCTAAATAAGCATTTGATATGAAGAACTTGTTTATTGATAAAATTTAACCAATTAAATAAATCTCAAGTATTTTTAATCATAGCACTCTGCAGTAACGTAAACAGCATATAGCAATAGATAAAATATCAAGTCGTATCCCGCTACTCAATAGCATATTAGATATAGATGTTGCCGTAAGCAGGTAGATAGCAGATTGCCAATATAACTTTTCTCAATTAATCACGTAATATTTTTGTTTATAACTTGAATTTGCTATTATCTCAAGTTTGTTTGCATTTTTAGATAAAGTATTTTCATTTGTATTTTTCATTATCTGTTACTTCCACTTAGATATACACCACGACTCTTAAATATTTTACCCTGAAGTTGCAGTTTAGACTACGCCAACTGCAGAGACGTCAAATACATACCCTACCAAAAGGGTGTTCTGTGTATGGCACTAAACAACATCTGTTTCTATCTGAGAGCTCTGGGGAATTCCCAGTTCACTTTAAATTGGCAGTATCTATTAGGGTCATACAGATGTGTCTGAGAAGTATACATTATTAGAAGAACTTGTACTATATAGTAATAAATGAAACTATATACTATATTTTCAGTAGGAATTCATTTGAAACCATATAACAATGTGTACGAAATATTAGCATTAAGAACAGTTACTTCAAGTTATAATTTTTTAAAATTATTGTTATCATTAGTTAACTAATAAGTGTGCTTGTGATAATACTGATTTTTGTCATTAAATAATCAACAAAAGGAGACTTAAAAACAAGCAACCAAACCGTTTACAATTCAATTGTAAAATATATTGGATTGTTCAGAAGACATAGTATATGAAATCAATTCTCTTTAAAGGATACAATTTATTTCATATCCTCACTGCTTAAATGGCATATAATTTATCGTGTAAGCATGTCGGGTGGGCAGTGGAAAACACCGACTGCACCTTTGCAAAAAGTAAAAACCTCCAAAAGCTGACCATGGGTGACGATCCGTCATGAGCAGTCCATGAACTTACTTAGGCTAGATATGTGGTCAGACTCTACTATAAATCGGCTGGTCACGACAAGCCCTAACAAATAAATGATTCTTCCGACCCTATTACTTTTTTGGCAAACTCACAACCCTTTTTATCTTATACATACTAGAAAGCGGTGGCGGAGGTTTCAGTGTCCTGGGCTTGACATTAACTTACATCTAGTGGTGAAGTTCCAATGCTAGAACTCTGGGGAGAATGGACTATCCCATCTTCATCGTTACTCCTAAGTCCCCTCTGAGCTTGAGTAGTATTACCTGTTAAGGTTGTATGGGCTAAATAGATAAAGAAATGATTGTTTCAAATGTGTTTAAAACTGAATCCTCAGTCAGAATTTTTTTTTAATAAAAATAAAACATATTCAGCATAATATAACCCAAGGTGACATACCGTAAAATCCAACCATTCATCCATTTATGAATAAATAGAAATAATATAGTATACATTTAGTGAAAATACAAGTATGCGAAATCTTTTTAACATTTCAAAAGACTTGAGAGTATCAACACTAATTTGATTTAATGTATTTTTCGTCAGCAATTTACTTACTGGTAGGACTTATATGTATTACATATAGTTTTTAGATGGTAAATTGTGTACATAAAATAATATTTTGTGAAAATAGTTTAATACACAATATATAACACAAAGATTACATTTGATATAATGAAAACAATGTTTTACTCATTTATAAATTCGCAATAGCAATTATTATTGGTCATAGTTATTCCTATTATACTGCACAATATTCTTTATTGCTGGATTGTGCAGATTTCATTTTAACATTATTATTTTCAGCTCCAGCGCTAGTTTCCAAGAAATATTAGCATTACAGGTCAAAAATGTAAACCCGCCCACGTGGTGGGGATCCAGTGGCCTCGGCCCTGGATCTTTACAAGTTAATAGCGTCGATCCCAGGGGCTATCCCCCAGGCAATACCTGACCCCTTGATTTAAAGGGGCAGGGCTGGGTTTATTGCCCAGCGCCTGAGGCGCCCCTTGAGGGGGAATGCCGACAAGATCGACGCAATTTTCACCCGCCACCCATGAGCTTCGGTTTGTGGGTGGTATTATGTATTTCCATTAAACTAGCCGATTTTAAATGTTTGGTTTGGTTTTACGGAATATCAACCTCAGTGGGTCATTTAATGCCGATAAAGTTTTGAAATAAATCAATTCTTAATGGATAATACACTTTTTTAATAAATACATTTTTCTATTTAACCCATAGATGGGACCCTAACAGGTACTACTACTCCGGGTCAGAGTGGACCAGGGAGCAATGGTGATAAAGGGGTGCTCCACATTCCCCAAACATCCAAAACTGGAACCTCACCATCAGATAGAGTTTAACGTCATTCCCAGGACATGTAGACCCGCATCCACCGCCTTCTAGCACCCATATGATAAAAAGGGGTTGGCGCTTGCCATAAGGGAAATAGGGTTGGGAAGATTTTAAATGTGACAAAAACATATCAGTGAATGTGTTTCAAGCTGCAGAGAGAAAAATAAATGTGTGCTTGTCATATCAAATGTTCAGAAACTGTGCAATTATTTCCCGCAGGAGCAGGAGGAGATGGTATTATAAAGCTTTACACAGAGTTGAGTATCAATTCATATCTTGCTTTCTCTTCTTTTCTTTACATTCTTAGGGATGCATGTCATCAATTAATTGACATGATCCAATTTCATATCAACAATTACGTCTAGTTTTCTTTCACGGATATATAGACCTGTTTATCTTTCAAAACATTCCAGGTTCTATTCACCACTTCACGAGAAACCTCAACTGGTTCTTAAGAATCCGCTTATATTCGAATATATATGTCCTTATTGCAATTAAATCATTTTCCTTGCCTGTCATCTCTGTACGTATTCCTTCTTTTTTTTACATTTCCTATTGCTTTTAATATTTATTCAATTTGCCCTATTTTGCCGCTATATTGACTGATTTTATCTAGATAAGATCTGTAATTTGCAGAAACTGAACTTACAATTTGGGATCATCTATGCACATGAATATAAAAGTAATTATATCCAAAATTGACGTTGCTTTACTTCTTCCAATGTTGTTTTCACTTAGTTTATATAGACAATGTCCATAGAGTCTCATATGTTGATGTTCAAATACATTCCATACTATCTGCTTTCTCTTCATGTGTATATTGGAACGTTTATTTATAAACAACATAGACAGACAAATAGGTCTAAAATGGACAAAGACCTTGAATTAAGAAAACATTATTTATATTCACAAAAGGCTTATTATATTTCTGTATCCTATGAGTTCATTTACTATATAAATGCTTTCAAAGTTCCCATATATATATATATATATATATATGTGTGTGTGTGTGTGTGTGTGTGTGTGTGTGTACATATATATATATATATATATATATATATATATATATATATATATATATACTAAATATTGAACGATTTTCACTTTACGGCTGACTGCAGTAAACCACGAGGAATGGTACATCAATTTTGACCGTGTTCTGCTACTAAAAAGAAGAAACATATAGTAATCGAAGACAACAACAACAACAACAACAACAACAACAACAATATAATAATAATAATAATAATAATAATAATAATAATAATAATAAACGCAAACAAAATGGAGGAAATTACAAAAAAATGTAACCTTGTTCTTCCGTAAAAATAATAAAACAAATAGCCAAGGTCCAAGACAATTGTTAGTCGTTGCTGATCGATAAAACTCAATTTCCCGCCACAGGTAATGCATTAAAAAAAGGGGGAATAATAAATGTCTTCTGTTTCTCCATGTTTATTTCTACTTGTTTTATGACTATTTACTTGCTTGCTTACTTTGATTTGTTTTGTTTTTTTGTTTTTTTTCACTCCCTTTTTTTTTCTTTTATTTACCTATTGTTTCTCGTTTTCTTTTTTCCCATTATTTTCTCATTTTTTCTACATCTTTCTCTCTATTTCCTTTCTGTTTTTCTTTATCCAACCCTTCCCACTTTCCCTCTTCCTCTGCGCTCTTGTATTTATATTTCCAGCCTTATTTTATCTTAGATTTGTGTTAACAATTTTAACATAGAATAATATAGAAAACATATTTTTGATAAAATTATTGAAAGAAAAGGCTCGAATCACAGAGGATATGTAATTAGTATATTTCTAATAGTATATACATTTTACTTATCTTTCGTCCCTTCTTTCCTTCATTGAGAAGCCAGAATTACTCCATATGTTTTCCTCTTTATTCTCTTTCTCTTTCCTTATTCTCCTTCACCTTATTCTCTCTCTCTCCCTCTCTCTCTCTCTCTCTCTCTCTCTCTCTCTCTCTCTCTCTCTCTCTCTCTCTCTGTATATATTATTTTTATTTCTCTTTTCTTTTCTCTACCCTCTATTCTATCTATCTCTTTTTCTCTATCTCTATCAATCTGTTTTTCCCTACACTCCTATAATTTGTCTCGATAGCTAGGAAACATTTCCCATCTAGATATCTAAACACATTTTAATTCGACTTCTCTGTGAAAATATTATTGTATTTACTTGAAAATATGCTCTGGTTATAAGTAAGAATTTACTGAAAATGTCATTTATCAAGATCAACAACATCCGCCAAGTAACCACAAGGTTCTAGATTTGATACCGGTCCTCGACAACTCAGAGCATATGTAGCGCAAGATGGATCTCTCCGTTAAAAAGGGGAGCTAATCGTTGCGTGGCACTGGCATCAATCACAAAAAACATGTCCTTGTCTAGCGCTGTCCTACTGATACCGACAATAGGCCACTCCGCCGACTTTCTCACTATTATAACAGTACTAGACAAAAAGTGACCCGTGGATCACCCATTCAGCTCTCGGTACATTATTAGGATTAGGTAGGTATCGCCAAAGATGACGTCAAATCCGTATTTTACAAAATAGATTTACCCCCAACCCAAAAACCACCGATTGAAAAAATTACCAAAAAAACCCCCAGAGAATTATCTGACTTTAATGAAATTGTCAGTGTTGATTTATCAATTAACCAATTTTATAATGCATCAGTTATCTTATTTCAAAACTTTTAATTTTTTTAGGTGACTTAATTTTGACCCACTTATTTTTGGGGCGCAAAATATCGGCCGGGTTATATAAAGGTGAAAACAGTATTAATAAAAAATACAAAAGACCGAAGGTGTGAATAGAAGACATTTTTTTCTGGTCTTTTTTCTGCGTGTTTAGACCAAAAAGATTAAAAAAACATTCAATTAAAAGTTCTTAATTCTTCTGTAATTTGTGTATTTATTATTTTGTGTTATTGATTTCTAAGAAGAAACTGTTATAAGCCTTAAAATCCTAAATAAAATATTTTTTAATCCGTATATACATAAAAAAGCGGGCATGTTTGCAATATATTTGAGCAAAATTAACCGAAAATAATAATATAAAGTAGGCACTGCGAACTTGTACACTTATTTTCATTTTAAAAATGAATTGAAATTAATTAAATCGATTATTATTGTCTAAGTCGAAAAGTAGTAACATAATGAGCATCAGTAAAAAAAAAAAAAGAAAAGAAAAGCAAAATAGTATTACACATGTAATTTATTTTTAGTACATTTTAAACTATCATTTTTAGTCAGTTTTGCTCAAATATATCGTAAACATGGCCGCTGTTTTTATATATATCCGGAGTAAAAAAACAAAAAACACATTTCTTAGGATTGTAAAAGTTATGGTAGTTTCTTCTTAGAAAGACTGTCAAAAATTTCTTGTGAATTTGTTTATAGAAAGGAAATGACCGAGTGAAAATGGCACGTGACCTGTCTTTGTAAGAAGTCGTTGTTGATGAAAAAAATTCAAAAATCTTGGAATTATCTGATTTTGATAAAATATTTTGTGTTGACTTATTAATCAAAAGATTTGTTTTCTTTCAATTACTCAATCGTTCCAATAAAACTGATTCAATGGAAATAAATCGAAATTCTTTAAATTAACTATTAACTTTTCAATAGCAGAAATAATTATCATACCTAATTAATAGATAAAATACATTTAAAATGTGAAACGCGCAATTTTAAGTTTCAAATTTCATAGTTTTAGATTCAAAAACAAATATTTAATAACTACTTTAGTTTATTATTGTTATCTGATAATTTTTGTAGTAAACTTTTAAATAGAACAAATCGATGTATATTTTTTCTTTTACAAGATATTAGCCAATTAAATAATTATCGAAAAGAGTAAAAAAAAAAAATTCTCCAAAAATTTTATAATTTTTATTTTACATTTAATTTTCTGATTTTCGGTACATATTTTCTTCCAGGATAACTCCCATAATCTTTTTTCTTCTATTCACAGCTTCTGCCTTTTTTTTCTTTATATTTATACTGTAATTAGTTTCGAATGTATATAACCCCACCGATATTTTGCGCCTCCAAAATAAAGGGGGCATCAATTTAATGACTTGAAAAAAGAAACCCACCACCAAGTCTTTTCTCGGCAAGTAAATGTAAATACGTTACTTGCCCCCTATTTAAAATATGTTTTAGCAGTTTGAAGGCGTTTTTATTGACAAATAACCTTTTCGTGGTTTGAAGGCGTTAAAAGTAAGCCACATCCAGGTTTTGTTTTTATCGACAAGCAAATGTATATATCTAACCCACACCCTTTAAAATGTTTCATTTTTTGTATTTTCATTTTATTTTAATTCAAAACAACTGTCACAAATGTTAAAATAAATACGACTGAGTTTCGAAAATAAAAACCATCAATACATTAAACATGTTTTTGTTTAATAGAAAATATTTACATTTACTTGTCGAGAAAAGACTGGCCGGGGGGGGGGTAAATATCTTTCGTTTCGCATTAACATTTCGAAAAAAAATCAAACAGCTAGGGAGTTCAAAGTAGCACGGGTCGGATTTACAGCAGGCATCGCTTAGCGTTTGTTTAGGGCAGGAGGCCAGGATGCATTTATGCGATATGCACTGACAAAAATTCGACCTTAAATAATCGATTTAATTCATTTTAATTCGTTTTTAAGTTGAAAATGAGACATTGTGGCAGTCTGGTAGATTAGGAAAAGAGAGTTCGCAAAGTGAATTAGATAAAAAAAAAAAAAAAAAAAAAATACGGGACCGAAAAAAAAAAAAAACGAAAAAAAAACTTGGCTCGCTCAACATAAATTTTACAACACTGGAGTTACAAACTCTTTTCGCAAAATAGATGTTAGCCGAAAAAGACAGATTTCACTATACAGTAGTAACTATTTACAAACTCTTTCCCCCTGCCTCGACATCCCAGAAAAAAAATCCTTTATATGCCAAATGGAGAGGAGGTTCTAGGAAGGGCGTTTCCACTACTGACCCACGGTAGGTACGTCACTACAAGTACACCCCTATCTTAAAATCAATTTTAATATAGTTAAATATCTCTAACACAATAACTCTACGTTCTCCCTCTTACTCAGATAGAGAGACTAACATTATATATGGAGGAGGTAATCAAGATATACATAGAGAGGGTAAAAGTAATATGCAGAATGTGAATGAAGTTTTTGACTTAATTGCTAATTACGACTAATTAGAACCAATTAAAATAGATTAAAAAAGACATAACTTAATTATAAAACCAAGGTATATTTTAGTATGAATTCTGTGTCATTAAACTGAACAGGAAAAAGTCTATAAGGAAATAAAAATTGATTCTCTCAGCTTTAGTATAAATATAAATAGATACAATAAGAAACGTGCTCGAATAGTCAATTAGATAACATAATCAACACGTTGAAACTACAGTATTAACTTTGCCACAAATATGAATTCACGAAACTATGAAGAATTTAATCATTAGTCATTAGTAAAAATGCCTGAATTGAGAGACTGATAATTTTGTTATCTTTATTCAACTGGTTTACATTAACGCAGATATAGAAATGGAACTGCCAAAGTCTCTGCAATTGATCTATCAATATTAAATGTAAACTTTTATCAAGAAATATGCCATTTTCGCATCGACTGCTAATAATTTATTTTCAAATGAGATCGTTGCACTTATCTGATATAAACAATATCATACCATTTTTTAAGTAGATAGAACATGCAAAGAAAGAATCGTTTGGCAGTTAGGAAAGACACATGCACATTCAGCTGTAACTAAGCATAAAGATTTGACCTACTGAGACACCAGAAAGATCGACACGATTATATTGGTGTCAGAAAAGTTAATACAAACCATAGCCGACTACAGATAATTGGAAAAAAGACCAAGAAACAAACAAAATCTACGAAGTTTGCGTGATACTTAAGATATATATTAAATATGAAGGCGACAATTTCACCTTCGTTATCAGTGCACGATGAACTGTCACGAAGTGCTTAGTAAAATGTATATATCGGAAATTATTATGGCTATGTATAATACATTTTGATATAATGCTGGCAACTAAGTTAAACTGATATTCATAACCAAGACTACGAAATCATATATATATATATATATATATATATATATATATATATATATATGATTTCGTAGTCTTGGTTATGAATATGTATATATATATATATATATATATGTGTGTGTGTGTGTGTGTGTGTGTGTGTGTGTGTGTGTGTGTTGTGTGTGGAGAAAAGTAGACAAACACGGGATGTTGTAGAAAAAAATGTTTATTGTAGCTAGTGATGTCGACGTTGTAACGATTCGGTCTGTTAGACCTTCTTCAGGACATTGGTTTGAGTTCATGCTTTAATGGTGAATTAGGAGGTCGTGTGTAAGGACAGGGGTGGTCAGTTGTTGGTGTTGGCAGAGGTTGGTAGGAGAGTTTTCTTTTTCTCTCAGATGTGGTGTGTAGCAGTGCTATTCTTATAATGATGCCACAGACGTTAGGTGTTAGGAGTGGGTGGTTCTTATATTCGTAGTTTGAAGATGTATTGATACATGTACATATGGTGAATGGATTAAGGATTGGTTAATAGTGTGTGTGTGTATACATTATTTTGCTAAGTCTCATATTGCTGTCTTTATTGTCTATTATTGTTTGTGAGGGCGATTTCAGGGTATGGAGAAATATATTGGGGAAGCTGGATTTACAATTAACATTTGGTGTGTTGCTTGTGTTTCAGGCTTGGAATATTTGTCTAAATTTTTGGTTGTGAATGTTAGAGAGGGGAGTGGTAGTGAGATTTGTTATAAGTATATGTGTGTCTATGTTTATTATTATTATTATTATTATTATTATTATTATTATTATTATATTATTATTATATATTATATTTATATGATGTGTATACATATACATAAATAGATAGTCATACATAGTCATACATACTCACACACACATACATATAAACATATATACAAACACACACATACACAGGTAAACATATCTATGCGCATACATACATAGGCATACCCATATGTGTACATATGATATATTATATGATGGGTATACATATACATGCATAGATAGACATACATAGGCATACATACTCACACACACAGACATATAAACATATATACATATATATAAAAACACACATACACAAGTACACATATATATGCGCATACATACATAGGCATACCAATATGTGTATATATATATATATATATATATATATATATATATTTGTATATGTATAAGTATTAACTTACCGGTGGGTATAAGAACGATCGTTGGAAGCGCACAATATCCAGAGGTTAAGGTTGAGGAAAAACAAATACAAAGTGCTCAATACAATGTAGAGCATAAATTTATTTAAGAATGGAAATGAGTAACCTACTCGAGTTTCATCGATAGATTCTTCAGGGTTACTTTTAAATTAATCGAGTTTACGATTACGTAAACTCGATTAATTTAAAAGTAACCCTGAAGAATCTATCGATGAAACTCGAGTAGGTTACTCATTTCCATTCTTATATATATATTATATATATATATATATATATATATATATATATATATTATATATATTATCAGCAAGTGAGTATATTTATTGGTGCATTTATTTAATAAATTCCACTAGTGATCAATCACTCTGACTATATAAACAAACATCTTGCCAGATATAATTATTTTAATAAGTCCCTTAGAGTTTTTAATTAATTTAATTAATTCAAGCATGTGATATCCAAATAATTTAAAATGTTAACCAATATGTTTAGCATTGCATATAACATGTCATATGTTTACATTTTTTTCCTTGCATGAACTATTTTTGAACTACATTTTGTAGTTGTAGTCTTACAATTATGTCACAATGTTCAAAATTGAAAATACACATTGCTTTTTTCCCTGTTTCTCAAAAATAAGAAAAACAAACTGCTTCTAGCATCAAGTTGGTGCAATTAACACAAGCTTCAAGCTTCAAGGGAAACAAAACAATATTTTTGATGCAGAGAATATTTCCTTTTTTTCATTTTGTACACCGCTTGGATTTTAAAAATCCCGTCTATATAAATGCTACAAAATAAAGTCATATATATATACATCGAATATCATGATACTGAAATTACATTAAAAAATATTAAGAAGAATTAACTATATCAGAATAAAATACATGTATTCAAAAACAAAACAAAACACTGATAAATGGTCCATATGAACGGTTCTCTGACTCCCATCTTCTATACCTCTCTCTCTCTCTCTCTCTCTCTCTCTGCTGTCTCTGCTGTCTCTGTCTGTCTGTCTGTCTGTCTGTCTCACTCTCTCTCTCTCTCTATATATATAATATATATCTTTCTCTGCCTGTCTGTATCTGTCTCTCTGTCTGACTTTCTGTCTCTCTCTGTCTCTCTCTGTCACTCTCTCTCTCTCTCTCTCTCTCTCTCTCTATATATATATATATATATATATATATATATATATATATATATATATATATATACAGTGACAGTCACGTTTTATAAAAGAAGGTTGTCTCAATTTCGCAGAAAGTTTCATTTCACCTTTACAACCCCTGTCGCATATATGACAAACAAGAGCATTAACCTTAACCTTAACTCAGTGCACTCCCGAATGCCTTCATAATGCTGACCCATCTATTTTTTTCACAGAATTGGCATTAATTACAAGATTAACCAGCAAATGTTTGCTTTCATGTGATCTCATATGTATATCAAGTTTGGTCTTGGATTGACTTACTCTACTGAAAACATGTTAAAACTGAGAAGTGTCAGGGACAAAGGTCAATTCCTGTTTACAAAGTGATTAAAATGCTCTACAACCAGCGTAGATCAATTAAAACTGATTGATCTCCAGTATTATTCCAGTCTCCAATCGACCTAAAGTTGTTTTTGACGACATCCTTTAAAAATGTCTTATGATTGTGTTTTGGGCGTTTACTACGTTTACCACGTCGTAAATCTCGGGAATTAATTTGCTTAGACAACCTAACATTCTCTATTCTAATAGGGTGCCCATCTCAACGCATTTGATTGCATATAATAAGAATCCCAAAACTGAATGTGTTAATGACATGTGTTAGACACAAATATTCGATGTTTAAGATCCTCCTTAGACAAGCATGATAGAAAATAGAATGCAAATAAAAGATTAAAATCGCGCTATAAAAAAGATTACAATGCATCTTTGAAAAATTGCCCGACAGATTCTGACAGTTATGCTAAAGCGATTGTGACGATCGTTTGATATGAAATCTTCTAATCACTGTTTAATATTTTTAAATTATTTTCGATCATCGTTTGCATTCAAGTTTACATTGGCTTCATCTCAGTTATTGTTCTATGTATGAGAAAGAAATATGTATTTCTTTTTAAATTACCCATGCGCAAGAACACACACACACAACACACACAACACACACACACACACACACACACACACACACACAACACACAGTGAGAAAAAACGTTCAAGATTTTGTATTCTGTATATCCTTATTATTTGACATGCATTTTGTATATAGTTAATATGGTTGATATGTTCAATTGCTCGTTCACTCATTTGATGACATGAATCATGCATTCACTTTACCCCTCTTATTACATGTATATTTGTATATATGTATTTATCTTTTAATGATAATTTGTATTTAAATGTAAACAAATGTTTATGTATTTATTTGAAATCCTGTCCGCATTTGGTCATTCAGCATGTCGTCGTTCACCGGCCTCCTATCCTTTTCATGGGAGCAGAGGGAAAGGTTTTGAATCGCATCCCTTTTGTACTATCTATTTTTACATCTTGGATCTTTTGCATATTTTTTATTATTATTTCATGTGCACTGGTCGCCCCTAATGAGTGTGCGTGCGTAACAATGTTCAACGTGTTAATTGCAATATATATATATATATATATATATATATATATATATATATATACCCAGGGGGTAAATGGTGCTTTATTTTTTCAATATAATCTCAATTCTTTAAAACATCTTTGTCCATCGAAAAATAAAGTGTTTTATTCTTTCAGTGTATAAATCTCTAGCCTGAGTTTTTAGCCAATTACCCAAGGTGATCTTCATTTTGTCATCACTTGAAAATATTGATTCACGCAGAAATTTTGATGGGGCAAAATTAGTTGAAATCACAGAGGGCCAAATATCGATTAAACGTAGAATGTATCAGCTGTTCCCAACTGAATGTAACTCAATTATTAACATTGCTTTTGATAAAACCTACTTTTTGGTATGCATCACATACTCTTCTGAAAATTTCACATGGTTTGCATCTTTCAGCTACCAACAATTTGATTTGCAGACCTATCTTCATGCATGGGTCATTCTGTGTGTATAGCACCATTTTGAATAGCATGAAATCAAATATCTTTGCCAGATTAAAATAATTTTTGCTATAAAACATTTCAAATGCGTTTTACTTTGTTAGAAATAAGTATGCCTTGTATTGTCCTCTGCTGGAAAACGAAGCTTCCGGCAAAAAGACAATGAAAATATAAAAATATATATTTAAAAAAAGGGGAAAACGAAAGCTAGGCTTTCCGGTTAACGAAGCAGAGAGAAGATAAAACAAACGTTCGTTATCAGATCAAAAGATAAAGATGCGTAGGCGTGTCGTCAATACAAAAGTCATCGTCAACCCTTGGGCACTCATTGTAAGCTCTGCGCCTTCACCACCCACACACCGAAGAAAATAAAGAATGGTCCTCTCTTTGTATATACGTATATGTTGTTTATTGAAGTCCAGTAGTCGGTAGTAGCTGACTACTACATCGCATTGGGTACAGTGAAACCCCAATACTTACTTACACGATTTAGAGCAGCGTGAGTTTGATGATGCCGCTATATATCATATAGAATGTGATGCCAGTATGCAACATATAGCTATTTAGTATCGTGAAAACCTCGCTACGCAACATGCCTTCCAAAACTATTTTTCTTTAAAAAAAAAATTATTTATATATCATGATAGTTTTAGGGTGGTTTACTTTGAATGCTTACTATTAATTCGTAACGAAGTCTACACAGTCAAAACTTAATGTGTATTATGTTTTTATCACTAATTAAAAACAAATGCAGTTTTGAATATGCAGAAGTAAACCTCCAGACATTTTTGTAATGAACTTAAATGTATGTTCGTATCATAACATAAATGACAACTCCTTAATATTAACATTTTTTTCAATGTTGACATTACATCGTCAGACGATTGTCACATAACTGGAAATGATTAAAAACAAATTGCAATACGTTTCCTTTTATTCAAATTAAATCTAATCCGTTCGTTCAGAAACACCTGCAATGAAGTCTCTGAAATTTTGATAGTTTCACAAGGATATTTGAATAGATTTCATTTGCAAAAAGATGAGAAAATTTAAAGCAATTATGCAGAACGATATCATAAATCCCATTTCCTAAACAAAAAAAGCAGCATGTAATTTCATGATAAGGACAGGTAAGTAATAACTTGTCGAAATACAATTTATCTTCGAATTATTATGTGAATGTTTATCTTTAATAATATGAATGTATGATGTTTGTTTTGTATTTTTTAATCTCGGTAAATTAATGTCAAAATGTATCTTCCATCATAATAAAAACAAACACCCCCACCCTTCACGCACACACAGACACACGCATACACACACACACACACACACACATATATATATATATATATATATGTATATATACGTTGGTGAGTAGAAAAGCTCATATACTAAAAACATTGTTTGATGACGTCATGTCTGATATTGATGACTTCGTTGACCAATGGAATGCAATCAATACACCAATGATAGAAGAAAGTGTTGGACTGAAAGGAACTATTTTGAAAAATATGACATTCTCTACCGATCTCCGTATATATATATATATATATATATATATATATGTATGTGTGTGTGTGTGTGTGTGTGTGCGCGCGCGCGTGTGTGTGTGTGTGCGCGCGTGTATTGATTATATAAATAAGTCGTCGGGGTGGCCCAAATTCAGTATCAGGCAGACAGTGAGGGAGACTATCCCCTTTTCACTTGCGGTAGACCAAGGATATTGTTTGGGCGTCTGCGGCGGCGCGCCACTCATACCACCAGATCCTCACTTTACCGCACATATCCATGTGCTACTCATGCGCTGAGTTGGCGAGGACCGGAATTGAACCAGGAACCTCGAGGTTCCCAGCCGAACACTCTACCGACTGAGCTAAACCGGTCATTGATTATGTACTCAACATATACACAGGTGTAGAGGCTAAGCTGAATAATTTTTAACAAAATTAAATATGATGCACGACTCCGTCAAATTTGACAACGAAAAACCTACACCAGCACTTACATTTAGACTAAGAACAATATGTACAGAAAATAACGAGCTTAGACAAAGGCTATGTTTCTAAACGTTAATTCGAAACCAGATAACTAAATCCATTTTAATCCCAAGGCAGGGGACACTAAAATAAAAACAAAAATAAACTAAATCGCACCCCAACTAAATGCAACAACATTTAACAACAGTCTAACACCACTGGCCCAAATAATGAAGAACTGTTTAAACATTTTAAAAGTAAATCCAAACCTAAATGATGTACTTAAAAAAAACAGGCATACTAAACTATCATCGACATAATAACTTCAAGGAAATTATATGAAGAAACTATGTACAAAATAATAAAGAAATCAATTAGAAGCCCTCTATCAAATCCACTAAATTTTGCAAACCTTTTAATATTAAGAACAGTAAATGCTGAAAATTACCAAATATAAAATAACTCATTCACTTGCTTTACAACAAAAAAGATATTTAAAATTTACCATAAATCAAATCGTAGAAGATCAGTCGGTAGAGCGTTCGGCTAGAAA
>CM042145.1:73359832-73392332 GCA_023376005.1 Doryteuthis pealeii
TAAATAGCCTGCTATACTTGGCGACTGACTGTGGATGTGTGGGTAAGAAGCTTGGCGAACGTAAGTTCGTTCGGGTTTCAAACCCAGCCAGAGGCAGCTGCTAAAACCGTATAACTATACTGATGAGAGGTGATACCTCGAAACACGTGTCTATAGTTTACCCCTATTATACGCTTCCCGTTCTCGGTTGAGCACTCTATTTAGAAGGTATATAATTGCAGATTCACCGTATTCGGCTCGGCCAAATCTCACTTTGTTTACAAAGTTTGAGAACTCTAGGTGAAGGTCATTTCCCCTTAGAAATATAGCAATTAAATAGCCTGCTAAACTTGGCGACTGACTGTGGATGTGTGGGTAAGAAGCTTGGCGAACGTAAGTTCGTTCGGGTTTCAAACCCAGCCAGAGGCAGCTGCTAAAACCGTATAACTATACTGATGAGAGGTGATACCTCGAAACACGTGTCTATAGTTTACCCCTATATATATATATATATATATATATATATATATATGCGAGTACGTAAATAAACACTGTTTATTTGATATGGCTTTTAGCCGACAATTTTTGAAGGATATGTGCTTAATTGAAGTCATATCTAATTTTGAAAATTAATCAGTTAATAGTTAATGAATTTAGGTGGGCATATATGTTCAAATGTAAGGCTGAACAATCGAGAAAATGTCAATCCCTGAAGGTACATTTTGACCTATTAGGTCTTATCAGCAAGGTTATAGACATGGGAGATTGCTCCGTGTGTGACTCGAAACCTCGACTGCCAAGCTGACAGGCGGATATATGTATATATGAAATCCTAGCATTTCTACATAGTACCTGATGGGTGTTCATTTTTATGTCTTTAAAATATTTTAATATTTGCTCTTAGAAAAATACATCTTATTGCAGGCATTAAAAGCATGTAACTTGGACCAGCAAGCAACTGACAATTCAATTTAATAATTTTATGATGTCTGTGTCCGCATTAATCTTCTTTTAAGAATTCAAACATTCAGTTTAATAGATTTATACATGAAATTATAATCATTCACTACGTTATAAATAGAAGCAGCAGTTTCCTCATCGAATAATCAATCAGAATGGACAGATAAGTTTCACGGTTCATCTTGTAATTTATATGAAGACACGAATCTAGAAATACATGTGTCTATAAAAACAGATAAATATTCTGTTTGGATTCTACACCGAAACATTCTGGATCATGGAATCTATAACGGTACATATAACCATTGTACCACTGGGAACATACCCAAGAAATGTTGGAAGAAGCTAGAGGAATTGGAGATGTGGATGATAACTGAGACATTTCAGACAGCAGCAATTACCGGGAAGAACGCTGGCGTTTTGAGAACGCCATTTTTCTTTCTGGTGCCAATTGACGTTCTGAAAATATATTCATATTTCAAGAAATACTACCACTAGCACTTTAACAATAAAGAACAATTAACCCATTCAGTGCCAGAGTATATGTCTTTATTTTTACACACTTTTGTTGAATAAGAGTATAAACAGTTAAGATTGCCCAGATATTAGCTGGTTGCAAAGATAAGTTGAAGGGGTTTAACCATCAATTTTAAAGTAGTATATTTGAGCATAGAATAAAATTTACGAATAAAAAAGTATTTACGAGGAAAAAAGTTCTTAAACAATTATTTTCATTCCGGTAGCAACGAATTAGTGGTAGAACTTATGAAGTAACGTCGTAGAAAGTTCAAATACTGAATGAGACTGTTTGTATGTAACAGGTAGGAATTCAACTATCCCTCTCCCAGCTATGGGTAAATTGTAGGACATTGTGGCATTGTGTGTTAGACCAGTTTGTGGCTGAAAACAGAATCAAAAGAAATGATAGATTTCGTCTAAAGCTCACATGTTGTGAAGAACATACATAGGATAATACATTATAATGAATATCGTTTTACTGTCAGCAACAGCTCCGAGTTAACACGAGACTGAGAGAGAGAAAGAGAGAGAGAAAGAGAGAGAGAGAGAGAGAGAGAGAGGGAGAGGGAGAAGGCGGTGAATTGTTTTAGCAGGGCTAGTTTGAACGCTTTGCTTGACCGACTGACAACTGCCTACCCGATGAAAATGTGTGTCCTCTTTATGTGTGTTTGGTCCAGTTTGTTCTGAAAGATCCTCAAAAAGCCCACAAACTACGCAAGGTTCACTGAGCCCAAGTTCATTTTATTTCATGATATCAAATTTACTTGATATTTATCGAATTTCAAAATGAAAAAGAAAATACAAAATAAAAGATATGTAATATCAGTAGAGATATATTTACACATACAAATTGAGATAGATGGATTGAGATAGATACATACATATACAGATAGATACCTTCATATACATACTAACATAGATATGTACATACTGATATAGATTGTTATGTACGTATACATATTGGGATAGATAGATAGACATACATACAGGCATACATGTATGGGAATCCCATTGGTTAGCAATATAGTCTCGCACATTGATAACTACTGAATAGGGAATTTAATCCTTGTTGGATACCCATACTGCTGACCATGTGTCAAATTTTAGCTGTGAGGTGTTCCCTGTGTAAAGGTTATCGCCGTAAGATTAGAGTGTTTTTAGTATTATTTGTATTATTCGGACTATTGTTCTCACCTTCATTGTTATCTGTACAACGTTTCGGCCGATGTACCCTTCAGCCTTCTTCAGTTCTTGTCAAACTCAGGAACCTTCTAGAACTTGGGAACCTTCTTTTCGAACTCGGGAACCTTCTTGTCGTAATGGGGAACCATCACGGAACTTTGAACCTGACTCTTTATTTAGTTTGCGGGGGTATCCTGCTCTCATTACGCTAACCATAGCTGGGGTACAGGTCTTAAGCAGTTTTAATTATTATTCTATGTTACTGCTGCCTCTGACTGTTTTTACTTCACATAGCACTAATGCACTTATACATCCCACTATTCACCCTCCAGCTATGGCTAAATAGTAGGACAGACTGGGCGCTTTAAATTTGGTATCGCAACCGGTCTAAGAAAAGGAAAATTCTGAATTTAAAATTATTAAACTCTGTTTAAATTTGACACATGCAGTTTGTGCGTAGAAATTGGGTAAATACGTACAATTGATCTTAAGCGACACAAAAAAGCAAAGCTTATCAAATAAGTACATACTGAAATTGATATACATATATACACAGTTAAATACTTACTGAGATTGGGTTCCCCGTGAGGTAGAGATTTTTAGTTTCACTAGTTGGCTCATACAGTCATCATTGTGCCATAACAAATCAAGGCTTAGTAGATAATAATATATCACTCTCTCTCTCTCTCTCTCTCTATATATATATATATATATATATATATATATATATATCCATCTATCCATCTATATAAATATATATATATATATATATATATATATATATATATATATATATATATATATATATATATATATATAATATAGAATAGATGATAGATAGATCGATAGACCAATATACTGGCCTGATTATTAATGCACAAAACAGGAGTAATGGCACATTTTTCGGTATTAAAATAATTCATTAGCAAATTTAGTAAGGCAATTGTTAGAAACATCCGGACAAGTTAAAGTTATATCAAATATAAGGATGCCAACTTTTCTGAATAGAGTGTCAATTCAACAATGGTTATTTGTACAGTTTATCTATCAGGATGGTTTTAATCACTGCATGATATCACAATGACAATGTGAATACTGTTTATTATTGCCAAGTTCTACAATAGGTTTTCGTCATAAAAATCCAAAGAATTGTGCCCAATCTTGACAGTTGACCCATGAAACATTTTGGAAGTGACATTGTTTATATAACAAGGTATCAATCTATCACTAGATGATTTAATCTGTGTTCCCAAATTTCAAAAGAAACATCTAAAATGTTTGTATATATATATACTCCATATATATATATATATATATATATATATATATATATATATATATATATATATATGATGTGACCTAAGGTCACAAATATGGGCCATGGAACTCGCTATTCAGTAATAATGGATCGGCGAGACCATCTTGCTAACCATTTCACCACGATAAGACGTCTTTTAATATCTTAAATGTAAGCCACAAATATATATATATATATATATATATATATATATATATATATATATATATATATATATATATATTATATATTCACATAGATATATAGATGGATATTGCACATTAAATTGATTATTTTGGAAGTGGAAAATAAAACTGATTACCCTAGAGATGAGTTCACGCACTCGTCGACACAAAAATATATATTGAAACTTCTGAGCGATAACTATGTATTAAAGCTTGAAGGCTAAAAGGTTTTTAGACCCATAGAAAGCGCTCATCAATAATAAACGGTTATTGGATGACTCACACTCGCATACACACACACACACACACATATATATATATATTCAATTATTGGTATATACAACCATATCAGCACTATGTGTGCACATGTGCATATTTGCAGGTGTTTTAAACGGATGCACACAATAATGTATAGAGTGAATATGAGAAAGAGATGCACATAATAAAATACCCTGGTGTTTATCTCATATTCCCTTTATATAGATATGTACATAAATTCATAGTTAAAAACGACTGTAATATATATATATATATATATATATATATATATATATATTATAATGGAGATTGTGTGCTTTTCTGTCTGTAACCGAAACTATATCACTACTCAAGTCACAATTCCCTTTTTGTTATTGACATAACATTCTCAATGTTTTATTTTTATTTAAACCTCAATTATTAATAAAATTGTTTTACATTATTAATACTGTTGACCATATCTACATACTAACAACATGCAATTATATTTATATATACAATAAAATAGCGGTTTACAGTGTGAACGGGAAGGCTCATTTGCATATTGATATTAAAAATGTGATTTTAATAAATATGTGCTTAGTATTATTGATTTCTTACTGTTTGGTTTTATTTTAATGAATATAAGCAAACATCTCTTCAATGAATCTTAAATGAAATCCATTAACAAGAAAAAATAACTGTCATTTTATTATTTACTTCCTCTTTTAACTAAATACTTAAATTAGAAAAAATAACAATGAAAGACGAGAGTGATGGAAGAGTAAGTTTCAGTTGTTCTATTTTTCGATTATACCCACCTCTGCTTCAAATCTTTTTATCTGCATTCTTATTTAGTTTCATTAGCCTTTATAATTTAATATAATATTTTATTACATTAAAACTTAAATACTTGCATTGTACCAATAGATTATTTTGGGTTGATACGATTATCTTGGTCTTTTCTTTTTTTCCAATTTTTTTTCTTCTCCCCGGTTAATGTTTGGTTGTATATTTTTACAATCAAACTATTTGCTGGTTTTTTTTCTCATCAAGTTTGGTATATATATATATATATATATATATATATATATATATATATATATATATATATAAACTATCAGAAGTACCCGTACAAAATGATTTTAGGAACCCTTGAATATCGAATTGATTGAATTTCGTCAGTGCTAAATAAAGGAAAGTTGTGACCAGTGTATGTATTTGATTTACTCATTTGATATCATTGACATTAGTTTTAATTGGTCACCGTTCAAATTATTGTTCTGCCTGTGGGTCCCAGTAAAAAAAAAAAAATTGATAACTCTTCTAGACTAAACTTTCCATATTCATTTGTAAAATTTTGCGGGGCGGGGATAAAGATATTAATGTTATATACTTTGCAGTGTCATTCTCACAGGCCACTGTAGAATGAATTTTTTGTTCTTTGCTAAATCCAGGGTTGAATATTAAAGAACAAAAGTATTGATATATAGATATATGTTTATTTATTTCTTATTAAGAAAATCAATCTCAATCTCTCGGTCGATTAATCGATCAATCAATCAATCACTGTCTCTATTTATCTTTATTTTTTTTATCAATAATTATATATATGACCAACATATTGATCACGATTTCTCACTTGATTCTGTATATACGTTGAGAGAGAGAGAGAGAGAGAGAGAGAGAGAGAGAGAGAGAGAGAGAGAGAGAGAGAGAGAGAGAGAGAGAGAGTGTGTGTGTGTGTGTGTGTGTGTATTTATATCTCAGTTTGATTAAATAAACGTAAGTAAGAAGAAAAGGAACAAGTAAATAAAGAAAGCAAATAACAGGCTCTGAAAAAGGACATGTCTTTTTTATTCTGCAGTGTTGGCGGCGTTCTTGTCTGGGAAATGTTCCCGTTGTTCGTCATTCATCGGCTTCATACACGCGGATGATCTGATCGAGTTCTTTACATCGGGGATCGGTTGCTGTTTAAATGGGATTCACATCGCTGTTGACACTGCCTGAAAGTAAGACTAGAGAAACACCGAAAAGCAGTGGTACGAGAGGAAAGAGTAAAGTCGAATCTGGATGACTATATATGGAACGAAAAGGGAAAAAGATTTTCTCTTTTGCGATGAAATTAGGAAAATAGATTGGGTAAAACATTGAAGAAAAAGACGTTTCAATGTGTCAGCTAATATGTTACGCTATAGCAATATGGGACTAATAATTTAAACGGCTTGATTAGATTTTTGAAAAAAGGAATATGAGTCGAGGTAAAAAAAAAAAAAACATAACTATAAAGGTAAATATTCTAAATAAAAAAAAATTAGGTTTATAAGTTTCAAAAATTCACTCAGAATTGTCCACCTGACGCAACGGATGCAGAAGTTTAGTTAATTCGCTTCTAACTGAAGGTTGCTAGTTCAATCCGGGCTGATGGTAATAATATCATAGAATACCTAACATTATTTAACACTTTTACCCGGACAGGGGTAAACGGATTTAAATCTATCTCTCCCCTTGGATCGAATAACTGGTTCAATCAGAATTTCCTTGAACTCTCCTGATTAAGACGTGAAGGCTCCTGAGTTCAAAAAGAGGGTTCTCGTTTTACTTTCATTCTTTTTTTTTTTTCCTTTCTAGTGTTTTTCTTCTCTTTTTCTTTATTTTCACCATTTTTCATTTTCTCTCTCTTTCCCTACTTTCGTTTTTTTTCTTGCTTTTCTCATATATTTCTTTTCTTCTATCCTCCGTTTTGTCTACTATCCAAAATATTTCTTACTTTCTTTTCTTCTTACTTTTCCCTTGTTTTCCATACTTGATTTCTATTTTTTTCTATTTTAATATTTATTTATCTATTTATTCTCCCTGGTTTTCATTCTTTATTACTTCTTTTTTTTGCTTTATATTTAATTCTTTCTTTTTCTATTTCTTTCTTTCTTTCTTACATTTTAGCATAATACTCTCGCCGACCCATTGCTACTGAATAGCAAGTTTAATCCTAACTGGGTCTTTCATGCGATAAATCCTACCTGAGATGGACGGGTTGGATAAATACCTCCATTTAAAATAGTTCTCAAAATGTAACCCTAAACTCGTGAATAGTTTAGAATAATTTTATTTTTCTAAAAGTTAGGCCTTCCTTGGCTGTTGAGTTACAATGGTAGAAAATGTATTCGTTTTATTCAGTCTCTTTTTTGCAAAGAAAAAAAGCCAAGTATTGAAAATTAACAATTGTCCCTGTTACAATTACTTTTGGTTTAGATATTATAGATTTTTTTTTAATTTTCAAAGAGGGACCACATGATTTGATTCACTACGATTGAGTTGGTTGGTTGGTTGGGTTTTACGGCACATCAACCCATTGTGTCATTTTATGCCGAAGACATTTATGTTTTATTCATTCTTGAAGGGTACTCAATTTTTTTTAAAGTCAATATTTTTTCTATTTAATCCATAGATGGAACCCTAACAGGTACTACCACGTGTAATGTCATACCCAGGACACCACTACGATTGAGTAGCGAGATCGATCCTCGCTATATGTCACATTCTTAAATTTTTGATTCATACTTTACAGTTGGCGAACGGGTTGGGTAAATAAGGGTAGCGCCAATTGGGATTTAATAGTCAACAAGTTCTTCTCACTTAACAATTACTACTGAATAAAGAATTCAATATTCGTTGTACGCCCATGTGTACGACCCCATGTCACATTCTATCCGTGGGAAATGGATTGGGTAAAGAAAAGTTAATTAACAAATAATAACAAATAGCCGTTGGTAGAGGACTATTTAAATCAATGCTGATACGTTCCATCGATCCAGTAGCTTGTATCACTGTATCATCGGGAGGTCTATAGAACTAAGGTTTTAATTCAGCACAAACTCTGCAAGACGAACATATTTCTTAGAGATATAAATTGAAAAGCCTACATACTCCTGTATGACATAATTACCCGTGTAACTTTCCAAGTGTCAAAATTACAGAAATTACAGAAGCTCAATGAACAGAACTAAAAACAACGCGTTACTTTTTCTAGATCGATATCTTATAACAAAAATTATTCCACCAAACTTCATTCGTTTATTTTAGCATTTTCCATTTTAACACATTTTTGGTTAGTATAAATAAGACACTAACCTGGTAACTGTATATGAAGCGGCATCGAAACAAAAGATACCTCGATTTTCGAATCGCGGTGACTATTCTCTAGGTTTCTTTACGACATTATATCCCTTCTTGCGTCCTTCAAGTGATTTTGCTAAATATACAACGCATCTCACATTTTGACTAAATACAACAGATATCGCATTATCCGAGTATACATAATTTAATTCGAAACATAAGTTTTCTATAATAGCCCATTGCTCTACATAGCTCGGATTTTAGAGATTCAATATTTGCAGAAATTGTGTATTCAATGGGGACCGATTAATTTTAAGGTACGTATTTTATCTGAAAATTCGGATATTTATTTTATGTAGTGCGTAAACACTCCCCTGACTATTATAGTGTCTCTATATCTTTGGGAGATTACGTTTATTGTAATGACTTTGAACGTTCTGGGTCAGGTTTAATAACATCATTTCTCACACACTATCATTGGTAATATTTTCAAAGTAGTTTTAGCAGCTTTTAAGGTTAAATTTCTCTCTTTTGCGGCTTACAGAAATTTTATGACGTTCTTATTTTTCATTTCGATCTCACCGCAATGATAATATTAAGATAAAGAATCGTATGTTTTTGGTTTTCTTTTATGTTCTTACTCATTGATCGATGAAAAGCAGGGACACTGTTGGTTACCAAAAAATCGAAGCCTAGTTGAAGTTGTTGAAGTTGATCATTGGCTTCGAACGCAGTGTACCTTTTGTCGGATTGTTTTATTTTAACTTGTAGATAAGCACTTTTTAAGACAAAGTTGAAAAAATGTTTGGGAGAGAGAGAGAGAGAGAGAGAGAGAGAGAGAGAGAGAGAGAGAGAGAGAGAGAGAGGAGAGAGAGAGAGTTTGTAATTAATCATCAACCCTCGGTAACCAGAATGTTTCAATAATTTTCGTGATGTAATGGGTAGCATGCTAGGACCTGTAGACGGATCGAGAGTTCTATCCTCGCTGGCTGCCTCATAATTGTGACATTGGGTTATCCTTAGTTCAGATATAAATTTATTTCGGTATATTCTTGTCTCTTTGTCTGATTTCCACTTATCCGAAGATTTCATATACGATCTTATTGCTATGATTTTCCGGTCTCACTGTTTTTTGGGTTTTTTTTCAAATTTCTTTTTCCGCATTTCTTAAATACACCAGCTCACGGATACGTACGAGCTTACAAGATTAAGAAATTTTATGATGTGCAGGTGTTTTTTATTTCGAAGTTTTAAGACCTGACCACTTTACATGTGAATACTTACGGTTTAACTTCATGTATTTTGTGTGTTTTATGTTCCGATTGTTAGAATGTTGTATGCGTATATGTGTGTACGTAAATTTTCATTTGTATTTTAAAATGTTTTTTTTTTTTTATAAGTTTAGAATTATTTGCAAGCTTACATTTTAATATGATTTCATCTTTATTTGAGAGATTCATCCGGTTTTTGGATTTTATGAAATTTCTTAGTATTGCGAGCGTGTGCATGCCCCGGGGGCTGGCGTATTTAACAAACGCAAAAAGGGACATTTGAAAAAAGAAACGCGGAAAAATGTAAAAAAAAAGGAAAATCACCGCAATAAGCGTATATGAAATCTTCGGATTACTGGAAATCAGACTAAAAGAGGCAAAATATACCGAAATAAATTCATATCTGAACTAATGTATCCATTTATTCATTTATTTATCATACTCCATACATGTAAAAATATATACAAAAATCTTCATATGTACGTTTGATTTCACAATTGGTTGTTTGAATTTTATTTAGGAAATAGGTGATATCACACTGAACCCACATTTTTCTAAATATGTGTTTAGTTGGATGAGAGAATATGAGCTGCATATCAAGGAATTATACAAAAACAAAACAGAAAGAAAAGCAACAGTAATCAAACAAACAAAACAGTTTTTAAACAATCCATGTAAGATATTTACACCACAGGTATATATATATATATATATATATATATATATATAATATATATATATATATATATATATATATATATATATACAAGGTCCTTTGACAGAGTCGATTTCCCCTTAATTGTTTATCAAATAAATCTAGCCTTGTGTAGAACGAATATAAACTCAATAAATGAAGATATTGAGATTAGAATTGCGAAATACCCGAGATAACTTATACAGATATTTTCGTACTTATTCAGATATTCTTGTACTTATTCAGATATTCTCGTACAAACCAGAGAAATCAACAATGTTACATTTTCAAAACTCTCAAAAAGTGGAAAATTACATTAACTGGTAATTTGAAAATAGTACTTTAATCTAATTTAAAGTAATTTTGATTTAATTTTTAAATCGATTAATATGATTGTAATATCTGTAATTTTGATTATGTAAGGAATTCACGATATATGTAAGAAAAATTATTTACCAATGATATTGAGCCCTCTTTAAGCAAACATATGCACTATCTTATCAACATTAATAAAACTATATATATATATATATATATATATATATATATATATATATATATATATATATATATTATATTGTATTAAAATCTTATTAAAAATCTTATTCCTTCACTGGAAAGCGTTACGTGATGTCCACCATGTTGAATATGCATTCATACCCAGATATATATTGCCACATATACCGACTGGACCATGAAAACACAGATACGATGTATACATACATACATACATACATATATATATATATATATATATATATATATATATAATACATACATATATGTGTCTATTAACTTTCAGTTTTAATGTTGAATTTTAAAAGCTTTACAGGCTATGATTTACTTCAGATTCATTCATCACATATTTTATTTAATGAGAACTTTACCATGACAATTTAATCTATGTATAAATTGAAATAATATGTTGATGTTCTCAATTACCGAATATACATTTGCCAAATAACCGTCTTCATGTACATAGTTTACTAAGTGTGAAGCCCACCTTTTACCCCCAATCCCATCAAGAAATGAGTGCTTGCCTAATTAGAGATTTTAGAGGAAACGAATGGAAAGTGTTTACATCTCTGAAAGGATTTCAAAATGAAAATTATGAAAAAGAAGATTGCTATTTGCTTCTCTCTTTTAAATCTTTGGCCATTGATGCAGGATGCTCTTTCAGATGTTAGGAACTATGAAAATAACATATATTCGTTTAATAAGCATCTGAATTGAACGAACATAAAATAAATTACAATGCTAATGTAAATCCTGGGGTTCAAGTTCTTATATATATATATATATATATATATATATATATATATATATATATATATATATATATAGAATTCCCCTACATAGGCATTTATGTGTTTACATCACTCGAGTTTTACTCTGAATGAATCCATCATTAAATGATTACTCTCTCTCTGTATCTCTATGTCTGTCCGTCTGTTTATCTCTCTCTCCCTCTCTCTTTCTCTATCTATCTATCTATCTATCAAATCTATCTACACACACACACACACACACACACACATACACACACACATATAATATATATATAATATATATATATATATATATATATAAAAATCAGGTACAATTACACAATAAATATATCACAAATCATAAAAAGCCACAACAAAACGTTAGAAAACCAACCAAACACCACGCGAACTAAAACCAGTGCAACTACAGGGATAAGGATTCGTGTCCTTTACAAGGAAACTGTCAACAAAAAAATGTAGTGTACAGAGCCACTGTAAAAACAAAACCTCAATCAAACAATATATAGGAGCAACAGGAACCCTAAAACAAAGAATTTACAACCATAAACCTGCATTTTCCAACAGGAATTATTCAACAAATACATCCCTATCCACATATCTGAAACTTGAATGATATGCACATCTCACCGAACATAAACTGGGAAATCCTGAAAGTCGCACCCGCATACAGCAAAACATCAAAAAGATTCATTCTTTGCCCCCACGAAAAACTCTCAATTATCACTTATCCACCAAACACGCCCTACAAAAAAAAAAAAAAAAAAAAAAAAGAAAACTTATCTAAATGCTGACATGAAAATAAACACTTACTATCACACTTCGATCCATATACATAACCCCCACCATCCAAATATTCTATATATTTGAAAAAGAAAAAAAAATTATTAACCAAACCACAATTGATCCGCAAAACGTAAGTATCTTTCCCCTACCACATGCATACACAAGTACCCTTATTATTGTACATCATTCATTGGCATTTTAGTCAATGAATTACACACAATAGAATTCCATGATTATAACAATCTCCACTCACTATAACACACCAACCAGACATTTATTCATCACACCGTACAATAATATTATATATATATATATATATATATATATATATATATATATATATATATATATATATATATATATATATGAACACGCTCTTATGGAGCTAAAGACTAAGAAAACAAATTCAGATATGACATGGATACACTACTAAAAAGTATCTGACATGATCTCGCAAACATGGATATCTGAAACGGTTAATTATATAAAAAAAAGTTTCATTCTTTATTACAAGAGGTATTGAAACCTGGAGAGTTGAACCAGCGTCCAGGGTGACTCTTTGTCAATATTTCTGTGTGTATTAGCAATGATGCCACGTGATTATTTCTAAGAAAGTTAACAGAAAGCTATATATAAAAAGATTAGCAAGAAAAGATAAAGCATTTAATGTATATGGAAGATATTAAGATATTCGACATTCTTTAATGATTTAAAATAATTAATTTAATGAAAAGATCTAGAAACCCTTATAGAAACTAATATAATTTACAGCCTATATATAAGAATGAACTTTGTGATTGAAGCATATGCCATGCTTTAAATGAAAAAAAGGGAACAGAGATACAATGGAATGAATAGAACTGCACTACCATAAATACATCAGACTATTTGGCGAAAAATATAGAAAACTACAAATACACAGGTATGGCTAATTAGTAGGACAGAGTCGGCTCTTTAATGTTGGAATGGTTAAGGAAAATCCTGAATGCAAAACTTTTATACTCGCTTAATTTTGACCTTGTGTCGCATCCTTTCGCGTGGAGAGGTTTAAAAAATACATGAAAATGCCTGCAATATTAGAAGCAAACACCATCAAGTAAATGAAGGTTAAAGAAAAGGTAAGAAAATAGTAAATCAGAAGAACAAGAAACGTCTCAAAACTAAACTCTACATAAAACATCTTATGAAAGGAGTAGAAACCTGACCTTCTTGTAAGATACACTGTACCATTCCGTAAAATGAATAAGGGAGAAACTCAGGCATATAGATCATTGATGATGGCGCACAAAGCTTTATACTCGAGGGATGACATATAGACATTTATGCGTCAAGAAAAGAAGAGGATGTGAGCTCATAACCATTCATAATTGCGTTGATGCAATAATTCAATGACTCAAAAATATACAGAAGGGGGCAAATAGAGATTGGTTACAGCAGCCATCAAGAACAATATAATTATCCAATGACAATTAGAAAACAATAAAGAAAACCCTTGTAAACAAAAATGGGAGGGGAAAACTGTATGTATACTTCAAGCAACTAAGGAAATTTCACATGAACATAGTATAAAGGGGAAAACTAAAGAGAAGAAATTTACTTCTACTTATAGTAGAATAAAATAATGCCATAAGGACTGTTGGTATTATCTTCCCATTGGCCTGGAAGAGTTAATTTCCCGCTGGGTTGTCGCTTGTTCTCACCAGGGGTTATTGTATTTAAGCGCCTGGTTCAAACGCTTTTCCTCTTTTAGCTACAACTTCTGGAACGACCACATGGTTAGACCATTGTCACACTCTTCTCGATGGGACTTCTGCCCCCAAAGCTATGCAACTCTCCTAGGGGCTTCGGCCCCTTATCTCTAGTAAGTGATTTTTTCATGTACATGTATTTTATTTTTATGTATCTTGTCTTATTTCTGTCCTGTTTACAATATAAATGTTTTGTCCAACAAACGTGTCGGAGTTGTATATTCATATATTAACCATGAATCATACAAGTGGTGACTACCCGAAGTGATGAACACGTTTTTTAAAGGCTTTGGAACTTTAATTCTTACATGTGTGAGAACAAGCGACAACCAGCGGGAAGATAACTCTTCCAGGCCAATGAAGATAATCCCTACAGGACTATTATGTAAAATTTAAAATTGATAATACGCAGAATATCAAGTGTAGTTTATGTAGTTAAGAATATGAAATACTTGCTCATACAATAAGTGATTTCAGTAATTGTGTAGATATGACTGAGCGGTAAAGCTGATCTACTGATCTACTTAAATGTGTCAAGAGACAATGTTTTGACAAATGGTACATGCACAAATTAGAATCCTCGAAAAATGAGATCTGTAAAATTCTCTGGAATAAAAATGATCACAATCCTGCCCCCCCCCCAAAAAAAATACATTATTACATTAACATTATATATATATATATATATATATATATATATATATATATATATATATATATATAATATATTATTACATTAACATTATACATTAATTAACAAAAAGAAAATAACTTGTCCTCTTCTGAATTTTTCCGTTTCAATAGATCACAGTATGAAAATTTTAAAAAAGCGAAATATAGATAAATACTTGGATTTTGACAGAGAGATGAAAAACAATGTTACACTTTTACGAATCGTAGTCAATGCATTTGGAACTGTCCTTAAATACCAGGAAAAGATCAGAGGAAGAATCGAGATTGTTCTATCTATAGAACTAGAAAACTTGTTGTCACTCCACTTTTTATCCAATCAGTTTCATTTTATGGGAAGACAATTGCATAGAGTGAAAGTAATAATGGAATTCAGACAAAATATACGCAGCAATATGATTATGTCTATGTTAGTGGAAAGAAAAGCATAATTCAATCTGTTGTTGCATTCATAGATATACAAGGAGCAGAGTATAATGCAATCCTGACACGTACTTGTTGTAAAATATCAGTAGTAGGTAGGATTATTAGATGCAAAAAACGAGGAAATGTTGGAAATTGATTTCTGGTCAGTGACATTTTGGTTCGTCTGTACACGTTCCTAAAAATATCCTCGGGAGTTACAATACGTGTTTGTCCGGTGAACTAGATAATATTTCTCTTTTAAGTTCGTTGACATTTACAAATCGTATGAGAACTCGCCTTTTTGTTTGCTCCATATTTCTACAAAAGCAGTTTGGCAATACAGCTAACGTTCTCTGACTTCTCAGTCTCCATTTGTCTGTCTCATTTTTCCTATGTCTTTCTCATTCTTCCTGTGTCTGTCCTCTCAACCTTTCTCTCACTCCAATATATCTATACATACATGATGACAGAAAACTCATGTTCAAGTATTGCCATTGCTTGATATAGTAACAATATAATAATAATAATAACAAAAAAAAAAAGAAAAAAAGCAGCTCAACAGTTCAAACAATATAATGGTGAGCTTCAAAAAGGTTCAACAATGAGCTGCATGAAAGTGGCTCTTTAGTCCTGCCAAAGTCATGCACACCTACCCACATTTACAGGTATTTCCAGGGAGCACAGGGTATTTTATTAGTCCATCCTGCCGATACACAGATTGGTGACTGATCAGGCCAGCTTTGCTCATACATAGCCTTCCACACTGGTCATATAGTAGACCGATTTGAAGCCCTTGATTATCTACTTATATACATGCATACACACATGCATACATACATACAAGTTCTGAAGGATTATAAACAAAAACACATGGATACAAATATGCACAAGCAAAGATGTCTGACTAATAGAACCAATTAAGGTACTGTCAGTGTGAAGAGCAAACTATCCAATAAATATACTTTTATAAACAAAAGATCGCGTAAATCCTTCCCTACACTTTCTAATTAAAAGTAAATGACTTACATTCTAGTGGATAAATACATTCCGCCACACACACACACACACACACAAACACACACACACACACATACACACACACACATACATCCCCATTTAATCTATTTGGAATTTTAAAAAATACTCATAAAATATAGATTTCTAAAATTACCCATCAATCTTTCTAATATATAATTAAAGATAATCTTTTTATTTATTTACTGATCTATATAATTAAATTAATACATTTTATTTTATTTTACAACTGAAAAAAAGCTAAGTAAATAAATTCTTCTATTTGACCGTTTTTATTTTGAATTCAAGATAGTTACAATGTAGCAATATTCACCGGAAGTTAACCAGACAAGATTAGATATATATATGCATATAAAAATTCAAACCCAATCTTAACAGATATTTCAAAGGCAAGATAGCGATTTTTGTATTGTATTGCAAAAATAAAGTGTTATTATTTATTATAAGATATGGATACAAATATGCACAAGAAAAGATGTCTGACTGATAGAACCAATTAAATTACTGTCAGTGTGAAGAGCAAACTATCCAATAAATCTACTTATATAAACAAAAGATCGCGTAAATTCTTCCCTACACTTTCTAATTAAAACAAAATGACATACATTTTAGTGGATACATACATTCCGCCACACCACACACACGCACACACACACACACAACACACACACACACACACACACACACACACACACACAACACACACCCATTTAATCTATTGAAATTAAAAAATACTCATAAATATAATTTCTAAAAATTACCATCAATCTTTCTAATATATAATTAAAGATATATTTTATTTATTTACTGATCTATCTAATTAAATGAATACATTTTATTTTATTTTACAACTGATAAAAGCTAAATAAATACATTCTTCTATTTGACCGTTTTTATTTTGAATTCAAGATAGTTACAATGTAGCAATATTCACCGAAAGTTAACCAGACAAGATTAGATACATATAAAAATCCAAACCCATTCTCAACAGATATTTCAAAGGTAAGAGATCGATTTTATCTTCTCTAATAACTTATAAAATAATTATATTAACTTGATGCTTCAAAGGAGTCTAATAATAGATGAGAAAAACTTTCTATCAGGGACCCCACTCTCAAAAATGTTTTGATACTTTTGAGAGGGGTCCCTTGGAAAGGATTTTTCATTTATCCCCTCATTTCATTCATTTGTAATTGAGTTTAACTAAAATTTAGAAGCATACGTGAAACTTAAATTATATACCACATAACAAATATAATATATATAATATATATAATATATATATATATATATATATATTATTTATATATATATATATATATATAAATATTTAACTCAGTACTTTTAGTTTATACCTTACATGTTTATGTTTTATTTAAATTCCCTCTGAGAATTTTGTTTTCCCTTTGATTAGAAAACAAAAACAAAACAACAAAAACAACAAAAAATATAATTGCTAATGAGGGAATGAACCAAGAAGGAATAATCTATTTTTTTTTATTGCTTTACTGGACAGCATACGGGAATTTGAACATCCTATCATAATAATGATCGTTTTCTTGAATATATAATTATATATATATATAATATATATATATATTATATATATATATATATATATTTATATATATAAAGGTTGATGAATTTAAGGTTGTTAGTAAAGTACCTTTGCACCAGCCTATATCGCTCTTCGATTGACCTCTCTCTCTCTCTCTCTCACTATTTCAATCACATTCTCTTTCTCTTCTCTCCTCCCCTCTCTCTCTCTCTCTCTCTCTCTCTCTCTATAATATTATATATATATATACGTGAGTGTGTGTCCGTGTGCGTGTGTGTATGTGTGTGTATGTGCCTGTGTGTGTGTGTTACAGTGATTAAAATAATTCCCTAAACTTAAGATCATGGGAATGAGGCTGCGTTATAGCATCCAACAGTTCTTTTCTTTATCGATCAGAGAATACCACTTCACGTCTTCCTATTTTGACACATGAACAAAGGGAAAATGTAACACCAGTAACAAAGAGAGTGAAATTGTATATGGCCTCGTGTCTGTTGTTCGCATTTTCCTGATATGAATTTGTCATCATATCGTTGTCTCTTCTTTGTCTTCGCCAGCTTTCTGCGATGTACAAATAACTAATTGGCCATTTTGAATAATACCTACCAATTGTTTGTAACCGTTTCACGGACCTAACACGAGAGTTTTCATGTCTGACTATTTTTTATCGGTCACACAGCCAGCTACCAGATTCCCTGGGTGTATGAAGCGATTACTTTATTACAGAATTTTCTGAACTCCACACTTGGAAACACTTTGATAAGGTTATGTATTCTTCAACAGGGCACATTGTTTTATTTGTTTGCGTGATGGGTTACAAAATCTCCTGGCATGTCTTGGTCATTATGTTTAAGGGTCAATATTAGCGTTAGTATACCGTTATAAGCTAACACTGAACAAAACGAAAGACAAAATATCCTTATTGATACTTACAAGAACATTTAAAAAATATTTACACACACACACACACACTCTCCCTCTCTCTCTCTCTCTCTCCTCTCTCTCTCTCTCTCTATATATATATATATATATATATATATATATATATATCATCATGTCGCGCAATTTGCACAAATATCCATGACGATCTCTCGCCAACCTTCCCTATCATTCATCGACTCTGGAAGCTTCTCCGCGCAGCAGCCAGCATCCCTACATAGTTGGTTAATGTAGGTCCTGGCTGGGCGGTCCACATTATATACCTGTTGTATTAAAATGAAAAATAAAATAATGTCTCCCAACAGGAGGAAATAATCACATCGAGTTCAATGATGAACAATCTGTGGAAGAGTTACGAAATGGAAAGAAAAACTTACTTGCGAAGGGAGAGTAAAATAGCTTCGTAGCTGAGGTTGAGATAACAGTCTCCTCTTCAGAGAACAGTGGTGATATATATATATATATATATGTAAACACGGTTTGTTTAGAATGGCTTTTTGCCGATAATTTTTGGGAGAATAAGTGCTTAATTGGAGTCGTACCTAATTTTTGAAAATTAATTAATTAATAATGAATTAGGCGGGAATACCTATTATTTTTTCTCGATTTTTTCTCGATTTTTTTCTCGATTTGTTTAGCCATACATTTAATAGGTATTCCCGCCTAATTCATTATTAATTAATTAATTTTCAAAAATTAGGTACGACTCCAATTAAGCACTTATTCTCCCATATATATATATATATATATATATATATATATATATATATATATATATATCAAGAATGGGTTTCTTAGAGTGTCATGAAACACCCGCGAAGTACCTAACTGAGAGGATGATTCTCCAAGGGACATAATTTTTCATTGGCTCCAACAGCTTCTTATAACATATTATGAGAACATTGAATCATCTCACAAAACAATTTACGCTCTGTTGGGGAAGATTTACAGAAAATAAACATTTACAAATATATGCGTGAAAAAAAATGACAATGTTGTAGTCAACAGCTTTAATACAAGAAAACTTATTAATTTTCCTGAATGCATAATCATAGCAAAAAAATCAAGAAAGGTTGCTTTTTGTTTGTTTTCTTATATAGAATTCCTCATGAAAAACATGAGGATAATCTCTTCCTACGCTCTCTATACAAATGGGATATATTTTTTCCATTGAACAGCCTATTGCTTCAAGAGAGGTGCAAGGAACAAACAGAATTATCACACTGGACTGGAGGAAATAGGAATGTTATAAGTGACTATAAATAGGAAGAGAAAGAATAGGATGTTTTCTCAATGGAGCTAGGCTATAAGCTGAAAAAATTATTGACCGTCGGAAAACACTACCTGTGAACGATGTAGAAATGTACCGAGACAGCTTTCATACAAAGAAAGACCGGGTAAGACGACTGTCGTGCAATAACGGACAATGTTTTGGAAGTCTTATATCAGTTTCTCTTATTTTGAGTTTTGTATATTTGGAGATAACTCTCTTTCTGTTTTTCTTTAGAAGAGAGAAATAGTTTGTTCATTAGGTTACATTTGTACAGATTGATGGTATGTGTAATTTGCATAATGTTTTTAGCAAATCCTGTTTTGATAAATGATTACAAAGTGTAATTTATTTCTAATATTATTGTTTTATTCTCAAACCTATTAAAAGTAATCATATGTATAATTTTATAGAAAAGTGTCTTTGCAATAAAAAAAAAATGAATTGAAACTATAAAAATTTCGTATTACATTTTCTGTTTTGTTTGAATTTTCTTTCCCAAAATGTTGAGCTTACGGTCTTTGAAAATGTTAACCATTCTTAGTTTTTCGGGTCTCCGGTAGAGTCATTAATGGTTTTGCTAGGTCCCTGTTAGCAAGTAAATGTCTTGAAAAAATAATTCATTTCTATGTATTGATTAGAAAAACTAACGAAACTAAATAAGTAGCCATATAAAAATATTACAATTATTCTAATTTTATTTCAATTTATTTCGGCGTAGAAATATATATAGGATTGCTTTTAATACGTTTGAGAATAACATAATAATATGAAAATCAATTAATCATAGTAAATATTTATCAAAATCGGAATTGTTCACACCAGTATGCAAATAAAGCAGATCATCTAATCGGAACCAATAAATATATAATACAATCTTTATTTCTGTTCAGAAACAAAAGTGAATAAACTAATTCTCACTCCTTCACTCTCTCTCTCTCTCTCTCTCTCTCTCTCTCTCTATATATATATATATAATATATATATATATATATATATATATATATATAATATAGCCGCACTGATGAGAAGTAAACTTCGAAACACGTGTCTGTGGATAACTGACATATATGCTTCCCACTCCCATGGTTGAGCACTGTGGGGGGACATTAGTTGTAACTTTACCGTTTGGCATTAGCCGTGACCCGTCTGTTTACAGATTAGAGTTCTTTGGTGATTGTATATATATATATATATATATATATATATATATATAAAAGATGAAAAATGATAGAACAAATAGGAATATGATTTTTATCTTATTTATGTTTTAATTGTTCTCAACTAGATTCAACATGAATTTATCGGCAGGAAAAAATATTTGTAAAGAAAATATTTTTGGAAATTTCAAAAGCAGTTTTCAAACAATGCGAAACAAAGAAAAAGTGATGACCATAAAAAAAAACCCTACACTTCCAAAGTTCGGTAAAGTAAGCGAAGATACCAAAGGCGAAACCAGCTTAAACCAAATCACACACACACACACACACACACACACACACACACACATATAATATATATATATATATATATATATATATATATGATATTATTAGAATTAGAAAATAAGAATCTCACAGAAGTCCTCAGACTGGAAGAACCCAATGGACATGCGCAGAAAAAATGAACCACTTCCTAGCACCTACGAGATCCGTCAGCCATTCGAACTCAGGCCTTCACTGGAATCAAATGTTATGACTGGACAAGAAGAAATTTCCTCACCACGAAATAGCTATGAACCTAAAATAAATGTCTGAAACCTAAAAATGCCTTTTGTCGTTGTCTCCTTGTTTCACTTCCTTTAATTCCTTTTTAGCCAGACAACCCGTAAGAATGAAGATGAAATATAATGTGGTGTAAAAGAAAACATGCGAACACGCACTGAAAACGACCAACGACCTTAAATACCAGAGCTAACTTACCCCATACCCTCCAAACATCAACATCAACGGGCATAGCCTGGAAGCAGTGGAGAAATTCAAGTACCTTGGGTCTACCATTGCCAATTCAGTCTCCACCGACGATGACATCAACAGAAGAATTGCAAAAGCATCGACAGTCATGACGAAACTGAGCCAGCGAGTATGGGACAATGCCAGCCGTACCAAGAGAACCAAACGCGTCTACAGAGCGTATGTTCCCAGTACTCTCCTATACGGCAGCGAAGCCTGGATCACGTACTCACGTCACGTGAGGAAACTGGACAGCTTTTACCTCAGATGCCTACGCCGCAATCTACGCATTCGCTGGCAGGACAAAGTGTCCAACACAGAAGTGCTGGAACGAGCAAACGTAAACAGCATGCCCGCCATCACCTGCGAGAGACGCCTGCGCTGGCTTGGTCATGTCAGGAGGATGGACAACGGCCGCATCCCCAAAGACCTACTGTATAGTGAACTAGTGGAGGGTACCCGACTGGCAGGGAGACAACACCTACGCTTCAAAGATGTTTGCAAGAGAGATATGAAGACATGCCACATCGACATAAACACGTGGGAGGCTTGTACAGAAGACCGTGCGACCTGGTGCCTCCTCGTCAAACAAGGAACAAAAAGAAGTAAAAAAGAGAAGAAAGAAGCCGCCACAGAAAAGAGAGCTAAAAGGAAGGAGAGACAACAACACCCCCAACACCTACAGAAAGCATCGCCTTTTGTTTGCAATCACTGCTCCAGAGACTGCCATTCAAGGATTGGTCTGTTCAGCCACTCACGTAGCTGTAAATAATAAAAAAATAATAAAATAATGGACACTACGCCATCGTCTGAAATAGACGGAAGGTTGCCAACCACACACACACACACACACACACACACACACACACACATACATATATATATATATATATATATATATATATATATATATATATATATATATATATACGAGGGTTATTCAAATGTATCAAAACTAAAGTTCTTTATACAAAGGCAGAAATGATATTTAATATATATTATATATATATATATATATATATATATATATATTATATATATACACGACGGTTATTCAAATGTATCAAAACTAAAGTTCTTTATACAAAGGCAGAATGCTTTAAACAATAATTTTTATCACGATAATCACCAGTAATATTTGAAAACATCATATGAAAACAAGATGAGAATTGTTATATCATAAACAATAAAGTGTAAGAGCTCTTTAGCACTTATAACATATACCTAACAATGTGTAAAATAATGAAGACATACGCTGTAGACCCGCTGAAATCACCGGTTCCACTCAGATAATCGTTAGAGCAACTCCTGTTTTTAACCAGATTGTCTATCATGTTGTTTATCATATAGACACTATCATGTTCCACACCACAATGTTAATTGTCTACGACTGTTGTAGTTGACTCCCAGTTTGAAATTTCGAAGAAGTGAAAAATAATAATCTTTCCACTAATCTACTCTCTGAAGTTGTCGCCCAAGAGACAAAATATAATGTAAAATAAAATAAAATACCGTTATATTTTCATAATAATAAACCCTAATGAAATGATAGATAAGGAACATTTTGTTAAATTTAGTACTTTCACGACTCTTTTGTAATTCAACGTTTGAGTTTTATACAACTCTGCTTATATTTTTATCTTTCTCACTTAAATTAATTTTATATTTAATTAAGCAGCATAATCAGATTAATCTAATAAGTCAAATTTGCATGCAGATGTAACAACAATGTTCATACACCGTAAATGCGTATGTAAAGAGCATATACGTCCAATCATCAGAATAAGCTGCTCTTTGTGAATCAGTTAGAAATGACTGAATGTTTTACTGTATTCTATGCGTGTGGATATATGTCTTGCGGTACAAAATGGTGAGTTGATTGGCAAGTAACTGATGTGTCAGTAAACGAAATTGTTGAAATAATTGATAAAATCGTCAGAGTAAAAGCACACGAGATGCTAATTAGATTAATGTTATCAGTTAAATTGAGCAATTGTCATTCTAGTCGTGCCATATGACTGTAGGAAATGGGAAGGCTATAAAAAGGATAACATGTTAAAGTCGGCGAAAAACGAAAAGACGAAAATGTAAAATTTATGAGTATTGTGAAGAGAAATGTCAATTAAAGTTCAGTTCAAAAGTCTTTATTTCTTAATTATATAAAATAGAAGCATAGTGCCCGTCATAAATTACGTATGGATTAAACATCTCCTGGACATATTTCAACTGGAGATAATATTTTTCGTGAATTAGTGTAGTATTTATATATTTCCATTTAATAACGCTTCCCATTATTATGACCTTTTATCAAATTATCTCAAGTTCAATAAATAACTAACTCGAAAAATAAAATTGTAACATATTGAATAAGTGTTTCAGTATAGTCAAGATTGATGAAAATGATATATATATATATATATATATATATAATATATAATATATATATATATATATATATTATATATAAACTACAGGCATAACTCTTACTGCTATTGCAGCTAAGATATATAATGCCCTTCTTCTTAATCGCATCCGACCCGAAATAGAGAAAGTCCTCAGGAAAAACCAAAACGGTTTCCGCAGAAATAGATCCACAACCTCTCAAATCCTAACTATACGACGAATCATAGAAGGGGTTAGAGCAAAAAATCTAGAGGCAACGCTACTATCGTAGATTTCTCTAAGGCATTTGATTCCATACACAGAGGGAAAATGGAACAAATACTACTGCATACGGTCTCCCAAAGAAATTGTTGCCGCCATAATGATGCTCTACAAAGACACTAAAGCAATGGTACGCTCACCAGATGGCGACACAGATTTCTTCGACATCACCGCGGGGTCCTTCAGGGAGATACATTAGCACCATATATATTTATCATATGCCTAGACTATGTACTCCGAACTTCACTAGATACCATAAAAGAAAAAGGTTTCACTCTAAGAAAAGCAAAAGCAGGCGATATCCTGCACAAACTCTCACAGATGTAGACTATGCTGATGATCTCGCACTTCTTGCAGATACCCCGGCACAGGCTGAGGCATTCCTGCACAGCCTGGAGAAGGCAGCAAAGAGCGTCGGCCTATATGTGAACTCTGATAAAACTGAGTTCATGAGCTTCAAAAGAAAGGAGACATCTCCACACTTGACGGCAAGCCTCTTAAGTCGGTGGAACAATTCACATACCTAGGTAGTAATATCTCATCCACAGAAAGCGATGTTAACACTCGAATAGGAAAGGCATGGTTGGCCACCAACAAATTATCAGTCATATGGAAATCCGATCTCCCGACAAACTAAAGAGACGATTCTTCCAGGCTGTGGTTGTGTCGGTGCTGCTGTATGGCTGTACCACCTGGAAACAAAACGCCTTGAGAATAAGCTAGATGGGAGCTGCACCAGAATGCTGCGAGCGGTCCTGAATAAGTCGTGGAAGCAGCACCCACAAAAAAGCAACTGTATGGCCACCTACCCCCATCTCACAAACCATACGAGTAAGACGGGCTAGGCATGCAGGACATTGGTGGAGAAACAAGGACGAGATCGTAACGACGTACTATTGTGGAAGCCAGCACATGGACACGCTAATGTGGGCCGCCCAGTCAGGACCTACATTGACCAACTATGTATGGATGCTGGCTGCTGCGCGGAGGAACTCCCAGAGTCGATGAATGATAGGGAAGGTTGGCGAGAGATTGTCATGGATATCCGTGCAAACTGCGCGACATGATGATGATGATATATATTGTAATACAAGTACAAGTGATAACCTATTCGCGTTTCATCATAAGGATCTTCAGGGTTAAATCCACAGGATTAATTGATTAATTGCAGTCGATTACACGTGTAATCGACTGTAATTAATCAATATCTTGATTAATCCAGTAAATTTAACCCTGAAGATCCTTATGATGAAACTCGAGTAGCTTATCAATTTTACCTGTATTACAATAAATTTGCTCAACTAACGTATTGAGCACTTTTTATTTGTTACCTCGCTGCCTTACCTTATATATATATATAATATATATATATATATATATATATATAAGTCAGCCACAGACACCGTGTTTCGGCGATTCATGCCTCTTCAGTGTGGCTAGACACAACAACTACCTCTGACTAGGAGCAAACCCCGACTGAATTTTTAATCTCATACATAAATATAATAGTCCACATTATAAGTATTATTTAAACTATTTATTGATTATTTTTATTGGTTCTATGTTATTTAATCTATGTTGGGTTATTTCATGCCAAATCACATTAATTATTATGGTGTCAGATTATATGAAATAAAACAATTAAATAAATTTCACAATCAATATAAACTGGTAATCACTACACACTTAGTTGCAATATCGTCGTTTTCAGGCCCAATTTGATAATAAAAATCAATGATTAATGTGGGAGAGGAGAGAAAGGTATTATTGATATAAATCCTTTTAGATTAATCTAGTAAACTGAATAAATAGATAAATAAATATAGAAAGACAAATGTATAAGAAGGAGTAAGTAAAGACATAGATTAAAAGGAAAATCATTTAAAAAATAAAGAATATGGAAGATTATATGGAAAAGGAAAGGAGAAGGGAAAGCATTGAAAAAAAACCCTTAAATTATAAAAAATAATCAACTTTTCCGAGAAGCAATATCACCTAGATATTCGTCTCTAACACAGAGGGAAATTAATGTCTTCACAAAGTCTTGAACAGTATGCAATTACTCAAACCCTCTAACATGAACAGGATGAAACGCAAGTACAAATTTCAAAACACACCTGATGTAATTTAAGAGAATTCCTTCTCTTTGAATGTTGGTAATATCGTAATACTTACATATTATTTACCCATAGTTGGTATGCGAAGAGATGTATTCAGGTCTTTTCTTAGTGAAACACAGTTTCGTGTAGAGTCGCCGAGTACAATTTTCATGATGATAAATGTTAATCAAGGTCCGTCTCTTAGTAGCCTAGAGCAGTATTATTTTTGGTACTGCTTGCTCCACGTTTGAATAAAACTTAACTTTTCTTGAATGAATTTATTCCCCTTTTATATACACGAGCGATGGTATGTCACGCATCCTGGTATCAATAGGCTCCAATTGGATATTCATTTTTATTCTAATAAGAACAATATTAATATATATATATATATATATATATATATATATATATATATATATGTGTGTGTGTGTGTATGTGTGTGGTATATATATATATATATATATAATTATATATATATGAGAGTAAATACACAAACGATGTGTTTTTGATATGGCTTTTTAGCCGACTGATTCTCCCATATATATATATTATATATATATATAATATTATATATATACACACACACACACACACACACACACACATATATAATATATATATTATATATATATATATATATATAATATACTGTGATACTGTTAAGCATTTTACGTACAAATTTTACGAATTCAAAACGCTTTAAGCGTTACATTTTCATTCTAAGTATATACAAACATGCACACACATATATACCACACACATTAAAAAAAACTTTTCCAACCTTTCCCAATTACATTTTCAGTATAAAAGCAGAATGTAAAAGTATTTCTCAATACAATTTTGAAAAAAACCTTTAACTAAACAACGAGGCAAAATATCAATTGAATTTAGTTACTGTGTTGTTATATCCACTTTTTCTTTATTTTAACAACACATACAGATATATAAATCCGACGAAATATTTCAACTCTTAGATTTGTTTTGAGTTAACATTTCTTGTTCACTATCCTTTTACCTACCTCACACAGATATATATATATATATATATATATATATATATATATATATATATATATATATGTGTGTGCGTGTGCGTGTGCATGTGTGTGTGTGTATGTGCGTGCGTGTTTGCGTGCGTGTGTGCGCGTGTGTGTGTGTGTGTGTTATATTTTACACATATAATAATTAATAGAAATACAATTTCCTTTACCCTCTCCACTTTTCCTTTTTTTTCATAATTTCCTAAACGTCAGATTTTCTTACTCGTCCTCTACTTTACATGCTGATCTTTGTCTCAATGTTCTTTTTCTTCCTTGCAGTGTTTCTTCTTTTTCTTCTCTGCTTTCATTCTTTCTCAACTTCTTATCAATATAGATTACAACATCGCTAATCCGTGCCGATTCATATATAAGTATCTCGCAATTTATTACAAGAACTCTCTGTTCAATATAGGATTTGTACGAAGGAAAAGAAAATATGAGCATTTTGAAAATGAATCTAGAAGATCGAAAATAAATAGTGTGAAACGTGGTATCAATGTAAGAAAATAGAGAAAAATATCCAAAAACTAACACAACGAATGTTGAGGGCTTTTCATTCAGAGTTTCTTAAATCATATATATGGATGCTCATCAAAAATAGTATTAGTATTATCTGTGTTATTCGGACTATTGTCCCCATCTTCATTGTTATTTGTACAACGTTTCGGCCGATATGCCCTCCGGCCTTCTTCAGATATTTCTTGTCGGACTCGGGAACCTTCTCGGACTCGGGAACCTTCTTTTCGAACACGGGAACTTTCTTGTCGTAATCGGGAGCCCTCACGGAACTTTGAACCTAACCCTTTATTTAGTCCACGGGGGTATCCTGTTCTCATTCCGCTAACCATAGCTGGGGTAGGAGTTGTGTTAATTATTTTTCTAACTGCCTTCACTCAGGATTGAACTCAGGATCCAGAGATAACTGTTACTTAGAACTGTCTTAACCTAACTACCTTATCCACTAGGCCATGTGTCCAATCCGAGTCTGAGAAGGTTCCCGAGTCCGACAAGAAATACCTGAAGAAGACAGGAGAGCATATCGACCGAAACGTTGTACAAATAACAATGAAGATGGGGACAATAGTCTGAATAACATAGATAATACTAATCTTCAAACATTCAGAGAAATAGTAAAAATAGTATTAATCTTCTATTTAAATATCTTTCCAAATCATATTAATGTATGAACACAGTCCCAGATACACACGGACGCATAAACCGGAACCGAAATGTATACACACACAAAACCGACACACACACACACACACACACACACACACACACACACACACACACACACACACACACACATTAACCTTTCTTTCAATTGTCTCGTTCTTTTTCTTCTTAATTTTTCTTCTTCTTATCATTATTATTATTATCATTATTATTATCATTATTATTATCAACATTATTATCATGAGTGTTCCCCACCAGCGTTAGCTGATGGTCTTTCACTGAGGTCTGAGTGACAAGAAGTCTCCTCAGGTCTCTATGACTCTTCTGAGTATTCTACCCGATTGCAGCAATGCAGTTGTCTGGATAGTCGCAATACTTCCTCTGATTGCCAGTTCCTCCAGTCTTTTCTCAAGCTTTTTGTGACCGTTCCAAGTTCCCCAACTACAATTGGTATTACTTTTATCCTCATATTTCCCAGCTTTATCAGTTCTCTGTCAAGGCCAAGGTATTTGTCTATCTTTTCGTTTTCCTTCATCTTCACCCTATGATTTGCTGGAACTACAAAGTCTTCCTGTTGACAAGTTCTCTTTATTTTTTTTTTTTGTTAATCAATACTAACTCTGTTCTCCTGGCTAGGATTTTGAGATTTGCTTCGATGTCCCAGAGAATTTTATGTTTTTCAATCTCAAGAACAGATTCTGGTTTATTCATATACCATTTCATTGTATGGTCAAAAGTTATTTTTTCCCATAATTCCCATTGGAGTATTTTCTTAACCCAGTCGTGCCTAACTTTGTATTGTCGTTGTGCTAGTTTACTACATTATCTTAAAACATGATTTATGGTCTCATCTCTGTCACATGCATATAAAAATAATTAAGTCAATGCTTAAAAAATTTTGTAAATGTAAATCACTACACTTATCTGTTGGTCTGTTTTAATGAATGTACATAAAAAAGTATCAGAAATAATAGCTGCATTAAAAGAGGCAACACTAAGCTACTTTCAATTTTACTTTAACACTCATAAAAAGTCTAATTACTAGAGTAAAAAAAATGCGGACTACATATTTGCTAATTTCCTGGAGAAAAAGCAATCAATATTACAGATTTACACAAATACATTATTCCATATATTTTTGGGTTTATACATTTACCGTTTTATTGTGTCTTAGCAATTTTTGCTTTGATATAATTGGTTATTGTTTTGTGAAGCAATTATCAGCGATTCAGTTTCTCCCTTGAGGTTTCCTCTTCTTAACCATGTCCAAGTATTTTCATGTGAAACCTCTCCAATTTGACATTTGAAGTATCAATATAATTGTTTTTCTTCCAATTTTCATTTTTTTTTATTTTAGTTGTTTTTCTTTTTGTATATATGTTGCAGCTGTTGTTATTGGCTGCCAAAAGTAATCTTTCTTTATCGTTTTTTGTGTATTCTTGGAGTCTCTATTTTGCGGCATCTACGTAATCCTTGCAATATTGGAAATACCACTTCCACCTCCCTTTTTTAAACAAATAGCCTATCTCTATCGTTTCTATGGTGTAAAGCCTTGTGCAGTGTCATTAATTTTCTAGTCATTTCGTTAATCTGTCTGAAGTTTTCTTTTGTCTATTTTAAGAATGGCCCAGAGTAACTTATAATGTTGACGGTCCAAATATTTATTCCTTTGATGAGACTGGTTTCTGGAAGTGTTCTTGTTTTCCCGAGGAAATATTATTATTATTATTATTATTATTATTATTATTATTATTATTATTATTATTATTATTATTATTATTATTATTACTAAAGGTTTAAGCGAAGTATAATTTTTAAAAAAAATAGCTGAAAATGTAAAAACAGATTGGGAGTGGAACTTAATAGCAATGAGCTGTTTGAATAGGCCAAATCGGAAATGCTACTAAGATATTGTAGGTCAGCCAGACAGGCATAAACGCACACACATATACACACAGGCACACACACATATACATACATATAAACATAAACATACAACGAATTAGGAGGAAGATATCACCAGGCCTACAACAGAATGAACAGATCGTTGGCCCAAGATAACATCTCACTTTATTTCTCTTTACACTTGCATTGCCTTGAAAACCAACGACCAAACCAATATAAACACAGTGCCCCAAGCAAATTATAAAACTATGTATATATATATATATTATATATATATATGTGTGTGTGTGTGTGTGTGTGTGTGTGTGTGTGAGCACGTGTATTCATATATGTGTATCGATCCATATGCGTCTGTGACTCCGTGTGTTTGTGAGGATCGACAGGAGGAAGAAAGAGAGAGAGAGAGAGAGAGAGAGAGAGAGAGAGAGAGAGAGAGAGAGAGAGAGAGAGAGAATAAAAAAGATAGAAAACAACTACATATAGTTCAAGAATTATAAAGTTACCAATACTTCCATTTTCTACGTTAAAATTATAGACACAATTATTAGGCGTTTTCAGATATTGATTATTTAGTTTTATATTGCAAAATACTTTTTTCTTTGTATGCATTCAATTGTAAGCGCTATTTCAATAAAAGAAGCGTTAGGATTTTTTTTTCTTCCCAACCTAACATATTTCCAGGAAGTAAAGGAGAACTCCCACGAAAGTCTATTCAAGTTGATCCATTCATTCATGTTGGTCACTTTGTATAAAAATGAAAACAAACTAATAACTCTCATTCTGTCAGTAAATGATATCAAATAATGGAGATTATTCTTGAAAAAAAAAACGGACTTATCAATGAAATATACAAACTCCTTAGAATACCTTTTCATTATTGGATTCCTTTCATAAATTTTACAATTTCCGGCTACTGGGAAATATTTAGACACGGCACATTTTACTCAGACGTGCTGCTAGCGAAGAAAATGGTACAACTCACTTCATTATTCTACGTGTTGTTTACAGGTGAAGTTTCTCGCCAAGAGAATAGATGCCAACTGTTAATGTGTTCGGCCCAGCCTTCGATATCATAAGACATTTTTTTGCCATTATCGAAGTCGATTATTATCCTTGCTGTTCGTCTGGTTGCGTGTTGCGAAACTATTGTCTGAAACAACTTGTATCACGCCTAGCTATTATTCTCTGATAAATAGCGTACCCAAATTATTATTTAATTCCAACCTTGTTCAGATCTGTTAGATTACAAATCCTTATCGAGTCTTTAAAAATGCCCCCTCTCTCTATATCTCTCTCTTTCTCTCTGTCTCTGTCTCTCTTTTTCTCTCTCTCTGCCTGGCTATATATATATTTGTTGTATCACTTTTCATCTTATATATATATATATATATATATATATATATATATATATATATATACAATCACCAAAGAACTCTAATCTGTAAACAGACGGGTAACGGCTAATGCCAAACGGTAAAGTTACAACTAATGTCCCCCACAG
>CM042145.1:73394832-73429832 GCA_023376005.1 Doryteuthis pealeii
CAGTAGTGGTCACGTTAACATTCTTTCGTAAAAATACAAAACTACTGAATCTTACTCCCTTTGCTCGCCTACGCATCTTTGAGTTTTTTTTTATTTATTTCTTTCAAATAAAGTCTTCTTCTAATTCTAACATATGTATACTGGTATATGTACAATATATATTATATATATATATATATATATATATATATATATATATAAAAATTAAGATAAGGACCATATGGATACATACATGTACAGTGTGTGGCATCCATGGTTATGCGTGTGTAACCTAGTTATTAAAGAGGGAACATTACATTTTAATTGGGTACGTGCATACATATGTCTCTATGTGTATTGTGTTCATGTGTCTGCATGTGTGCCTGTATGTATAGGTGCGTGTATGACTTTGAAAGTTCAGAATATAAAAATAAGGTCACTTAGACCCGAGATAGCGAGCGGTGGGGGTCGGAGACAAATAATCTGAAATTGGCTTAGTTTGACTGTGACCGCCCCATAATAATGAGCCATGTGTGGTCTCTGGCGAACAAAGAAATAAACCCGGATGTGGAATTCTTACAGGTGAAAAAGTTAAGTGAGAATTGAGAATGAGATTGGCACAAGCAACGAAAGTTAGATTTTGAAAAACATTGAAGTTCAGAACAATCATGCGACCGCTCGGTTAGTAGTCAGTTAGGGGGCCAAGCGGTTCCCTTCCCTGATTCGGTTAAACTGGAGTATGCGAACTTAACGATAACCTAGGAGCTGCATGAATGAGAGCAAGAAACATGGGAATGCATTTCTTGTATCAGAACAATCTTTTTTTTGTTTGTGTTCACTCTTGTGCTTCAGGTGTTTTTAGTTTATTTATTTGTGACTCCTACGCTGGTGGAGTACAATTCGATGTGTCACAATAGTCGAGTCAGTCGAAGATCATGACGGACCGAGACAAACGAACACGGCGAGATGATACAAGGACGTACCTCAGCTGAGGGACTTTACTATAATTTTGCACTGTTGCCATAGGTAGGGTGTTCCAGCAGCCATCCTGTCAATTCAGAATTGGACAACATCCTCTTGGAACCTGATGAATGTCACTGCGTTAAGTTTGAGGCTGTGTGGGAAGATGAATGGTGGAGTAATAGCACCTCCAGTAGTAGCCAATTCAAACATCAAGATGTGGACTGGGTGTTTAGTTTTCATCACAATCGGCGCATCTTGGGAGAATCAAGGAGCCTAGTAGTTGATCTCTAAGCTCATTCTCGGATCAGGCGGAAGTTCTTCTCATCATGCTTCCGAGATATTGAATGAGATAAAATGAAACTTAATTCTCAACATCCAAAGAAGTTCCTTATTTATTTCACAACCCGCAGATTACACAAAATTCCCAATATATATATATATATATATATATATATAATATTCACACTGAGAACTATACTCATCAGATATACTAAAATTTGTGCGTGTATATATATATATATATATATATATATATATATATATTGATATTTATATTTTTGCTTGAAGGCAATTACAATGCGCATATCGCATAAAATTCGATAATTATAGAAGATAATAATGAAAAGTGAATTTCGCAAAGAATTATTCGGTGTGTAGAACATCGTACATACTGTTTAACTTTATTAAGTCTCATCAGCGATGTATACTAACGATTTCCCTCCGACAGAAATCGAAACCGGGACTTCAGCAGGTAGTCAGAAACTATACTGCTTCGGCCATGATAAGAGCACAGAAAAATTCCTGCGAAAGTAACCTGTCAATGATACTGAGACGTCTCTACCATATGAGACAAGGGGACGCTGAGTATATATATATATATATATATATATATATATATATATATATATATATAATATGACATTGTCAAAAGGACAAATGCAATTTTCGTTTACGAGAGATATTGAATGAAATTACCTTCAGTATATTCATCTCCGGTATTAATGAAGTCGACCTTTCGATTTTCGATAGGCCAAACAAACTCACACACTCATGCATAGACACGCCTAAATACTTACACTCACGCACACACACATACACACACACACAAACACAAACATTATATGTATATGTGTGTGTGTGTATGTGTGTTTGTGTGTGTGTGTGTGTGTGTGTGTGTCTATGAGTGCTCGAGTATGTGTTTCTTTGCATAGTTTAACTTGAATTCTTAGTCTAAGTTATCTTATGCAGAATAAACCACGTATATGCTACTAAGGCCAACAGACATGTGGCGTGAATGAAGATTTTCGAGAATAAATCGTTAATTTCTTTTAGATGATTAATTCAGAATTGAGATGAAATAGGTGCACATGGCAATTCATTTAATTTTCAATACTGATTCATTGAAAATTCTCGATATTTTCTGAAGATAAATTTTAGCGAAAACGCAACACTGTACTAACGTAGCACTGTCTATATTAACAATACCTCCTTTGTCCAAATCTTTCTTGATTCCTCGAATGGAAAACCATCTAATTGGAATGATTTGTGGATGTGGAAGATATTAGAAAATATGAGTCTTCAGATTCATACCATATTAAAAGCTGAGTTTTCATAGGTACATCGATGTGGAACAAATGTTTGTAATGCCGGCAGGACATTGTTGAACAAAATTAATATTTAATCCATTGTTTATTTTATCAGTTGAACAATGGTACCTTGTGACTCACTGAATATTTCTACTAGCGTTTACAATTTGTTTACAGGAAAAACCGTTTTCTTTTTGTAAATCAGAAGAAGTAATTTCCTTAAAATGAAAAACCCATCAAAACCACAATATCAGGTTAATTCTTCTAATTGCGTTTACGTATTAAACTAAAGGTTCAAAGTTCCGTGATGGCTCCCGATTACGACAAGAAGGTTCCCAATTACGACAAGAAAGTTCCCGAGTCCGAGAAGGTTCCCGAGTCCGACAAGAAATACCCGAAGAAGGCCGGAGGCCATTCAGCCGAAACGTTGTACAGATAACAATGAAGATGAGGACAAAAGGCCGAATAAGGCAGATAATACTAATCATCAAGCATCATCTCAAACATTTAGAGAAATAGCTATAATATTGTAGAATAATATTCCATTATTAAATACCTAACAGGAAATTCGTGTAATTTTAAACAGGGTCGACTAAAAAACAGAGAAGGTGGTTAAGTAGTGGAGTGGTTATTTTAGTTGGACTTAAAACATGTCATACATTGTTGGGTCATTTAATGCTGAAGTAAGTTTTATCCCTAAGAAAGTAGATGGTTCTAACTAAATAATAATAATAATAATAATAATAATAATAATAATAATAATAATTAAGGTAGACCAGTGTTATACATTCTAAAAAAAGACTTGTCCTTATTTTGTCAGGAAAAGTTAGTTGGTCTGGATATACATCTAACCATATCCTATTCAGTAGCAGTACAGTAGTCGAACAGGACATATCTTTAACCACCGAAGCAAATACACCAATTTCGATTTTCACGAGGATAATCAAGATATATCATCTAAGGAATTTCAGGGCTGAAGTGCTAGCAAGCGATTAAGATGATACTAAAACATTTACATACACTCTATGGATACAAAAGAAAAATATTCACCAAAAAAACATAATTTGAAAACTATCGCTTGTAAAAATAACATAAAGATCGTTTTTAACTCAAATCCTTGTTATTTATTTAATTGTTTGAAAGTTTTATTTTTATTTTATTTCACAATTAACATTCTACCTTGTTAAACACAATTTGCTAAGTCAAGCTACTCTAATAACAAGCTCTTCATTTCGTTAAAATGTATGCGTTTTCTCTGCTAAAGCTCCAGAATTGGATCCCTATCACTGGATCAAGTTTAGTATCATAGCCAGGACACCCTTTTATTAAGGGTGGTTCTTACATATATAGTAAAGCAATCAGTGTATTCTAAACAGTGTTGATTTATTTAACTAACGGCTAAACATTGTGCATTATCTGGTATTTCCATACCTTTTGAGCCAATGCCAAAATAAACATCAAGCTGAATCTGAAAAATGATAAAAAGTTAAAAATAAAAACATTGAATCTAACAGGGCAAACCTCTTTCAATGTCAACGATAACTTTTTAACTTTTACATCGTAAATGTTCTTCATAAAAACTAAAACCTGATAGATAGTGTTTATACTTTGTATATTATTTGCAATACGCAAACGGATGGCAAGAGCATAGAAATCTACGCCCTCAGGAATAGAAGCAATTTTAAAAGGAATCCCCACTGGTATATTTCCACAAGAGGAAAACAAAGTAAACACGGAAATAGAGTATGCATTTTCTTTCTGAAATGGCTTTTCTCAACGCCAAGCAAGCCATTTTCCGCCGTTCCTTCCACCCCATCATTAGTCTTAGGCTTTTACGATCAGAGACCAAAATTCTAAGTTCAATCAATTTGTTCAGAAACCCTTTTGGGGGGAACTGTTTTTATGAGAAAAGGTTTGTGGCCGTTGAATAAAATGATACTCACTATGGAATCTATGAAGGTGACTCCTCCTGGGATACAACCTTTCTGCTTGGAGCGCTGCATTTCTCAATTAACCCACGTAATAGCATTTTCAGGGATTTTTTTTAGAATCATGCACATCACTTCTTTTGGAAAAGGCGCATAATGCATGTGCAAAGTGCTTTGCAATACATACATACATATATACGTCCATATAAGAGAGAGTCAGACAGAGAGTGAGAGAGAAGGAGAGAAAGAGCGGTCACATTCACAGCAGTGTTTGCTATGATGCATATATGCAGGGTTTGTATGCATTTAACAAGGAATTGAATATTCAATTATTAATATACATATAGACCATTAACTATATTTCGCATAGATTATTATGCATGTACAAAAGTAAATAGAAACAAGGACACACTCATACAAATGCACGGAACGGCACTAAAATAGTAAAAAAAAAGAAGGTATATGCATTCATATACCAATATGAAACAATATATATATATATATATATATATATATATAATATATATATATATATCTGTGTGTGTGTGTGTGTGTGTGCGTGTGTGTGTGTGTATGTTGAAAAAAAGGGCGGCAAAATGGTTTGAATTCTATATTTTCAAAACCTTTTTTTTTCGCTACCCGTGTTTAAGATATTAGTAACTACTTCACCCTTGTTTCATTATTTCTGTTTCCACACACCACACACACACACACACACACACACACATAATATATATATATATATATATATATATATATATGCTTCTCCCCATTTCCTTCTTTTATCCATCTCTCTATTCGGTGTGTGTAGGAGTGATCATTGGAGTTTATTTGATTTATATTAATCTGTATATGTTCTTGTTTAATTCAATCGTAAGCACTTTTTTTTATTGTGTTGTGTGTGTGTGTGTGTGTGTGTGTGTGTGTGTGTGTGTGTGTGTGTGTGTGTGTGTGTGTTCTGTTCTACTGACTCGCACATGCACCACCAAACAAAAAATCTAAACAACTACAAACAGACCGAATAACATGACCTCCGACACACACCAGACTGAAAAAACTACATAACTATACACACGCGGGTAAAAACACAAACAAAAAATAAAACAAAATCTGGACGATTAAAATTAAAAAAATACACATTCAGAAAGTAATGAAACAACCCTGAAGAAGACACTAATATGTGAAACACGTGTAGCGAAAAAATAAAAAATAAAAACATATTTTGAATAAACAATTCAAACACTTTTGTGAGTCTTCTGTCTTATAACATTCTATTTCCCCTCGCTGGACCCTTACCAACACCTAATACTAATGTATAGAAACCATTATTGACATATTTTTTAATGAATATTATAACTTTCTTTTTTTAAATTATTGAGTACTCTTTGATGAATTAGTAATGCTACTAGAACAGAAACGTTAAAGCGACTGAGGGCTGCTTTAATATTTCAGTAGTGATATACATATATATATATATATATATATATATATATATATATATATATATATATATATATATATATATATATATATAGAGTGTAAGTAAACAAACAAATGTGTTTATTTTCATATGTTTTTTTTTAGGATATGTGCTTAATTGAAGTCATGCCTAAATACAAAAATAAAACAATTTTTTTTTACTTACCCTCATACTGTCGTGTAGCAAGTCAATAAAAAGTGGAATATAAATAAGTATTTTTAAAAAAGGAAGAATGTGGGAATGACCAGCTAGTATAACGGTTAGAGACTTCGCCTGTCAGCTTGACAGTCGAGGTTTCGAGTCACACACCTTGCTGATGAGACCTAATAGGTCGAAATGTACATTCAGGGATTGACATTTTCTCGATTTGTTTAGCCTTATATTTGAACATAAATTCATTAATTATTAACTAATTAATTTTCAAAATTAGGTATGACTTCAATTAAGCACATATCCTTCAATATATATATATATATATATATATATATATATATATGGACTCTGTACGCCCACGAAGAGCGGCGGCTAAATAGCTTCTATCTTCGGTGCCTTAGACGTATACTGGGCATCACCTAGAGGGACACTATCACTAAACCTGCAGTTCTAGAGAGAGCTCAACTCCCCAGCTTGTCTTCACTACTGAGACAGTCTCGTCTCCGATGGCTGGGTCATGTCCGCCGGATGGATGATGGACGAGTCCCGAAAGACATCCTCTATGCAGAGCTTTCGTCTAGTAAGAGACAGATTGGTCACCCCTAGCTGCGTTTCAAGGATGTCTGCAAGAATGATCTCAGTTGCTTTGGCATTGCCCCATCTAGCTGGGAGAATTTGGCTCAGGACCGCCCCGGTGACAGCAGGCTCTCCGTAGAGAACTGTTAATTTATGAAGTCACCCTGACGCAACACCATGAGTCTAAGAGGTCCAGAAGAAAGCAGCAGCAACAAACCACCGGTGCACCAAAATATTCAGGGACATCTGTGGTCAGAAATGTTTTTCAAACATTGGAATTCACACTCATAGGAGACGCTGTAACTTCAGGGGCACAAAAACTCTTCCGAGACTGAAATGGCAATAATATATATATATATATATATATATATATATATATATATATATATATATATATATATATAACGCTCTTCTAAGGAATGGAGCACTTTGTGTGACGGCCTTTACACGCAAAGCGATGTGTGTATTTAAACAGTTAAAATCCCCTTCCCATTCTGTAAGTGAAGACAGCCTAATGGTTACGGTGCCGGACACCCAACTGATCGGATTTCAATTCCGGCTGTAGGTAGCTTACAAAATGTCTAGCCACACTGAGGAGACTTGATAAGTCGAAACATGTGTCTGTGGATGACCCTATATATATATATATATAATATATATATATATATATATATATATATATATATATATATATTGAAGTGTGAAGAAAGTACGCTTCTTGATATCTAATGTTAATAACTATAATAAGTTGTTGCAACAGTTATAATGGACTTACAATTAATGGCCGTTGGCATCGTCTATTTATCTTTTCTGATAATTTCGTTCCAATGGCCTTTTATTGTTAGTACATGATAGACAGAGATGGAATGTGTGTGTGCGTGAGTGGGAGAGAGAGGGGGGAGAGAGGGAGGCAGGCAGACAGACAGACAAAAACAGAAACAGAGCCTGAATGAAAGGAGAGTCAGAGAGACAGACAGACAGACACATAGAGAACAATACCCCACGTTACATAATTTGCTTACGTCAAATTTTCATGTACCCCACTTTTCTAGACACAAAATCACTTCGGCAAACGTTATTTCTGTTACCCCATTCAACAACATGACATACGTTATAATAAAAGTACAAGGAATGGATATTTCTATCCTAAGAAGTATATTTCAAACGAGCTGATTTAAACTAGTGTAAAATATGTTGAACATGATTTATAATTTTATCAATTTATAATCAATACCTTAAACCTCGTCAGTTTTGGGATTTTCATAATATAGTGTATAATAAATAATACTTCCCTGTTCGATACATATCCTAGTAATACAGTTTTGTTTATTTACACTTTATTAATACAATGTATAACACTATTTGACAAGTGGACTCTAGAGACACAAAATGAACTAGCAGGTAAATTTTAATGACGCCATACGCTTCGTGATAATGTATATTTTTCATTGATACTACTGGTGATACTACTGGTGAGCTTTAATTGTGACCGTATCGATTCGTTAGATAGACAAAGATTATGTTTATTGTCTAAGAAACTGCCAATGAAAATATTACATGTAGTCTTGAGTTACATGACAAAGTTGATTACAATATTTGAAATTAATTGAATGCTGTTTTCTTTTAACATGTTTTTTTTAATAATTAAGCCATATGTCATTTGTGCATCACCACTTACAAGAATATGTAAGCTAATAGACTGTCTCAAAAGTATTTCCTGGCATTTTGGGTTCAAACGTGAGAACAAATTGTAAGTCATTTCTGTGAAGGGAATCTCAAAATTCAAGATTTCCATAAATGTATTTCCGGTAATGTTGAGTTTGTAAAGGGATTTTATAATTAAATAATACTCACTTACAACAATTTCCCATTGAGTTTCATGAAAGTGTTGAAATTTGAAGATCAAAATATTTCAATTTAATGAAAACACTGCTATTTTACAGGATTTTACAAATAAATGGAAAATCCAATTTCAATTTCAAGCTAGCCAAAAAAATGATTTTCTGTTATTCTAAGTTGTCCTTCTAAGTTTCATAAACATGTTGAAATTTAACAATAAAATTTCAATTAAAACGCTATCCTATTAAATGATATATTACAATTAAATAATAGCTTACTTCATCGAAAAATTCAAAATTCTTAATTGAAACATATATATTTAATTTCCTATTAAGTTTCATGAAAATGTTGAAATTTGTTAAAACAATATTTCTGTTTGATTGAAACTGTATTACTTTATCAGGGTTTTTACAATTAACTAGTAAGTCCAGTTTTTCGCCCATTTCAAAATTTAACATTACCACAAATGTTTGTTCTGTCATCTTAAGTTTAATCAAAATGTTTAAATTTCCCAACCACAATAATTGAATTTAATGAAAAAAATTGTTAATTATTTATATGTTATTTTAATGAAATTGTTTAAATTATATAATAAGTGTTTTCTGCAAATTACAACAATATATAGTCCACAAAACGGCCTAAAATAGTATTTCATGCCAATTAGAGTTTCATCAAAATATTGAAATACCATAATTATAATATTTAATGATAAGACTGTAATTTTAACAACAATTTACAATTAAATATAACTCCTTTCTTCAATGGCAATTCATAAATTCAAGATTGCCACTGTTGATTTTCATTTAATTTTCATGAAAATGTCTAAAGTTTTACAATCACAATATTCAAATGTTATTTTTCAATAGATTTTGCAATTAAATCATAAGTCATTTCTTCATCACACATTACAATAATGTGTACTCCAAGAAAATGCCACAAATGTATTTCCAGCTACATTGAATTTAAAAGTGTTGAAATTTCCTCTATATTTAATAGGTGTTTTACAATTAAATCACAATTCCATTCTAAATTCAACATGGATTTCCAAAATAAAGAATAAGTCATCTTGCAAAGCTAATTTAAAAGATTTATATTTTATGAAACTGCAACATATGTATTTTATGTCATCATCAGTTTCACCTCAATGTTTAAATTTCACAAAATATAAATTTAGTTAAACAATAGGATTTTATCATGGATTTTCAAATTAGATATAATATAAATCCTTCATTGTCAAATTCAGGAAACTGGCACTGAAGGAATACGCTTCTTTAATGTTTTTTGGTGTTAACTAATCTCAGAATAAAATATTGACAATTTAAAAATGACAAAACTAAAGATAGAAAAGGTAGTATGATTTGTCTATTATTTCTTACTTCTTCTCTGCTAAATACAATACCATTACAGACAGTTTTTGATATTGTGACTTATTAATCGACATAGCAAAGTCAAATTGGAAACTGCGAAAGATATTCGAAAAAAATGGAAATGTATTTGAAAAAATGCACGTGTTCGCCCATTTAAATAAAAAAAAACTCATATTTGGCAAACGCAGCTAGTTTGGCCTATTCAGTCAAACTGTTCTCTTTTCACAATTATACCTTCATTGGAAAAATTGGAGATAAAATAGTTATTCTTCTGGTTACCCTTACGCCCAGTCAGAAAATATCAAAATGTTCTCGTTCCTCAATGATACATGCATTGGAACAAATAGTTTGTGATTTACCCTTATCCTGCTTTTGGTTTGCTTTCTTTGTTTAATAGCGTATGAACCTTCGTGGGTTATTTAATTTCGAATCGATTGCAGAAGAACAGTAGTGCTACTATTTAACCCACCGTTGTTGGGTAAGGGGGTTCATATATTTCCTAAGGCTATAATTACGAAAGAGTGTGTAATATCACGACTGAGTTCGGACTTGATTATTACGATGTCAAAGTTCAACATATTAGCCACTCCGACACAGTTTACACCATCTGAAAATGGCTATACTTGAGACGCACAGTGTATTTGGTTGCCTTGCCAAAACTTTTCCTATTCTCCAACGTTACATACATTGGAAATAATTAGGTCTAAAAAGATTCGGCTTCGAGTTACTCTTACTGCGGTTTACACTGGGACTATATTGAAAACGAAGGGCGTGGTATAATGGTTAAAGTCATGGGAAATGGAATCGTCGCCCCGAGTTCAAATCCTGGACGTGGTAATTGCATTTCACTTAGCGCTAATATCCTTGGGAAAGGTCTGAATCCTACTCTCCCCCCAGCTATGGGTAAATAGTAGGGCAGACTGGGCTCTTTAACCTTGGTTAGGCAACCGGTCTAGGAGAAGGAAAAACTCTGAATTGAAACCTGTTGAACTCCGCTTAAGAAATTGACCTTGAGTCACATCCTGCTCGTGCAGAGGGGTTGGTAAATATATATATTGAAAATAATAATGTTTTTTACACTTATAAAAATAATATGCTTTATATTAAATATATTAGATTCTTAAACTTTGGTTAATCATGGTATATGAATTTAAATTATTTTTAAGAAATTGATCAATAACAACATAAAAAATACTAATAGTAGCAGTAGCAGCAGCAGCAGTAGTAGTAGTAGTAGTAGTAGTAGTAGTAACCGCTTTTCATAGATTATTTCAATTTAGAATTTCACATAACTTAATTACGATAAAAACACGGATCTAATCAGTTTTTGTACTTTATGAAAATCGTTATAAATTTCCCGATATAGCAATTTCAAAAGAACATATTGAATATCTTTATTCATAAATATATTAATAAATACCAACACATAAATATGATTATTCATGTTAAAAACATTAAAAAAAGTGAAAAACTAAATTCTGAAAGCTTGATTAGTCTGAAGTTATTCACAGTATATCAATTAAATCATAAAACAACAGAACAGAATAGTGTGAATATTTGAAATTTATATGCATACTCTTCATAAAAGAGTGGTTTGTTTGCTGTAGGAGCAACGTAAAGAATACGGTTAGGATAATTATATATGTGCTAGGACTTGACATGGTCAGCAGATTGATTGGATTCCGCCTCTCTGACCACCTATACATCCCGAATAAGGATCAACATAGAGTCACAAAACCACTTAGTACCCGGTTGAAGAACCGTTTACCCAACACTATCCCGTCCTCAGGCATTACCAGATGGTCCCATTGAGGGAGATCTTACCCCTTTTCAGAGGTGCTATCGGTGTATTATACAGCCCCCCATCCCAGACTAAAGGGTAGTACCTATGGCGTACGTTTGAGAAGTATTCTTATTCTATCGGAATACTTGATGCCATATAATTGTAAATGATCTGGATTAAGAAGAGTTACTTAAAGCTATAACTATTATCATCATTAGTTATTTGAAAAAAAAATTGTGCGATGAAATGACTGTAAAGTTGAAATAATTCCTTTAAACCTGTATTGACAAGTCGTACTTACCTGACTCAAGTGCGAAACTGTCCATTACAGAAGAAGGAATGTAGCTGGGGCGGTACGCCATTGTACTCACTCCGAGTAAAAAGTGTCAAGAAGTTGGAGGGGGCAGAATGGACTTTTTATAGAGGTTGCGAGGCATTATGAGTGACTACTCATGGTGAATTGCAACTTTTATTTTGCTATAAAAGCGACCCATTTTTGCCTGAACGGTGCACTGCATTTTTGTTCTTCAGTAACAGAGTGTCGAGAAAGAGAAAGAGAAAGAGAAAGAAGAGGAGAAAGAGAAAGAAGCTGGTGGACAATTTTCAAAACCATATAATTATAAGTATTAGATAGGGTTATTTGAAACCATACCACTGGGTGCAAATCATTTGTATTGGTTAGGAACACTTGATATTCCATAACAGAGTGAAAATAAAAAAGCGCTTAAGAAACAACTACACAAAAATGTAACTATGAATATCTGTTACATAATCTATGCATAGATTATTGTCAAGCCCCTGTATTTCTGAAGGGATGGCCGTTTTCATATCACGGGCGGGACCTTCCATGGAATATTACAGAAAGCCCACGAAATACGTGAAGTTACGTGGGACCTGGTTGGCTCTCAATTTCAGCTTGGACGTCAGGCAAATAAGGTATTTCTGCCTTAGCTGAAGCTCACTGCACACGCGCGTTATGTTAGTTACATGAAATGTTTAGTTAAATAAATAAAAGCTTGCATAAATAATATGGTTTTGTGGTTGATGAATGTCTTGGTAACAAGACTGATCTAGAAGAAGAAATGAATTAAGTGTTACCGACTACCAAGGCGAAGTCCAGACGCTAGAAGATGAACGTAAGATACCAAAGATGAGCAGAATAATAGAAGTAAGGAAAGAAAGGGTATACAACATATCCAAATATTTCAATCCATAAACTCTAAGCATAAGATAAGCTTAAACAAGTTAACATATCTTATTATAATGGAGATTGTGTGTTTTTCTGTCTGTAACCGAAACTATATTACTACTCAAGTTACAATTCCCTTAATTATCTACGTCAAATTCTCCAGGATTTCATTCTTTTAAACCTTCAGTTATTAATAAAATTGTTTTACATTATTAATACTGTTGACCATATCTACGTACTAATAACATGCAATTGTATTTATATATACAACAAAATAGCGGTTTACAGTTTGAACGAGAAGGCTAATTTGCATATTGATATTTAAAATTTTATTTTAATAAATATGTGCTTGGTATTATTGATTTCTAATTGTTTGGTTTTATCTTAAGAAATATAAACAAAAATCTCGTGGATAAATCTTAAAATAAATTTATTTACAAGAAGAAATAACTGTAATATTATCCTTTACTTCCTATTTTAACTAAATAGTTAAATTAGGAAAATTTACCAATGAAAGAGGGGAGTATTCACAAATGATGGAATAGTTAGTTTCAAAGTTGTTCTGTTTTTCGATTATACCCCCCTCTGTTCAAAATCTTTTTATCTGCATTCTTAGTCAGTTTCATTAGCCTTTCTAATTTAATATGATATTTTATTATATCAAAACTTAAATACTTGCACCCGGAGGGTGCATATATTTGCTAGTCGTTATAATTAATCATTCAACTAAAATAGAATTATATTGATCAATAAATCCGTAGAAGTTGACCATTGATTTTATTTACTTGATCAAAACATTATCTGTATTGATTATCAACCAATACTATTTTTTATGCTAATTCAATAGCACATTGTATTTTACAGTGTTTGAAATACAATGTGATTATGAAACGTTATGGGAGAGTTTCATGATAAAATTACACCATCTCTGCAAATATATATTTATGAATTATTTAGGTAATTATTTAAAAGTTATTATTACTATGAGAGTATTGTTATTGAATAAAAAAACATAACTAATATTATGGTGACGACCGGGAGAAGATTACAATGATATTCAAACAGCGAGTGTGGACAAATGAGGGCTATAAAACCCTAATATCCAAAAGGAACTCCCATAGAAATATTAAAGATTTTTTAACACCTATATTTCTGTAAAATCACGAATCAATATTCATTCGAAATATTCATTTTCAGTTCACGAAAAATGGACAATATTGTAATATTGATTTCCTTCTGCAATCATCAACTTATTCTTGATTTCTCAAAGGAAAAAAGGACATGATAAGGTAAGTGATACCTAACATCCACAATTGCGAGTTAACAATAATTAGACAACTTGATTGAAACATCAAAAAATAATCAGGCTACCTCGTTATTCAATTAAGAGAGGAAAAAGAAAACTAAAACCACCTTAATTGAAATAGAAAGAAGGGAATTTGTTCAGTTGCTACCACCATGTATGATTTGAGCCGTTAAATTTTGACTTGGTTCCTAAACTCGCAAGTGAGAGCGATCCGTAGTTTGTTGATATGCGATCATTTAAGCCTCGGGATGAGAGAGTGATTCCATCACAAAGATAAGAAAAGAGAATGAGCTTTGCAGTGAAATATTGCTCAAACATGTTAACAACTTTAAAGCACTTCGGTGTTGACTGCAAGCAAATTGAACGCCATTAAAACTTTGTAATTAAAAGTTCGAAGTTTGATACTTGCCAGGAAGTGCAATTTGACGTTTATTAAATCACCGTTAACTTTCCCAATGTTGTATGCATAAGATGATGCGTACGTATAGAATGATTTTAAAGTGTGTTATATATGCGTTTTTCTCGTGTTAAATATACCGCCGGCCAAACCAATTTGTGTTTGAATTTAGGCGAGTTTTGTTTTGCATTGAAAAATTCCTTGCAAATGTAAGTGAACCTAATGGGACTTGTAACATGGGATTATCTTTTTTAAATAATAAATAAAGCTAGATTGTTTAACGAATAAATTGAATAGGTGTTTGTTATGTGAATTCTTAAAAAAAAGAGGGAATATACATAACCAGAAGTTGATAAAATATGCCTCAGCTAAGTCGATAAATACGGTATATATATATATCTAAGACTAGAAGCGGCTAGCCGGCATCGCCTCGATAGAGGGGGTATGTTTGTCTCGCAGATCCATTATTACTGAATCGCTATTTAGATGCTCTTTGCCACATTAAAATGCCTACGTAAAAAAGATTTTGCGTTGATACGATCTGGCGGGGCGTCGGAAAAGTCCACAGACACTCTGAAAAGAAAAATTAATATTTCCTATTTAAAATATTAAATTAAAAAAAATGTTGTTATGATTTAAATTTTACTTTTTTAATCATCGTCACGAATATAAATCAAACCTTCATTATTTTTGCTCAAAAGGCAATATTTGCTGATAGTGGATGTGTATATATATTTACTTTCTCTTCAATTGTTTTATTTTCGTAGTTTCCTCCGGACATACATACATGCATACACACCAACAGCCCTTTATATATGTATAGATAGATTCCTATAGTATTGTGTTTTAACCAAGTTGGTTCCATTTACTCATTAAATGACTTGCTCCTGAAATTAGTAGATCAATTCATATACTTCTCTAATAATATGTAATTTATGGAAAGCAATGTCTACGCATGCATGTGTAAAACATGCAGTGATATTGAAAAGTTGTCGAACATATGGAAATTTCATTTATATGACAAAAGAAAATAAGATTATTTTCAAAGCTGTAGCCGTGTCAGCACTACTGTATGGCTGCTCCACTTTGACGCTTAAAGACACGGCTAGATGAGAAATACACAAGTATAGTGTACATCCTGGAAGCAGTATCCAACAGCCGCTGTATGTAGGGACACTTTCATCTCATCTCACAAACCACCCAAGTTAGCGAACAAGACATGTCTAGTACTGTTGGAGAAATAACGACAGACTTATAAGCGATGTTTTCTGTGGACTCCTACATACGGACACACCAGTGTTGAACGATGAACAAACCTTACTTCTATCATCTCTGTTTTGATATTGGGTGCCGTCTTATGACCTACAAGGAGCGATGGTCGATAGGGATAGATAGTGAGATGGAGTCTGGGAAATCCGAGTTATTAGCACGACTCAATGATAATGATAATAATGAGGATGAAGATGAGGAGAAGGATGAAGAGGAGGAATCAGGTAAGAAATATGAGCTGAAAACCAGAAGTTGGACGTTAAATTGTTTTATTACCACTGAAACATTTCACTCTTCGTTTTCAAACACAAAAAAGGTTTCGAAACGCGGCGAAATATTCAGTGAACATGGTATGACGTTATTTACCTATATATATATATATATATATATATATATATATATATATATATATATATATATATATATATATATATATATTCTAAAAGTGTAAACGTGGAGGAAATGGATTATGACAAACTGGCAATTGGTCCTGTCTTTTTCAGTCTCCGCGACAATATACTCGACCGCTCTGTCGAACTGTCTCGCCCCAGTCCGCTGAGATTACTCCTTTTGGCCGAAATTTCCAGCACACTGCACGCAAAACACGTTCGCGCTCGTTTCGAACTTTAAGGTAGGCCATTTCGCTCGTCACATTTAATTTCTGTTGTTCGACCGGCTCACCACCGGTATTTTATCCAACCAGGGACGGTTACTAAATTTACGTAAGCGTCCGCTGTCCTGCCCACACACGCAACACGCCACTCGTTGTCTCTGTGAACGACGAGCCGTCGTTAGCTCATAAAAGGCAGCATTCTGTGGATTCTGCCTTTCAATCTCGCTACACAAAGTTTTAAAGATATATTTTTTATTGTTTGGTTAATTGGGATTAACAGCATTTCAACCGATCTAGAGATGACGAAAATTTAGAGATTCACGTTCATTATAGATTCATATTTACATTGAGTAGATTCTTTCTGACGAGGATGTATTTTTTCATAGACATTCCTATTGAATACACATATTTTTGAACATATCTATTTGACACATACATGGGAAATTAACAAGTACTACCAGTCAGAGTAGACCTCGGTAGTATAGCGATAAAGGGACATTCCAAACTTCCCAGATCTCCGCTACTAAAGCCACGTCATAAAATGCAATTTAGAATCAGATCTGGGACACAGCTTTCTTTTTATTTATTTTTATGTTTGATTTTTTTCTACTCGAGTGCAGATCGTTTTTACTCCATTGCCAGGGAAAAAGGGTGGTGACGATTGTTTTTGAATTTGTCTAATTATGAAGTCTATTCGATTCACTTGTTCTATTTATCCACGGTCGTGTACGTGACGATGTCGATAAAGTTTTAAAACACTTAAAATATATTTTAAAACAGAAAAAAAAACAAATCATAAAGGTCATTGTAGCAAAGCCATTTGTTGTTAGATAATTTATTTTGATATAAAGTAAAATGTTTAGTATTTTAAAAATATCTATATATATATACATAATTCAAATTTGCTCTGTTTTATTACAACATTAGCTAGTTATATCGATATATAGAGACGGGTAATCACAGTTGTAAATGAAAGAGGTCTGCTCCTGCAATTCATTTTCGAGTGTATTTATTATGTTTATATAGTATCATTTAAACCTTTCTAAAAAAGAACGACTAGTCTTTAAGGAGAAGTTGTGTGACCAACGCATTTAGATTATCACTTATTTTCACCAATTTTGTTTTGACATGAAGAAGATTAAATTATCTCTTTCAAAAATTCGTCACTCTCAGACATTGGTACAGATAGAGACAAACAGGCATACAAACACAAACACACACAGACACGCACGCATACAGATCCATAGGAAAATGAACATCTCGTCGAGGTGTGATATTTAACAAACTCGTCTTGAACTCATTAGGTGTGTTATTTTTGCAGCAGTGTGAGAAATATAAACCCCCGTAGTGTAACGGATTGTTATAAATAATTTTATTCTGTTTCTAATAATTTCGATGCACAATTGCAGTTCATGTACCTGGCTATTTGATGAGTTTAATGAGCTTCTTTCCATAGGTACAGGAAAGTATGAACATGCAAAAAAGACCGACATAATCTGTACAAACCCATAGATATGCACACACACACATGTATATATATATATATATATATATATATATATATATATATATATATATATATATACGTTCATGTTATCCATACGAACACTTAAGAACCGGACATTAAACGTAAATAATTTGATATTTCACATATTATTAGCATCGATCTCTTCTTCTTCTTCTTCTTCTTCTTCTTCTGTATATATATATATATAATATATATATATATATATATAGAGAGAGAGAGAGAGGAGAGAAAAGAGAGATAGATAGAGAGAGAGAGAGAGAGATAGAGAGAGAGAGAGATAGATGCATATTTATGGATTTTGTATTGGAGAAAACAATTTTTCTATGTTTTTAATTATTTTCTCATGTCCAGAAGCAGGTCTGGAAGGCTGAAACGTTATAGCGATGACAATATCACCTAAAATAAACATTCCGTGTTTGTCTATATTTCTCCACATACTGCCGGATTGATTCCCTCATTTTAATCCCATATATATTGTCTTTCAAAAATATAACGCTGAACAAATACAGTTACACAACAACAACATTTTATAAAGATTTTTTTATCTCCTGTTATCTATAAAACATCCATCAATTTCTCCACCCCATAATACATCCTGATGAAGGTTTAAAGAAACCAAAACGTTTAAGCGTCGATAAATAAATTCATCTTATTTGGGGAACACTTGTTTTTTCAAATTTCTGAATATTGTCGGATTCATTTCCATATTTACTCCCATATATATATAATTTATACTTTGATTGTTGTAGCTTAATGGAATTTGATGCGAGTGTTTGTGTAAATCCTTACAGAATGAAAATCAATACAAAAAAAGAAATGTCCAACGGATGATTCAGATGCATTGATAATATGTACGCATTTTTAGTCTGATGAAAATAGGAAGATATGGATTTGGTCTGATAGATTACTAGTAATAGAAATAAATATAAACCCAGACGGACTGAAATAACAAAGGTGATACAGAAAACTCATTTGAAAAATAAATAATTGATAAACAAGAAAGATTTACACTACTACAGTATTCCTTCTTATATTGCATTTGAAATATAATTTATACTTTGATTGTTGTAGCTTAATGGAATTTGATGCGAGTGTTTGTGTAAATCCTTACAGAATGAAAATCAATACAAAAAAAGAAATGTCCAACGGATGATTCAGATGCATTGATAATAACACGTTTATAATTGATGGAACTAAAAACAATTTCTGTAACGTAACAAGTGTATCCGGTTTATTCAATTTATACCTACAATAAACACACTCAAATAGAAAGCAACAAGATTAGAAGATACAGCGTGTATTGAACTTCACAATAGCATTAAACATTTATTGTATTTCACTACAATATATTAATCCTACTTTTACCTCTAGGGCTTGACTTAGGAACTCATAATAATTTTAAAATTATATATATATATATATATATATATATTATATATATATATATATATATATATATATATATATAGAGAGAGTTTTATAATTTGTTTGAAGCATTGTGTATATATTGGTTTGGAGGTTGATTTTGAAGGCTATCACAATGCAGGTGTAAAGAATAAGGTAACAATGGTGCTGTGTGTTAACCTGTATTTTATTCTTGAATTTTCGAGATAAAATTTCTTTTTCAGAAGATTACTGGAACTGAAGTCGTCTTGTTATAACATTTTTAGTTAAATGAATTTTTTTTTTGAAAATGATGGTATTTTTTATAACTGTATTCTCGTGTTGCATGTTTACGTGAATGCGTTTTTTTTTTGTTTGTACGTGTACGTATCTTGTCATGCGCGTGTGTATGGAAATGCGTGTAGGCTGTGACGTTATGACTGTGCATATGAATAACCGTATCCACGTGCGTATGTGCGTATGAAAGAAAACAACAAATACGCATTTAGCTTGGACGTTACCTCTTTATACACATCAGTACCAACTCAACCAGCGGTCGACCTGTTGACTGAACGCATAGCATCATCCGGCCTATACTGCTACAACCTCACCCCTCAAGACATACACCAACTTCTATCAATAATCGTAGACAACACATACTTCACGTTTCACGAACGAACATATAAACAAATAAAGGGCCTGCCGATCTGATCCAGCCTCTCGGGCTACTTATTTTATCTCATTATTCTTTACACCCGCATTGTGATAGCCTTCAAAATCAACCTCCAAACCAATATATATATATATATATATATATTATATATATATATATATATATATCATCCCCTTAATGCAAATCTAATTCACAAGAAGATTGAATAATGTTTTTTTATTTTTTGTTTGAGTCGTTGCGATCAGTCCTTTAGAAGCACTGTCTACACTGATTTTCAAATATGGTACACATTGATTTTATAGGATTTAAGCAAAGGTAAATTGTGTCCCAAATAATTTTAATTCAATTGAGACTCAATGAAAATACTATAAAAATAAATTGTACAATTCTGTGTATTAAAAAATGCACTAGAAATCAATTATATATATATTATAAATATATATTCAATTTAAATTAAAATCTCAATTTAAAATTAAAATTGAAATAATTTAAACCTCAACTTAGGTAAGATTTTTTTCAAAATCCTTAACTACCATCTCCCACCAGAAAACAAGCTCCATAAAATTTTCAACAAAAGCACTGTCAAATTATCCTATAGCTGCATGCCGAACGTTGACAAATATATAAGCAAATCTAACATAAAGAAATTGAACAAAAACAAAGATTACGACACCCTACCATGCAACTGCAGAAATAACAATAATAGTAACAATGATAACAGTAATAATGATAATAATAAACCAACATGCCCACTCAACTTTAAATGCCGCAATAAAAACCTGGTATACAAAGCTACGGCCTTCGACAAGAATAAGAAGAAACTGGTTTATTTTGGTTCCACTCAGAATCCTTTCAAAAATAGGTATTATAATCATACATCTAGTTTTAGCAACAGTAAGTATAAGAACTACACCTCTCTCCATAAATACGTCCGGGACTTCAAAAATGAACACGGCACAGACCCTATAATCAAATGGGAACGTTAAAAGATCTAGATTCTGCCACCTTTGTACTGAGGAGAAATTAACAATCGCCTGCAACCATAATTCCTCAGAACTTCTAAACCCAAGGTCTGGAATCTTCGCGAAATGCATGCACCAAAGAAAATGGGAACTCTAATCCTCTTTCCTCTCTAATCCTTACCTCCTAACCTTCATCCCACCACAACTTAACTCCCCAAATCGAACCCAGCAGTATTACCTTCCCAGACCAACAATTTACACCCTTTTAAAACCACATACACACCATTTCTCAACCTTCCCAAACCATTAATATCAATAATAATAAGTACTACCTCTTTATATGTCTCCTAAATCCTCTCTCCACACATAATTACAACGTATTCACACCATATAGATAAGCATTTGTCCAACCTCTATACCCATGCACAACAATGAATTCCCCTTTATATATTTTTCCACCAATTAATACAATATAATTAATAAAAACATCTGCATATAAAAACACATGTTTAATGCCCAGTCAATAATAAACCCAAGTGTCATTTATACGCGGGTAACTATCTTGAGAATTCACCGCCTTAAACGGTGTAAGCACGTATACGGTAAAAGTATAAATATATAAATATTTCTTCTATCTCATATAGTATTTTATTTTACGTTATATTATTTATTTATTCTAGTTTATCTTATTTTATTTAATCCACAACACTTACCAATAACCACATAAATAATAAAACTTTATTTCACAATATATAACTGCCAACACTGTAGCCATTCACATTTGAACACCTTTATTTATTTACCAGTATGTAAACTCTTGCTACGAGTTAAGGTAATATTATCCGCCTTTCATATAATTTAATTTTAACCCTAATACACACTAACCAAACATAAATTTTAAATCACCCGCAGTCCCAATCTTATTTCATAAAAAATAACACTCCCCAAACATTTAATAAATAATTAATAATCTAACAGCATGATTGCATACTTTCTAATTGCTCCATTACGTTTAAACAAAAAACACGTGACAACATGCCTAACACCAACCGTTGTATATTCATACTCTTCGTCCCCCTCGATTAATAATTCTTTATATACACATAAGAATTATATATATATATATATATATATATATATATATAATTCTTATTATAATGGAGATTGTGTGCTTTTCTGTCTGTAACCGAAACTATATTACTACTCATATCACTATTTCCTTAGTTATTGACATCACATTTTCCATGATTGTATTTTTATTTAAACCTCAATTATTAATAAAAATTTTTTACATTATTAATACTGTTAACCATCTCTACATACTGACAACATGCAATTATATTTATATATACAACAAAATAGCAGTTTAGAGTGCGAACGGGAAGGCTAATTTGCATATTGATATTAAAAATGTGATTTTATTAAATATGTGTTCAATATTATTGATTTCTAACTGTTTGGTTTTATTTTAATGAATATAATAAAAAAATCTCTTCAATGAATCTTAAATTAACAAGAAAAAAAGAACTGTTATTTTATTATTTACTTCCTCTTTTAACTAAATACTTAAATTAGAAAAATAACAATGAAAGACGAGAGTGATGGAAGAGTAAGTTTCAGTTGTTCTATTTTTATTATACTCCCTCTGTTTCAAGTCTTTTTATCGGTATTCTTATTTAGTTTCGTTAGCCTTTCTAATTTAATATAATATTTTATTACATTAAACTTAAATACTTGCACCCGGAGGGTGCATATATTTGCTAGTATATATATATATGGGTATATGTGTGTGCATGTGTATACATACATATATGCAGACTTTTGAAATTTTAATTTTTTAATTTCTAATTTACATTTTATCCATTCTTAATTTATTAGGCCTTTCAATTTTAATAGTAATACAAAATCACCAAGATTATAATTCCACCCCTCACATCTTCACATTATTTCAGCTTCAATTAAAATATATTCGAATAAATGAATTTAAACATGTTTTAACAAAACCAAAATTCATTCGCCATGCATTGCCCTTTCATCTTATCATTAATTTATTTTAAGCCTCGATTATAATAACAGAATTACCGTGAATACAATATACACCAATGCGTATAAACACGCTCACTTCATAATAACTTTAATCAAAACAAAACAATATAAATAAATTTGAAACTTAAAAAAAAATGAAACCGCTTCTAAAAATTATGACAGTTGCATCCTAGTAAATACATTAACACAAATCGATTCTAATTTATTGTTTACTTTTGAATCTTACAAAAAATCAACTTCCGATGTGAGACCTTTTGGAATCAAAAGTCAGCGTTCCTTCGCAACGAACATTTTAATGCAATGAACACACACGTGAAATCTACTGCTATTAATCGGTGCCTCGATTAATTCAGTGGATTTAACCCTGAAGATCCTTATGGTGAAACTCGAGTATGTTATCTCTTATACCCATTTTATAATATATATATATATATATATATATTATATATATATATATATATCAATTACAGAGCATTACTACCAAGTTTTGGATAAATCTCTTATATAATATATAATATATATATATATATATATATATATGGGGGGGCGCTAGAGATATGTGGATGTTTTGTGTGGAATGATTGTAATTCCATTATTCCCCATAACCTGGTTTCCATTCTAAGTTTAAAGAAACCGGCCTTCCCTAATAGCTATCCATGGATGCGCGGCGAAGAGATTGTTCCACGTTTTTCCCAAGGAAATTAGCGTGAAATGAAAGTCAACTAGTTTTGTTCAGAATTTGAACTCAGGTTGACGATTCCATTTCCTTCGGCGATTACCGTTAATGTTTTCACATGTCAAAATATGTACCGACCTTATTGTTTTATACTTATAATCAAAATCCCCTCATAATACCACCGAACACTTAAGAAATGTTACAAACCAAGAAGGCCATTCAGTATAGTGTACATTATTCAATTAGAAGGTGTTAACATTTTCGTAACCTATATCAGATGAAACTTTCAGGTTTATGGCAGAGTGAACAAGAGTAATTCAGTTATCACACAAGCGGAAAAAGTCGTAGGGTTATAAATTATTGGATGATAAGAGTATCGTTGAACGTGTGTTTCTCTGGAATTTACTGTCTGGCTGTACACTTCTGATTAATTAGAATGCTAATTTATACTAAATGTCACGTGCTGAATGTGAATATCAACCTACTCTTGTGGAAATAAATCATTTATGAAGGAAATTTGCATCGATGTCCCGACCTGACTATCTAAACAGTCCTTACGTACACGCTTAACAAACGGTTCCTGACACCGGTTTTAAAATCGGACAAATGCCTGGACACTGTCCAGATTATTCAGTGAGGGTCATCACCGCTGTATTACTATCCGAGAACGATCCTTTTCACGTTCCAATAATGAAGACCACCGTCGACAAATTTTATGGACCTGATTCAATGTACATCGCAGGCGAAGGATGACCCTTTTATTCTGAAATGCTAAATCTGAACTCGAGTTTAAATCATACTCAATTAACCGTCATTAATGCAATGTATTGCACATGTTAGTATGCATAATGTCAGATACAGCTGTCTTGCCAAGCAATGGGGACATGTTTGATATATATGAAAATGGTGACGGAAATAATTGTGGATATATTGGAAGAAGATGTGCGTAATTACTTGGTTTCGTGTTGCTGGTAGGAAGGTAGGATCAATAAATAAATAAATTAATTGATGGGGTCCAATGATCTTCCTTAACGTAATCCCTACGCATCAAAATCGATAGAAAATGTATCATGTCGCACAAAACTATATCGCGCCTTCGATGGGGTTTAGGAAAATTTGGTTGGGTCGGATCCCACGGAAAAAAAGGGTGTATTGGGTATCACACTAAACTGAATCTATTGGTGAGGATGCAATTTTGGAAGTCTGGGGGATTGGGGAGCATTATTACACGTAGATTCACTCTGATCCGGAGTGGTAGTATCTGTAAGAGTCATAACTATGTGCAAAATAGATTTGTTCATACTATAACTCGTATCCGATATATCGCGAAAAGAAAACTGCACAAAACATGGAAATAAGGACGTACAATGAATACGATACCCGAACACCTAAGCATAAGATAGACTAATTGCTACATAATTATTAGAAACATAATAATTATTTACAGTAGTGTAGAAATCAAAATGGCTGCTATAAGTTGCAGCCCACGGCCTTGAAGGATGAGCGACAAGGCTTGAACTCATCCTGATCCTTTCCGGTGGATACCCTGAGAGTCGGTGGAGGAGACCCTTTTCCGGTTTAGATTAGTAATAGATTTTAGTCAGTCACCGAGAAACCACGACGGTGGTGAGTCGTGTATTGCACGCTCCGACTCGATCTGCGCAGGTCGTCTGGTGGGGGATTTCGAGAATAAAATATGATCTAAGTAAATCGAAGTCTTGTGCTATTATCTAAAAACTACCAATGACACAGGGCTTCTGATAAAGAGAAATCCCCAATGGAAGACCAGACACGAAGTCCTCAAGAGAAGTCCAGACAAAGAAGAGATGTTAGAAGAGACCTAGAAGACGTAAGATAGAAAAGACAAACAGAAGAAGAATAGAAGTAAGAAATAAAGAAGGGTATGCAACATAATTAGGTTAACATGCCATTAAAACCAATCACTCAAGCAATCAACAAAACCAGGGAGAGTAGCATTTTAACTTAGTTTGACTTAATTTAATATATCTCTTCTATTGGTCAATTGTTTTTAACATTGTTGGTCACACTGCTTTTCGGTTTCTTTCTTGATTTTGCCCTTTTTCAAGAAGTTTCCAAATCGCTTGATAATTCTATACTCCCATCGTTGTGGATATATTATGATATATCGTGTCCGGTCTTTCAGATACCACTGGACGACTGTACTTGTCCACCTGTTTTTGAATCTTCTGCTCCGTTCACGAATTACCTTGCTTTCGATGTGCTTACGCAACGATATGACACATAGAGATAATTATGTGTATAAAAAATAAAGTAAAGTCATCGGGGCGGTTTAATGTCGGTATCAGCCAGACTGCGAGGGAGTCTATCCCCTTTTCACTAGTGCTAGACCAAGGAGATTATTTTAGCATATGTGGTGGAGCGCCACACCTATTATCAGCTCCACATTTTACCGCACAGACCCGTGTGCTACTCATAGGCTGTGTTGGCAAGGGCCGGTATCGAACTCGAAACCTTGTGATTCCTAGCCGAAAACTAGAATAAAGTTTAAAACTGCCCCGTCTGCTTGATAAACTGGCTTGCAATAATATGATCATGGAAATCTTGAATATAACATGTTAAGTCTGAAGTTGTTGCCCATAACTGTTGTACACAGAATTCATAAGCTTAGTTTTTAGCAAAGGATAATAGGTAGTATTTTATTCCAGTCAAAGGTGTGTTTCTGAAGGATGATTTATCAAACTTCTCCTTACCTGGTAGGATGTTGCAAGAGAATCAAAGGGTAAGTCAGTTTTTTGGACTGGTCCAGTAATCTTGTTTGGTCGTAGGGGCCCTACTCAAGAAGCATGTCTTGGGTAGGAACAGCATTGCGAGCAGATCCTCTCCAGGTCTACAACTGCTTTGAGTCCAGGTTTTGACTTTCTTCCTAGTTAAAGGGCCTAAGTTTTCTTCACTGTTTAACAAAAGCTGGAGGAAAGATAGTTTGTTTCCTACCTTTCTCAATGGTATACACACTATTTGAAATGCAAACAACCTCGTTTCCGATTTGGATTCGGGATCAACTTTACTTGATGGGGTGCATTCACCAAAATCACTTTCTTTCCACATTGAATTGTTAATTTCAAAAGTATTTTACAAATGTGCCAAAATTCAACGTATCTACACTTTGAACTGTTTATTTTCAATATTATTATAACATAGAGGTGACAAAATAATATTGTATATAAAGGCAATATTGATTACGGAAATTCTATTATTCATAAAAATAATCGTCGATTTTATAACAAATTCCAATGTAAATCGGTTATTATTTTCCAAGCTATTAAACTCATCAAAACATCCGGATAAGTAAAGTCATCGGCCGACAAGATAATTGACTAAATAAATGTTATAATAATATCTCAGTGCGTGCATCAAGGAACTCATTTTCACTACTCAAAATAATACAGCGACAAAAAAAAGTAAGTGGACAGTAAAGAGTATATCTTATTATAATGGAGATTGTGGGTTTGTATTTGTATTTTAAGATAGGACCGCAAGTAAAAGAGAATTACTTTCGGTCCTATCTTGGAATATCTTCCAGGATGTATATATTGTAAAGACAATATAACATTATTGTTCTATTCATACTTGTATATTGTATTATTTTGTAACGTTAGTTTTTGAAAATGCGATTCTAAAATAATAGTTGCTAAATCTTATTATAGGAGATTGTGGGTTTGTTTGTCTGTAACCGAAACTATATTACTATTCAAGTCACAATTCCCTTTGTTATTTACATCACATTCTCCATGATTTTTTTTTATTTAAACCTCAATTATTAATAAAATTGTGTTACATCATTAAATCTGTTGACCACATCTACATACAAACAACATGCAATTGTATTTATATATACAACAAAATAGCGGTTTACAGTGTGAACGGGAAGGCTAATCTGCATATTGATATTTAAAATTTGATTTTAATAAATATGTGTTCAGTATTATTGATTTCTAATTGTTTGGTTTTATCTTATTGAATATGAACAAAAATCTCGGGGATAAATCTTAAAATAAATCCATTAACAAGAAGAAATAACTGTAATATTATTCTTTACTTCCTATTTTAACTAAATAGTTAAATTAGGAAAATTTACCAATGAAAGACGGGAGTAAGGGAAAATGATGGAAGAGTTAGTTTCAAAGCTGTTCTATTTTTCAATCATACCCCCTCTGTTCCAAATATTTTTATCTGAATTCTTATTCAGTTTCATTAGCCTTTCTAATTTAACATGATATTTTATTATATTAAAACTTAAATACTTGCACCCGGAGGGTGCATATATTTGCTAGTACGTATAACAACATTAGTTGTAATAGATTCTAAAATACTACAACCCTGTTTTCTTGGAATTCAAGGAACATATCAGGTTGGTATGAATGTCTCTTTTATTTTGTTTATAATTTTATTACTGAGTGCTGTGATAGGATTTCGTCTCAGGTAAAGGTGTTGTCGTCTCTCCCTCTTTGAGGTTGCAGCAACATTTGCTTCATTTAATGCTAGAATATTATTGAAGTGTGTGAATGCTGGGGATAAACAGTTTGAACATTTAAGGGATTAAGATATTTGTTATCGATATTTTTGTATTATAAATAAAATACGTTCTGTGTGCACATTTTGTTTTTCTTTACTATGCAACTACTTTTACAGACATGTGTAGTATAACGGTAGGGTCACAGTACCAAAGGTTTTTGTGGCAAATTCCGGAACGATATATGTAGTATGGGCCAACTCAAATTTTAGTAGTATTCGTGGTTAGTAGAGAAACAAAGCACGCAGTTGTGTAGTCACAGTATTTATACCCAGGGGCTCAGAGAGAGAGAGGGAGGGAGAGGGAGGGGTGGAGTGAGAGAGAGAGAGAGAGAGAGAGAGAGAGAGAGAGAGGGGGGTACGGTTAAATTACTCTGTTGTAAATCATATTCACACTGCTATCTGCTATGTCAGACCAATCCGGGGACCCATGAGGCGGTCTGACTCACACTAGCACCGAAAGGAAAGGATCTTTTCCCCTTCAGTTACTCGTCACTACGTCACTACCACTTCCGGTCAACACCCGTAACTTCCATTTTTACTTTTTTAGTCCCGTTCCGGGGTCATTCCTCGGTCAATTAATGGCACCCTGTTGTGTGTTTACTCTCATTACTAAGCAAATAAGCAATGATCGTTTCCCCGGAAATTTGATATCTCAGTAACCGTAAAATGCATTAAATAACTTATGTACTTAATAGTTTAAAAACACCAGTCCAGCTACAGCTGTCAGTGGCCGAATGGATAAGATATCGGGCTGCCAAACGGTCAGTCTGAGTTCGACCCTAGCCAGGGATAGTTGTGTCTAGACACATTGAAGAGGCGTAAAACCCGAAATAGGTGTCTGTGGATGACTTATCAATATATATATATATATATATTTATATATTCAAAATAATATTGTTATTTTGTACACGTCACTGTAAAGTTTTAATGGAGTAAAAGCACATTTACCATATCAAATTACTAACGAATTTGAATATTTTGGAATATCTATTATAATATTCATTGGAATGCGCGGACGTTTTCACTGAATATTTTCAAATTATACACACACACACACACACACACATATATATATATATATATATATATATATATATATATATATATATATACGTGTCTGTGCTGTGTCTGTATCTCTGTCAATGTCTGCGACTCTGTGAGTCTGTTTTAAGCAGGTTGTGTTTAGAAATATATATATATATATATATATATATATATATATATATATATATATATATATATATATATATATATAGCAGAAGGTGCAAATAGCTTTCTGTTCCCCGCATATATAAACATATGTCAGCCAGTTAACTGAAGAACCACTGATTTTCGCTTTTCAAATTATTTACGAGGGGCCCACAAATACGTCAAATATGGAACGTAACAGTTATTTGACTGCTATTGAGAAATCAAAAATCAATTCTGAATTATTTAAAGTCAAAACAACGTTTGACATATCTAAAATTAATGACAGATACCACCAAACAGTTAAAAACTGATGCCATTCATAAGACACCAGATTATGGTTTGTCAACTACATGTTTCTGTCGGACCTTGTCCCATATAAAGCGAGGGGCTGTGGAGTATCCGTCTCTTACACGTGGATGAATTTCGTGCGTTTTAATGAAAATGATATGTCAAAAATTATCAGATGTTGTATTTTTAAAAAGGTGAATCGTAAAAAGTGGGCGGAAGAGTACATAAAACATTACTTTTCCAATGTATTTCTTCACTGACAAAACTCGTAGAACAATAGATAGATCTGAATTTCATTATTAGTGGTATGATGGTTGGTCGATGGAGAGTCCCAGATGTAGTGAAAATGACTGCTGATTCCTATTTTACCTCCTTGAAAGAGAATCTTGAGATTTGGGCCAACAGAAAGAGATATCCATTGAAGTGGATAATTTTGTTCATGCAATAATAATGCCCTCTCTCATCCAGGAAGGAAGACTATAGAGTATTTTGAATGACAAGGTTTTTCCAGGCTGATGAATTGGTTTTCCTCTTCACCTTATTATCCCCCCCCCCCGAGAACTTGTAGAGTCTTCTTATGATACAGGTTTCTCGTGATGGATGCCAGTTTTCATGCAAAAATGCATTATGGGAGTCAATTCTAAATGCTATTACTCTCGATCTGATCAAGTTGACCAGTTTAATGCTTAGGCAGCTTCTGATTATTATTTCCAATAAAAAAAAAACACTAATTATTAATTGCTGTGCACATATTTTACAATTGTTAATTAATGACCATTTATATACGCATTATTATTTGATTCGTGTACATGAGATATCCAAATAAAGACATATCAATTTCTTGGTTAACAGGTATTTTCTTCTACCTTGCTATTAATATGATTGGGTGTATTTGCAATTAAATAAATAAAATGTCTGACATATCCATGATAATGTATGAAACAACCTGAATATTTATACGATGGTTTGGATAGGAAGGCATAACATATAGTCGGACAAAAATATATATATATATATTATTCAAACTATTATTATTTTTAAATAACCAAATGAAATGAAATAATAATAATAATAGAAAAAATGTAGAAATGTTCCGCACACAAAGAAAATTCGACCTTCAATCACAGTAAATCTTTATTTGAAATTAAATACGTTGGAAAAGGCGGAATAATGTACACAGGGATAAACTCCTGACCGAAACACGTGTAAGTAAAATTGATTAAAATATCCTATTTTAACCATTCTATACTTTGTTTCCTTTATTTATTTTTCTAGATGCCGTCGGATTCACTTCCAGTTTCACTTTTACATACATACATATATATATATATATATATATATATATATATATATATATATATATGAGAGAGAGAGAGAGAGAGAGAGAGAGAGAGAGAGCGAGAGAGAGAACGACAGAGGGACAGAGAGACAGAGACACAGAGAGAGAGACAGACAGACAGACAGACAGACAGACAGACAGAGACAGCTAAAGAGAAACAAAGACACATATATATTCATTTATAGATATGACTGTAGCATCAAATACCCATTCATTCAGAGATATTCTGAGAAAATATATCTTCATTCATATACCACAATGACATCTTTAAAAGGATGAAGAATTTATGAGATGTTGTTCACTGCTTCTGATATCACACACAGAAACACTTGTACATACAAATATACATATACCCTTTCACACACATGCATATATACATATACATATATAACTATATATAACTAATATATATATATATATATATATATATATATATATATATATATATATATTAATATTAATATTTATTATGATATATATAATATATTAATATTTTGAAGTTATATTTTATGTTATATTAAAACATACTTAACAATGCTTCAAGCAAATTACCAATTGCTTATATATATATATATATATATATATATATATATATATATATATATATATATATATGTGTGTGTGTGTGTGTGTGTGTGTGTGTGTATATATATATATATACGCACACACACAGACACACATTCACATACATATGCTTGTGTCTAGGGTGTGTTGATGTATGTGTTTACATACGGCTGCATATATTGCTATAATAGAGAGTTATTTTCTGCATCATATGCAGTTCGTTAAACGAACTACCTAATGCATTATGATTGCATAACGAGATAAAAGAACAACAATTATTATTTTATGCAAACGAAATGTGAAATAAATTAGAAAAATATATGTATAAATAATGAATGCTCGGGACCATGAAATCGATTCCCCGAAGAAACAAAATGTTCAATGGTCTGATTGAAATGAAATCAAGTTACATACCATTGCGTAGCTCAGGGAAGTATTGTCGTATTTCTATTTGAAATAGATGGGATCTAATTACTGAGAATAATAAGAAGGACAAAGACAAAAGAGATAAAAGAAAGACTTACTTTTAAAGAAGAACTGTTTTGAAATAAATAATAAGAAGAAACGAAAAGAAAGTAAAAAGAAATCAGAAAACTGGAGTAAAGAGGATATTTTAAATATAAATAAAATCGGAAGAAAAATGAATGATAAATTAAATAGAATATAAAGAAATATAAAAATCGGAAATAATATAAAATATATAGAAATAGATACATTAAAAACGTATTATAAAGAAAGAAAGGAGGGAAAACAAGAATAAAATCAATAAAATAAACTAATAACATATGAATAACTAAAAGAAATGAAAGTAGCCATTGTCTAAAATTAGGTACGGTTAGGAGGAGGTGTGAAATATTTGTCAGTCCGTGAGAATCAAAGTCATTAACAATGGTGTGAGAGCCAAGCTTGCTTGAAAACATACAGTACGTGCCACTGGGAGCTAAGGAATGTATGAACATTTGAAAAAAGATAACAAAATACAAAAGATAAATAGAACAGAGTAATGGGAACGAATCAATATGACATAATCAATTTTAAACAATAAATAATCAGTGAACAATGAAATAGAAAATTACTGAAATTTTTAATAATAGTTAAAACGAAGAAGAAATGGTAAGGAAGCATAAAGATGATGAAGATAAATGAAATTTTAAAAGAAATGTTATAGAATGAAAGATAAGAGGAAACGGAAAATAATTATAAAAGTATATTTTAGAGGAATAAAATTCAACGAAGAAAGAGTAGATTAATGAAGCATAAGGAAAACAATGCTAAAGGTGAAAGCTAAGAGGAAATAAGGAAGGAATAAAAGAAAGAAAAAGAGTATTAATGAAGAAAAGCTAAGAAGATATAGAAGGAAAAAATAGAGGGGGGAATAAATATTTGTTTGTTCTGCTTATGATCAGTCTTTCGATCTCCAGTCTGTTTAAGATTGGTTTCGTTTCAAGTAAATATTCTTTGTTGAGGGGGGAGGGGCAAAAGAAGCGAGTCAAACGCCTTATTTGCAGGCTACAACACTGTCGTCGTCGTCGTCGTCACCAGCAGTTGAAGTCGCAACACTGTTACTGCCGTCACCCCACTTATACTTATACTGCCGTTTCCCCTTATCATCCGGGCACACCAATCGAACCTCGCGCCCGTGCACAATTCTCGTGCATTCGGATGGACGCGTGTAGGCCCCAACATCCGGGCACCTGAATTGCATCTTGCGTCCATCCAGCGCCTAAATCTCATTTCTTTGCATTCCGGAGGGCGCGGGTTCGACTCCGGCAGGCAAGACACTCTCACTCTTTTTCCAAATGAGTACGGTGGTACTCGTTTTCAGTCACAGAAGAAATGGTAGGGAATGAAATACAAGAAATAATTGTTATAGGATGCAAGCTAAAAAGAAAGGAAAGGGGAATAATGAAAAACAGAAAATTTAAAGGTTTAGAAGCTAAAAAGAAATGGTCAAAGACTGAAAAATAAAAAAAAAATTTGAATGGAATAAAAGCAATAAGAAAATTGTAAAAGAGCGAAAGTTAAGATGTCGTAAAATACATGGACGCTAAATAGAAATGGTAAATGAATAAACGTTAGGATCAAATTAAAAAGGGATGAAAGTTAAAAGAAAATTGTAGATGAATAAAAGCTAAGAAATATTTGTAAAGTAATAAAATCTAATAAGAAATGGTAATGGAATAAAAGCAAAATTCTTCAAAGGTTGTAATGGAATAAAAGCCAAAAGGAAATAATAAAGTAATGAAAGCTAAAAGAAAATTTTAAAGGAATGAAAGCTAAAACTAAAAAGAACAGTTAAAGTAATAAATGCGATGGATAAACGGTAAAGGATTGAAAGCCTGATAAAAGTGTCGAGGAATGAAATCTAAGAAAAACAGTTGAGGAATGAAAGCTAAGAGTTAATTGCAATGAAATGAAAATGAATAAAAAGTGGTAAATGAATTGAAGCTTAGAAGTAATGGTAATGGATGCAAGATAAAATAACATGTGGTAAAGGAATGAAAGTTTAGAGGAAATAATAAAGGAATAAAAAGTAATAAGAATAGCCAAGAAGCAAAAGCTAAAAAGAGATGTTAATGGAATGAAAGCTAAACATTAAGCTGTATTGGAATGGAAGCTAATAAGACAGAATAAAGGAATGAAATCTAGACAGGGGTACTATAGAAAATTATTTGAAGTACTATATGGAATAAAACATAACCATATAAAGAAAACAATAGACGAGAAAAGAAATATACAGCTCAAGTGTAACAAAGAAGCATCAAAAACAATGCAAGAAATATTAACATAAAAGGAATAAAACAAATGAATATTAATTTAAATAAACGAATTCGGTTTTGAATTCAAAATTGTCTTGCTTTGATCAGTGACACATTTAAAAAAAATCATGAACGAAGTTAAAAAGCAAAAGCCGTCACTGTTGATGGTATTGTAAGTTATTTTATTGCTTTATATTATGGTTTATAGAAATATAAAATAATAAATGAGTGTACAAAAGAGCATTCAACGTATGCGTCACAAATCTCACATATCAAAGCGTAAATAACAAAGACAAAGGAAACAATAACCAAATGATTTAATAAAGTAGAGGGAGCCATAGTAAACATGTGGTTTTGGTGTTCCAAGAAATGAATTGAGAGTGAAAATGATCGGCCAAATGTGATTATTTCACAAGCAAAACAGGAGATAAACAAAATCCAAGTGTTCTTAGTGAAAAATACTTGTGTACGTCTCTGAAAAGCGGAAATATCTATCAAAGTATATATTGTTTTGATCTCTTTAATATTTTACTAATATTTTTACAATCCATCTATTTGAATGTGTAAATAGACATCCTTACAGTGCTTTGATCTTAGAAAAAAATTGAA
>CM042145.1:73432332-73452332 GCA_023376005.1 Doryteuthis pealeii
TACAAAATTTATACTAATTACAAAACATCAATTTTCATAAAAGTTCAAATGTCACCTATGAAATCTCTATTTAAACATGCAATTTTTCAGAACTGAAAAGTTGCACTATAAACTCAGCAATGTTTATTGACTTCACAATAAAGAGTAAAATCATAAAACTTAAAATTTAATTTGTAAGGCAAATTCTGAGGAATATTTTAAATTGTATTTTGAATAATAATTTAATGTTGGTTGTTAGTTGTTTTGTTTTATCACTTTTCGGGTAATTTACTAACGAATCATGTCATTTTGATAAACAAAGCGCTTACAATTTTCGTACTTACATATAATTTTTTTTTAAAAATGTTCCAATAACTGGATATTGTCAGATAAACTTGAAATAAATTTTCGTCTTACAAATAATTGACTACTTATCTCCAGTTGGGCCTTCGACTAAAGATAAAACACCGGATTTTGTCCATATTACAAAATTTTATACTAATTGTTTTTTGTTTGTTTTTTTTTTATCGTGGTTTGAGAAAATAATTAGTTAACGAACCAAAAGAAAAAACAGTTTCTAAGGAAATTCGTCAATCTTATTGTTATTTTTAACCCTTTAAACTCTAACAATAAAAATTAAATAAATAAATTAAAGAATTAAAAGTCATTTTATTCGAATGAAAATCTTAGTTTAATTTATACAAATATGTAACCGTACTTACGACGTAAACTGATTTTCATGATACTGTTCTTTACGGATTAAAATATTTTTTTAATAATGTAACCGTAAAGTGTGCATTTTGATTTTCTACAATTTTTATGCATTACAAAATTAAAATTAAAATGAGTGTACTGTACAATTTAAGAATATGGACAAACTCGCTGTAAAAATAATTTAATCTATAAAAACACATACAAATTACATATTCAGAAAGACTAAGAGATTCCGAACTGCCGTATTCGTATTATCGCCTATACGTAGTATTTTTTTTTTTTTTTTTTAACTCGCTGTAAAAAAAATAAATCTATAAAAACACATACAAATTACATATTCAGAAAGACTATTTCATCTTATTACTAAAGATATAAATATTTTAAAGATTAAAATCCTAAATAGGTAAGAGATTCCGATCTGACTGTTATAGACTGCATTGCTTGTATCGCAATAATCATAGGCAGCGTGGCTATCCGAAGCCATTTTTTAATTTTTTAACTCGCTGTAAAAAATGATTCAATTAATAAAAACTCACACAAATTACATATTTTGAAAGAGTATTTTCTTATCTTTCTAACGATATAAAAATTATTAAAGACTGGACCATAAATAGGCCATAAATTCGGAACTGAACGGCTTAGACTGCAAAATTAATTCATTAAAATCAAAAACTTCGCTGCTGTTATCGCTTTAACAATAAGCAGGCAGAGACAATATTTTTTATTATCAGGAGGGGCTGATATACGGACAGTTCCGCAAATTGGGTGATTTTGGATTAATTAATCGATTAAATCCCTTAATCAATAAAAATCAATAACCAAATTTGGAATTTTTCTTAGTTAGAAACGATATCAATGTGTATGCAAGATTTTGAATCTGAGTGACCTCCCGTTTTTTTGTTTACGTCGACACGTACATACCAAAATCTCTGTTTTATAGATTAGATATATATTATTCATGTAACCGTTAGGGGAATAGCTAATAAGTAAAAAGTGCTCAATACCTAAGTAGAGCAAATAATAAAGATAAATCTAATGAGTCAGACGAACCTTCTATTAGTTTCGCTTAATGCTCTTCAGGCTAAGATCTGACTTTATATATATATTATTATATATATATATATATATATATATATATATATGTGTGTGTGTGTGTGTGTGTGTGTGTGTGTGTGTGTGTGTGTGTGTGCACGTGGGTGTGGTGTGTGTGTGTGTGTATGGCTCCTTAATTGTTGTATTCCTGCCAATTCATAAAGGTATTATTTTCCTCAACAAATTAAGAAGATAATTAAGGAAAAGTGAATGACGAGTAATAAACATGTCTTGATTAAAAACTGCAAAAACCTTATTGAACCGACAAAAATGATCTATTGATTTTGCATATGTTATTGAACATTTTCACTGCAGGGTTATTTCCGGCAGTAAGTTACACCAATTCTTTTGACATGCTTATGAATCTGTTCATCAGCCACTCACTAGATCAGATATGAGCAAACTGTGACCCAACGTGATTTCTGAATGTACTACCTAAACATTTTGTTGAAGGAGAAATTGCTGAAGGAGGAATTGTTCTCTATTTGAAGGAAGATGCTTGCTAGAATGGTCTTCGGTAGGGAACATTTCAACTTGAATTTATTTGCAAGTACGATTTTCCCAATGATGGGCCATCTTTCATATGGCCAGCTTCTAAAAAATATATATATATACAGTCAATAATTTAAAAGAAAGGAAATGAATCCGACGTTATGAGTATAGATAAAAGGATATGAAAACAGCACAAAATGCTGTTAAAGTGAAAACATTTTATAACATATTCATAGCTGATATTGAACAATATTTCGATTTTATGACTTTTGTCTCCGCTCTTAACAACACGGACAATAAACAAGCTCTGAAGATGATTTTTATAAAATCGAAATGTTGTTCAATATCAGCTATGAATATATTATAAAATGTTTTCACTTTAACAGCATTTTGTTTTCATATCCTTTTATCTATACTCATACAGTCAATAATATATTACATTACGGATAGGATTATCTTGTTACTATTATTTTCATGTTTACGCAATCCTCAGAAAAGAGTCAAATGGTTTAGATTTTAAAAATATAAAAATATAATAATATCCATAATATAATATATTATTGATTGTAAATCTGCTCTGCTATATTAGTATTGAGCACCTTTATATGCCATTACTTTCTCATTAATTCTCTATTCATTCTATATATATATATATATATATATATATATATATATATATATATATATATATATATATATATATATTGGATTATCAACAGGAGGAACGACAGACTTTAGATAAATAGGAGACTGGGCAATAACCAGTTCGACAATATAATCTGAAAATTGATACTTTTTCAAGTCATCAATATCCATTTATAAACCTTCCAGAATTGAATCAGCGAGGCAAAGCTCCTTGGAAAAACGGTTGTATTTCCATTTCAACCCAATAAATACTTATTTTTGTTTCCAATATACAGATGCCTATAATGACGTTGGTCCCGTCAAAACACTCTCTTGCAAGAAAGCCAGCGCAACAAAGTGTTTGGAAATACACAGGTCAAACGGTTCGATTCAGCACAATAGCAACGTATATATTTGATTGATTTTTAACGGCATTTCAACAGGTCGAAGGTTATTTTATACTATGCAATTAGGTAATTGAAGATGTTGAAGATAAATTGACAATTTCGTTGGTATTGCAAGGATTTCCCGAAATAGAGTAAAATATTAATTTTTTTGATGCTTCATTTCCAACGGAGCTGGTAATTGTATTGTATTTTTCAATGCTTTATTTTACAGAAATTACAAAAACACAAACAAACACACACACACACACACACACACATACACACATGTATATATATATATATATATATATATATATATATATATATATATATATATATATATATAATCAAATATTAGATATTATAGATTTAATATCTCGTTACTATTATTGATGCTTACTGTAATGTAAGATTTTGATATTTAAAAAAAACCTTGGTTAGCGTTTATATAAACGTGAAGAGTATTCACGCGATGGAATGTTATTTATATGGCAATACTTTTCTCATTCATTCTCTATTTTATATATATATATATATATATATATATATATATATATATATATATATATATATATATATATATATATATATATATATATATATATATATCCTGCTGCTATACATCTGGCCTGCCACTAGCTACCCTTGTTATCCAGGGCTTGACAACAGTGTTTAGCCACTCCATGTAAGCTCTAAGGGTCCTCCAACACTTTTTTTTTCTGCAGATTTTCGAGGAATTCTGCTGCACGGACGCAATCAGATTGTTATGTTTCTTTCTTCTAACCACAGCCTCGTAGTCTCCATTGCAATTCTCCAGTTCATGTCTGATAGTTTTTACATGGAACATGGGGCAGCAACCATAATCTCCTTATTTTGAAGGCTGGCGCAGATCATTATGATATAAGTTATTCTCTTCCATGATTCAGGTGGGTTCCAGTCATCCATTATATATGTCCTTACGTATATGAATGAAGATGGGATCAAGCTTTTAAATAATGCGTAGTGTGCGTCAATACCTCAAACCTACAGAGAAAAATAACCAAATATAAATGTTAAATTTATCCCGACCCCCCTATATATATATATATATATATATATATATATATATATATATATATATATATAGAGATTTATCCAAAACTTGGTAGTAAGGATGATTCTATATGTGATTTCTAAGATCCACTGTACTAATATTGATGATCCAGTATGTATAAATATATACATAAGTGTTAGCTGATGGTCTTTCACTGGAGTCCGAGTGACAGCAAGTCTCCTCAGGTCTCCAGGACTCTTCTGAGTATTATTTTTATTGTTAGTATTATTATTTTTAATTGATTTTAATTTCTATTATTTATTATTTTTTAATTTTAATTTTTATTATCGTACTATTAATTTATTTTATTTTTTATATCTTAACTAGTATTTTCTTTTATACATCATTATACTCTAATGTTTAAATTTTAAATCTTTTTATTTTACATGTCTATTTATATTTTAATATACTACTCTGTTTTTTCTGTCCTGTCACTTTTTTGTCTGCCTGAAAACCCTAGGAATCAACCTTGAGATGTATCTCTTTTTTTCATTCACTTCCTGTTTCTATGGTTACAATCCTACACTGTTAAATATATATATATATATATATATATTTATTATTTTTTTTTTTGTCTGAATTTATATATATTTCAGCTCTTTGGGTTTTTTGTGATATGCTTGTCCATAAGTGAATTGAGACCCATCTGATGAGACGAAAATTTGGGGAACCGGTTTTAAATCAACTTAGATTTATATGGGCCCCAATTTTCGTCGAAATAAATTTATTATGGGATTACTGTATTGAGTTCTTCCTTCCTTTATTGATATAATATATATATTATATATATATAATATATATATATATATATATATATATATATATATCTGTGTGTGTGTGTGTGTGTGTGTGTGTGTGTGTGTGTAGCGATTACAAATTCAACGTACTTGGTAATATTAGTTTCTTGTCTATGCAATTTTCAAACCAAGTGCTGTTGAATTTATTTATTTGCTTCCTTTAGATATATGTATGTGCACTATCACTGATATTGAGCACTCTTTATCCAGTAATATACCAAACTATATGATCAATACTGATATATCTATCTCTCTCTCTCTCTCTCTCTCTCTCTCTCTATATATATATATATATATATATATATATATATATATATATATATATATATATATATATATGGGTTGGACTTTATGTGGGAGAAAGCATGCGTGCTTTTGTACGTGTGCGTGAATGAGCGTGTATGTGTGTGTGTGTTTGTGAATGTGTATGTGTATGAGCGTGTGTATGGATTTGCGTGTGTGTACGTCTGTGTATGAGTATGTCTGTATGTGTGTGTTCATTGGTAACGTGTCTTAGGTACAGGCTTAACCACCGTTGCCAGTAATGTAATATCATACGATGCAGCAAGCCCATTTGGCAAACTCCGTCATCGCCAGGCTATTTAGAGTACATTTCCCAGGGGAATTAGAGATGACTTGAACACAAATCATAAATTCTAGACATAAAAATATCATATAAGTCCACATGAAGATAATATCATTTAGGACTGGCCATCTGCGTTTAAACAATACATTCTAACACTTCTGGCCTGCCATAAGTCGAATCAGTTTTCTCGATTTGAGTGCCGTATAGCATTTGGCTTTTGTCATTATCGACTTTAGAATTTATCAAAGTGTGTTTTAAGACATTTCTCTCTTTTTATTTATGTACACTCATCCACATTCGGTCGACCCCGAAAGCATCTATAAAAGGATATAGTTGTTGTTGTTACATATACAAAGTGAGTATCTATCTATCTAACTATCTATCTATATATCTTATGATATTAAACCTTTGTGTCTGTTTGTAACCATATTATTGGTCAAACTAGATATTTTAACATAATTTTTCCAATGCGAAAGGACATTGTTTGCTACGGTGTTATGGATATTTTGGGATATACCAACATGTCAGATTTTAGATCTTACACAAACAGCAACTATTATTAAAATTTTATCAGATAAATACACTTCAAACGTTGAAAGGTGAAGAATCAATCAAACTCCAGAACAACGGCATTTTCATTCTGTGTCTACCCCTAAACTTAACGTTATTTTTTTTATCATTTATGTTATCAATGTTAACAGAGATGGCTATGAATACAAATTATAATCCCTTACTCTCAAATAGAAACATCACCATAACTGTATACTGTTGTTTCCAGGTGTCTAATGTCTCTATAGCGGCCAATCCCTTTGAGATTAATTATAGTTCATATATGAAATTATGCCTACTCTCCCTCCAGCTATGGGTAAATAGTAGGGCAGACTGGGCTCATTAACCTTGGTTAGGCAACCGGTCTAGGAGAAGGAAAACTCTGAATTCAAACCTGTTAAAATCCGCTTAAGAAATTGACCTTGTGTCGCATCCTGCTCGTGCGGAGGGGTTGGTAAATATATATATATGAAATTATGCCCAGTCGACCGGGTTCAGAATACGCCGTCTGTTTTGCCTGTAGAATGTAAAGATGCCTAGAAAAATGAAGTTTACTGCATATGACCCTAAACAGAATACGGTGGTGAGGATACTGTTTTAGAATTTCTCTGAATGTTTGAAATGAGGCTTGATGATTAGTATTATCTGCGTTATTCGGACTATTGTCCCCATCTTCATTGTTATTTGTACAACGTGTCGGACGATATGCACTCCGACCTTCTTCAGGTATTTCTTGTCGGACTCTGGAACCTTCTCGGACTTGGGAACCTTCTCGGACTTGGGAACCTTCTTTTCGAACTCGGGAATTTTCTTGTCGTAATCGGGAGCCATCACGAAACTTTGAACCTAACCCTTTATTTAGTCCATTACGACAAGAATATTCCCAAGTTCGAAAAGAAGGTTCCCGAGTCCGAGAAGGTTCCCGAGTCCGACAAGAAATACCTGAAGAAGACCGGAGGGCATATCGGCTGAAACGTTGTACAAATAACAATCTGTTGTCTTCTTCAGGCATTGAATTATTATTTTGGCAGAATATGTCCGATATTTGATAGGTTGTGTGTGTTTTTGTAATTATAATAAAAAAAGTTACAAAAACACACGCAACCTATCAAATATCGGACATATTCTGTCAAAATAATAATTCAATGACAACCGATCAGAAACACTTGTCGCATTCATATGTAAGTTAATAAGATTTTTTTTAAACATAATCCTTTTTGCAAACCTTCGTTTTTATAAGATATCTATTTTTCTCCCGTTGGACCCATAACAACACTTTATATATATATTATATATATATATATATATATATATATATATATATAATATATATATATATATAGTGAAGTCAAAGCTTAACAATCGGGTATTATGCGATTATGGCAACATTTCCACCCATAGGTCCCTGAATGTACCTCATCGTCGGATCACATTCTTTATTGAAAATGGTATACAGATAAATTCAGCTTGCTTTTATACACTCTCTCTTGATCCCTGCGATGGTATCGAGTTTTAATTCATCTTATTTTTTAGGGGGTGGCAGCCCTTTTGATCTTGTGGAAGCTGTTTATCTGGGAGCTTGAAGCATTTCATTATCCTGGGTGCTGGCACCTTGATGTTTTTTAGACTGGACATTTTCACTTCAAATTTCTACTTTTATTTATTTCTCTTCTAATGTTTCTTACCGAGTGGACTCATCTATTTTTCCTTATAAAGTGTTGGGTTTTTTGAGTACATTCAAGTGGGGTAACCTATGATACGAATTGAATAAGTTCCCAATTTTTTTATGGTATTCAAATTACTAAATTCAAGTTCTCTAAGCCCAATATAACCAGAAATGAGAGTAAATTTAATTAAAATTTATTTATCCTACTTAAATGTATATATATATATATATATATATATATATATATATATATATATATATATATATATATGTTTATACATACCCACATATACACATGTATACACACATATGCATGCGATCCTGAGTCCATATACACATATACTATACATGCATACATATACATACATATATGCATACCTGCACATACCCATGTATAAATATACATATACCCACATACACAAACATATGTAAAATCCCTATTTGCATTTCTACCTATAATCTTAATATTTAAGTGTATCAATACAAATCTAGATTAAATAGAGGTTATTCAATGTATTTGAAAAAAACCTTTTGATTCAGTTTTCTATTTTTTCTAGTTACGCAGGATATTAATACATATCTTAGCCAATTGAAATTCCGAATTTCTTAATAAAGGTTCAGGTAGTTATATTTACTTAATTTTCAAACATTTTAAACATTTCTTTGAATTTTTATTTAAACATTTTTTTATTAGATTGTGAGATATGGTGGCGTATTCTAAATACCTTCGTGATGATTTAATGTTAGAATTAATAGAATATAACATCATTTCTACTTACATTCTGGTTTGAATTTTAAATTGATCCCATTGCTTTAGTATATTCTTGAGTTTTTTCTCTTAAGTTTCTTTTTTTAAAGAGGGAGTGGAGGGGAAAGCGGAAACATGGAAGGTAGATATTAGTTTTTAAAATATATTTTGGAATTATTTTTATGGGCGGCACATGCGCACAATTTCACCTCTTTGATATATATATATATATATATATTATATATATATATATATATATATATATATTATATATATTATATATTATATATATATTTCATAATGAAAAGGGTCATTGTACATTGTAGAGATATCATTTACTTCATAGATGTCCGATTTCAGTTATTCTGTGTATAACTCAGTTTATGCCTAAAGCAGTGATTAGATCATGATGGAACTTAACGCATACATCAAGCTAATATTCAGATACAGGACTGGATAATTGGATTCCAACAAAAATTGACAACATAACCCTTGATAACTTTCAATGACAGAGTAATAGTGTGTTGAAATCAAGTAACAACAAGGATTTTTTTAAATATTTTTTTTGTGAAATAACATACAAGAACAATATTTAAGGAGTTCTTATATTAAAATTGCAAGCATATATTGGGAAATAACGTCACTTTCTTTAATTGCTTAATTGAATTAAAAAAAGCAAAATTCTAGTTTTTGTGAATTTGATACATAAATGAGATTGTATATCTGCCAGTGCTATAAACACACCTAGCAAATGTTGGTATTGCCAATCCTGTATGTAACTATGAATAAACTCGCCCTTCCCGGGTATTACCGTGTACTGCAGTTAGGATTATTATATCTGCAACAAATTAATTTTTGTGAGTCAGTGTTCACTACAATTTGTTAATTAGAATGGTTCGATTCTGTCTAAATACAAGTACACATGCACACTTGTTATAACGGGAGCTAAACGATTTTACGTTGCATCTCTCCTTCTCTCTCTCTCTCTCTCTCTCTCTCTCTCTCTCTCTCTCTATTCCCTCCCTCCCCCCTCTCTCTCTCTCTCACGCACATATATATATATCTTCTCTCTCTCTCTTTGTCTCTCTCTCTTTCTATATATTTATCTATCTCTCTCTCTCTTCTCTCTCTCTCTCTCTCTATATATATATATATATATATATATATTATATAATATATATATATATATATATATAGGTCCCGAGTACTTTCGGCACTTCCAAGTGCCATCATCAGGGGTACTCGGGACCTGATTTTTGGTGGACTTATCCACGAATTCCACCCAACATTAAAAAGTTGGCCAGAAAACTCGAAAAGTTCAAAAATAAAATTGTTAAACAGGAGATGTGTCTTTGTTTTAATTGTACATGTATAAATGAAAGAATGCTGCCAAAATACACACACACACACTCACATGTATATATATATATATATATATATATTATTATATATATATATATATATATATATATATTAAGAAGGGTATGCTATTGTCCCGATTGTTGCTATGCATATTCCGAAATGTAATTTTATGTTAAACGTTATATACAATTCATAATTTCTCAAATGGAATGAGTAATTTCCCTAAATATATTGACAACGTATAACATGTATATTGATATCAAAATATATTTTCATGCAGCATCAATATTCTCATCAATAGGATATTTTAGTAAACGAATTATTGGTCAAAGGAAACATTTTTACATGCACTTTTTTTCAACTTGTAACATTGATTTCGAGTCAATTCAGCAATTAGGAGCCGAGTAAATGGAATCCTGGCAGAACATATTATTTTTACTAGCAAAATAAAAATACACCCTCCAGGCGATGTAAAATAATTTTTTAAAGATATTACCTGAGGGGATGGGAGCTGAAAATTCAGTGTCATACAGTGTATACCATAAGTATGTAAAATCGTCAAAGGAGTTTAAAAAAAGAAAGATAATTTGAAATGGAAACAGTTCCGATAACTTTAAATATTATATTAGAAAAAACAATCTATATATACATATATAACGCCGAGCATCTATTTATTGAAACAATGAGGATTGTCTAACGTTGCATGCTCACATTTTGAGTATATTTATTCTATGTTATGACGTTGTATTATGTGTTGGGTAATGTGACGTAACCAGTGACGTAATTTTTGTTACAGACAAAAACCGGAAGCGAATCTCCATTATTAATAGATTTAGATCTTACACAAACCACTGTATTTGTTTTCCTTGTCTTCCATTTATACGAATCTGTATGGACAAATATTATATTTCTCATAAAAGTTGTACTCTGAAATTTAATTCGTTAAAATACTTTCAAAGTTAAACACCTTCTTGTAGAAAAGTTGCTCTTATAGTAAAAGGAAACCCACAGTTAAGCTAAGATACTAATCTTTTATATGTCGAAAGTTTTACGGCTTTATTTATTAAAAGAAAAAAATTGCATGGATTTATTGATATTTCCTTTCTTAAACTTCATTAAAAGAAAATAGCATTAAAAAAAAAACTCTACTGTTATAGATAAAGCTATTTCTTTCTACGTAGGCAATGTCGATTATCACTACTAGTTTTCACTTATTTAACATTTAGGTAAGTTTCATAATCGGAAATTATCGAACGGAAACCAGAGAATCAAAACAAAATACTGGTTTCATATTTTATTTGTACGAGGGATTCACAAAAAAAATCTAAGTATTTTTTACGTCAGCGTTATACGAGTTTATAATTATTGACAATGTGTCACCAACGAATTTCGATTTCCGTATACTTATTCTCTCGTTTTTTTTCTTTCTTTTAGAAAAATATCTAATGCTTTTGAAGTATGTCATATATCATCGTAAAGATAATCGTTATCTACTTTCATTTCTGAAAATTTAAATAATAAATCAATTATATAATTGCGACATTGATTTTATACCCGATGTTCTTTTATATTTCTTTCTTGAACTAGTGGCGATTAGCATCAAATGAATTTGGGAAATGATAATCCATAAATTGGTAGGCGATATGAAATATGATCCATTTGCTTCTGAAAGAAACATTATTCGATAGTCTATAGATTTTCGATTCGCATACTAAAATCAATTTACTTCAGAAAATTATGCATGGTATTTTCATATTATTGAATTAATATTGATATTTTTTCGAAAAATTTGTACTACTCTTGGCAAAACTTTTGTTTCACTTTTTGGTGTGAAGGGAGACAAATAATAATGGTTTCCCGCCACAAAAAAAAGGAAAATAAATGTTATGTCAAAAGTCACTTCAACATTTTCGAGAAAATATCAATATTAATTCAGTTTAACACATCAGTGACGTTCTCGTATGGACACCTAAACCTGGGCACACCAGTGTTAGCCGACCAGTAAAAATGGCATTGATCAGCGCTGGATGGATTCTGGATGCCATGTGGATAACTTGTCATGACCGATAAGGATTTATGGTTAGAGAGAGATTTATGAGAATCCGTACTGTCGACTCGACTTGATTTCGACGAAAAATATATTTTTGGGCTAGTCTTTTGTACGCTTCGTGGTCACATGAGAAATCCCAGAATCCCGTCTTCTGCTCTTTCGTCCTCTTTATTTTAATGATTTGACGTGCCTTTTCTGCACTGTTCATTAAATAAAACACTTTTTTTCTCCGGGCCTGATGATGGACATCGTCTCGCCTCATTATTGAAAGGTAAACCCACATGTCTAGATCACGGACTATAAGTATGACTTTTTACCGTTCTGTACATATGCTGCTTGTTCATAGGATACTATATGCCCATTTTATCTGTTGAGACACGTTTATCTATTATTGTCAATACTCCTTGTATGTATATATAAGTATTAAATGCTTATATGTGTATAAATGAGCTTATATTGTATTTCCACCCGTTTCCTCAGTATTGGTGTATCACTGAATATAACAATGCTAATATTGAACCTTGATGAGTGGGTACGCATCTAAATATCCGCGCTAGCACCAATGACCTTAATAAGTACAATACATATCTACCAGCACCAATAGAATATACATATTTTCGGATTTATGTCATATTATGTACTTGAAAAATTACATACATGTACGTGCATAGACATTTTATGTTAGCGAGTCGACCTAACAAGAGAAGATATTTTAAATAGCTAGCATGAGAAGAGTGAGTACAATAAATGCCCTGAAGACGACATATGTAAGGTGGTCACCGATAACGCAAAGAGAGAGAAACAAGTATGATTTAACGACCTGGTCGAAGTTGACAGTAAATCTCCCCTGATTTGTATGTTCTCGGCAGGGACCCTCAATAAATATCATAATAATTTTACATTATTTATTTGCTGTGTTTTCTTGAGGAAAGAGTGGTCTACTTATATAAAAGCAGCATGGATACCTAGAACATATATATGTCACACTTAGTAAATGGATTTTATACCTCTGATAAACAACCCTCTACAGAAATAATTAAGTAAATTAGAGAGGGGCACACAGATTATGGATAGGTAATTATCTGCATGCATTCTCATAGGTTGATAATTTTCCCATATTAACATATTCTGAAGACATATATTTTTAACATCTTATTATAATGGAGATTGTATGTTTTTCTGTCTGTAACCGAAACTATATTCCTACTCAAGTCAAAATTCCCTTAGTTATCTACATCACATTCTCCATGATTTTATTTTTATCTAAATCTCATCTCAATTATTAATAAAATTGTCTTACAATATTAATACTGTTAACTATGTCTACGTACTGATAACATGCAATTATATTTATATATACAACAAAATAGCGGTTTACAGTGTGAACGGGAAGGCTAATTTGCATATTAATATTAAAAATCGAATTTAATAATATGTGCTTAGTATTATTGATTTCTAACTGTTTGGTTTTATTTTAATGAATATAAGCAAAAATCTCTTCAATGAATCTTAAATGAAATCCATTAACAAGATAAAATAACTGTCATTTTATTCTTTACTTCCTCTTATAACTAAATACTTAAATTGAAAAAATAACAATGAAAGACGAGAGTGATGGAAGAGTAAGTTTCAGTTGTTCCATTTTTTATTATACTTCCTCTGTTTCAAATCTTTTATTATACTCCCTCTGTTTCAAATCTTTTTATCTGTATTCTTATTTAGTTTCATTAGCCTTTCTAATTTAATACAATATTTTATTACATTAAAACTTAAATACTTGCACCCGGAGGGTGCATATATTTCCTAGTTATATATAATGTACCATTTCTCTGAATGTTTGAGATGAGGCTTGAAGATTAGTATTATCTGCGTTATTCGGACTATTGTCCCCATCTTCATTGTTATTTGTACAACGTTTCGGCCGATATGCCCTCCGGCCTTCTTCAGATATTTCTTGTCGGACTTGGGAACCTTCTCGGACTCGGGAACCTTCTTTTCGAACTCGGGAACTTTCTTGTCGTAATCGGGAGTTATCATGGAACTTTGAACCTAACCCTTTATTTATTCCACGGGGGTATCCTGTTCTCATTCCGCTAACCATAGCTGGGGTAGGAGTTGTGTTAATTATTTTTCTAAATGCCTCCACTCAGGATTGAACTCGGGATCCAGAGATAACTGTCACTTAGAACTGTCTTAACCTAACTACCTTATCTACTAGGTCATGTGTCCAATTGGACAATTGCGTTTGAATTTTGGGAACTTATAAACCTAATGTCTTGATTTGGCTAGAATATCTACCTATTTACTTATGTATGATTTTTTTACCTAGACTCATATTGTTTTTTCCCTCCTCAATCAGTACAAATAACAATGAAGATGGGGACAATAGTCCGAATAACGCAGATAATACTAATATATAATGTAATACTGCAATTTTTTTTATTTCCACTCTAGTCCTAAATCCGAGATGGCCGGACCAGCCCTTGCTACACACCTTACTAAATTAATGTAGGAATAATTGCACTGTTGGCATTCTGTGATCTTACCTGCTGGATTACCTGTCCATCAACGACTACGATATTGTGATAGTGTCATATCAGGCAACTAAAGAAGAAGGCGTCGATTTTTACACTTCCTTGGAAACGTCGATTGATACCAGTCTACTTTTTTGCACAGACACATAAGACATGCCGAACACAATGCTAGACTAATTTTACTAATAAAGGTTTATATATATATATATATTATATATATATATATATATATATATATATATATTATATATATATATATGAGGAAGAATGAATAAAGAAAAGAATGTACAGAATGGATAATAAAATATGAATTTAATCAATATCACTTACACATGTGTTTCGGTCAGTTTATCTTTGTATACACGATTCAAACTATTATTATCATTGAATAAACAAATGAAATGAAATATGATAATAATAGTTTAAATCTTGTACACAAAGATAAACTGACCGAAACACATGTGTAAGTGATATTGATTAAATTCATCTTTTATTATCCATTCTGTGCTTTCTTTTCTTTATTCATTCTTCCACATATTGTCGGATTCAATTCCAATTCCATTTTTACAACACACACACACACACACACACACACACACATACACACACACACACACACATATATATATAATATATATATTATATATATATCGTGGGATATGCGACATACTCCTGTGGAAGCCAACACATGGGTACGTTAATGTGGGCCGCTCAGCTAGGACCTACATTGACCAACTATGTGAGGATGGTGGATGATGCGCAGAAGAACTCCCAGAGGCAATGAATGATAGGGAAGATTGGCGAGAGATTTTCATGGATATATGTGCTACTTGTGCGACATGATGATGATGATATATATATTGGGTAGGAGGCATTAGATAAAGACTACTTCTATTTTAAGAGATTAGTGTGCTGTAATATTGGTAAGATTCTGCCATTTCCCTTGTTTTGATTGCAGACCGAAATCTGAAGAAATAGTTTGCCCTCGCATTTCCGTTATTTGGTATTTTCTTTAGTGGCTGCTTCTCTTTTTTGTCAAGAGATCATTATCAAAAGTCATGGTAGCCTGATGATATCTCTCTCCTCCCTCCCTTGTTACTTGAAAACATGCAGATGCTTGAAATAATCGAAATCCTATAAGTGAGATTGATTTTGTTTGTTAGATCGAAATACTTGAAACTATATACCTATGTGCAAACTGATAATTATTATTTAATAGAAACAGTTAATGAAATCATAGTTGCTTAAGAATGTCTTCTTTATTTAATAAGCCAACAAAGTCGTACGCGTAGTAAACCAAATAATAAAATAACCAACCAACAAACCAAACAACCAGCCAACCAGCCTTCAGATGTATCAAGCAACAGAATATTTAAACAAACATTCTAGAAATTTGGTTGGTTTAATATATTACGTAATAATGAATGTAGGTATGTATTTTATACTTTTTATGGGAATTATCTATTTATCCATTGTAGCGGCGAATGTTTATCATACTAGGAAATGAATTCGGTGACCCAAGTTCTAATTCTGTACCAAGCTGTTTACGTTTCACTCGTGTCAATGCCCTTTAGGTAGGCGTGAATTCATCAGTTCTCCCACATCTGTGGGTAAATAGTAGCATAGAATTTGTTCCTCAGTCTGATTTAGACAACTACTCTAGAGGAAAAAAATCCCCGAGTTGAAAAAAAAATTTAATTCCTATTCAAAAAATGACCCCATGTCACATCCTGTCCGTTGTGGAAGGATTGGGTGAATACATTTTCCTGCTGCCTACATATTTATTGTATGTTAGTTTCAATCTTAGTAGATATAAATGATTTTGTCAATAACTATATGTTACACGGATAATATTTAAAAATAAAGAAGTTTAATAGAAAGGAAAATTTAACTAAAAACTAAGTCTGAATGAAGTGCAAACTTCTGTCTTCTGGTCATTCCATTTCAATCAAAAAAATCTTCTAAGAAGCTTATGGAAATCATAATTATGATAAGATGCCCTGATAAGTGAATCTCCATTCCCGTTGAACTTAAACGTAAAGGCAACAGAAAGAAAAACAAAAACAAATTATAGAATAGAATAATACAAAGAACAGAAAGAAGGTGAATAAAATCGATAAAATCTTAATTGTCCGTGGCGCGATTGAATCTTATGTAATAATGATGTTTTTATTTCTTGTCTTTGTATTTTTTTATAAGTGACAACTTTAGTTTGGAGGATGTCAGGCGATTGAGAGATATTTTTAAAATAATGCTAATGTTTCCTTTTCTCATTGGTTTTGTTTCGAATTTATGTAATGACAAGGTTTCTCAATTGGATATTTATTCGTTTTGTATTTTAAACTTCACTTCTTACAGAAACAAGTCTATATATTTAATTTGCTCTGGCGTACTTTTAAAATAACATGGATTTTGAGGTATTCATTAAAATAGAAGAATATCTAAACATGTCATTTAAAACAAAATAAGCAAATATTTGGCTCCTTCACGCATGTAAAATAGTTATTTCTGATTTGCTGCGAGGCTTAGAAATACATACATTTTTTTACGACAAAACATGTAACCGACTGAAAAGCTTATTCTTTCCATACATATTCATTTATATTATATCAAGTGAATCACTTAAGAGTTATTTGATCAATGTGAGAAATAACTTATGTTATATAATGTAAAACTTTCATTGTATGCTGTGTATTCTTTTCTCTGTGTTCTCTTCAAATATAATCAAATAGAAAATGAAAGGAGTGAAGCTACATAGCCTATGTTGACATTTCTAAAAATTTTTTTAGAACTATTTACTTTTCACACGCACTGTTGCATACCCTTATCATTACTTACTTCTTACTTCTATTCTTCTTCTGTTCTTCTGACATCTTAAGTTCTTCTAGGTCTCTTCTAACGTCCGGACCTCTCTTGGGGACTTCGTGTCTGGTCTTCCATTGGGGATTTCTCTTTATCAGAAGCCCTGTGTCATTGTTAGTTTTTATATAATAACACAAGACTTCAATTTACTTTGATCATATTTTATTCCGAAATCCCCACCAGACTAACTGCACAGAGTGAGTCGGAGCGTGTATAACATGACTCACCACCGTCGTGGTTTCTCGTCGACTGACTAAAATCTATTTCTAATCTAAACCGGAAGAGGGTCTTCTCCACCGATTCTCACGGTATCCACCAGAAGGAAGGATCAGGACAGGTCAAGCCTTGTCATTCAGATCGTTCAAGGCTATGGGCTGCAGCTTATAACGATTTGTTACACTATTGCACATAAATATTAGGTATCTAATATTTATGTAACAGCACAAACACACACATATTTATGTGTGTGTAGTTTTTTTTATATGTGAATGTATGTGTGTGTGTGTGTGTGTGTGTGTGTGTGTTATTTATGCAACACCAACACAAACAAATACAGGCACAGGTACATAGAATTACATGAGAGAAAACAGATTAATATAACAGCAAATACATTAACAAATCAAACAATAATTTGAGCAGCATGTAATTGATATGAATGGGCGCTCTGCACATCCCGGATATCCATAACTGGATCCTCGCATTTAGATGTATTTTATTGTCATAAAAGAAAAAAAATCGGTGTATCAGTAAATACGCTAACAAACCAATGAAGCATAGGAGCACATGCAAAGATTTCAATTAAAACCTGACAATATATAAAATAAAATAATTCTATCTATGGAAAATTTAATAAAAATGGAAAATGACATTTAGTGAGAAAAATTCAATAGTTTCCGATTGGCATTTAAATTTCTGGTCAAAAATATTAACATAGCAAGCAATAAATTTTGAATAACTTAATTTAACAATACTTCAATCATTATAGAGTTCGTTATTATATATTCATGTGTGTAGTTATATCTTATCATTCATATGATATCACGTATTTCAAAATAAAACTTATAATTTCCAAACATTTTCTCATGGTGTTCTCCACACTTCCCAGTGGTACAGAACTTGATCCTCACCACCATATTTAGTTTAGTTTCCTGTCCAGCAAACATTTTCGGAGGGTTCTTACCTCGCTGCAGGGGATAGAGTGATCATATTCGAAGCCACATCAACAGGGTGGATATACTTTCGACGAAAAATTTGGTTTGTTTTTAATATCATTGGAGACGTTTGTCAGCAACGATTGTTCAAACATCTTTATTGGTTAAGTTCTAAAAAGGATGGATTATTTTTTACATGAACATTCTCGAATGTGGTTTTGAATATCCACACCAAAGCGAATTTTACTTACTTCAAAATCCTAAAAACATTGTTCCATTTTATTTAGCAGGTGTAATATTCTTTTCTCATATTATGAATTGACGGAAATGACAGGATTCTTTAGAATTTAAAAATACACGTCTTGTTGTATGTGGCAGTAACACATTCATTGTGGAAAATCAATGTTCCATAACTTGGTTGGCAGAAGAATTCCTGCCTCTAGCCTTTCTTATTGCATGTAAGCAGGCTTGTCGTACTTCTTATTTGATCATCTCAGACATCTATGATGCACCTCTGAAACCATGGACATTTTGATTTCCACAAAAATATATGGCATATAGCAAGATGTGTGTATACTTTCCACTTTAAAGGTTAACATTTATGTGTGTCCTCAATGTTCATTGGTGGCTACAACTTCATCGAAATCGAAATGCTACAAACACTTTCTTTCTTTCACTGGGGGATACATTATTCTCTTCATTATATTCTCCAGGGATCTTTTCTTTTTTTTACTGTGGAGTCTTTGTTTATTTCAATTGAAGATTATTTTTAAGACCCAATATTTTCAGTCGCTGATCAATTTTCTTGATCCTAGTAAACAACTCCCTGTTGATCAATGGATTTATTTATTTATTGATTTTATTGCATGTCAACCAAGTTAGCACCAAATAGAATGGTTCAAATAACTAATAATAATCCTTAGAAACAATCATAGTTTCAAATAGGTATTTAAAAATATTTTGCAGGTATATGACATAAATTATTCCTAACGAATACGTATCATTTTAGATTTGTTTAACCCCCTAGTAGAGTCAATAATATATATATATATATATATATATATATATATATATATATATATATATATATATATATATATATATATATATGGGGGATGTGTATGTGTGTGTCTGTGACTGTGTCTGTGTCTGTGTATGTGTGTGTTTATTGGATTGAAGTTATTCCTTTTCAAATACAACAAAATAATCCTTTATTTTGGTTGAGTAACAGATCATTATTCCATTTATTGCGGTCCCTCAGGCATATTATAATTAGATAAGGGTTTACAATATTGAATTACATCTCAAATGGTCA
>CM042145.1:73457332-73504832 GCA_023376005.1 Doryteuthis pealeii
CTCTGTATGCACCGTTAGTAACTCGCACATCAAAAACCCAACTGAATTACTGAACAAAATCAACAATATACTCTTGACAAACACATCTCTATCCAGTCTAAACATAAATGTTTATTCACCAATATTCCTATTAATAAATGCATTACACTTTTAGAAGATCACTTCAAGACCAGAAACAATGCATTACCTTTATCAGTTAACATAATAATCAAGATTTGCGAAATATGCACTAAACATTTTTTTCCAATTTAATGGTATATTTTATAAAAAAAAGATGGTTCACCCATGATTTCGTCACTATGAAGTCATTGCATGTCTTTTTCTTGGATTTATTGAATCTAGTCCCTTTAAATATACATTATTCTAAGATTGTAATTAATTTTTTATATAGACAATGTTTTACTTATATATCAACGGAATAACTACCTAACAACAATTATTGATAAAGTGACCAAAACTGAAGTGTTGTGATGTTAATCCATCAGTAAAAAAGAAGTCAAGTCGAGGTAGGGTAAAATAAGACAAGTGTATTTACAATAATGGTACAGGAACGGCTAACCTGCCGTTAAACGGTAACAGTACAACCTTTTCACTCGGTGTCTCACTATTTATAGTGAGAATCGGTGTATATTCTCCACTGTAGGAACAGCCGGTACAACATGAAGCTACCACAGATTTTACTTACAAACTAGAAAAAAAACACCTTACATAATTTTTAGATATTATTAACAAATAATAACAAACAATTAGAATGTAAGTTCATGATTAATCCACTAATAGTAATGATCATATATACTTTACTCACAAATTACAAAAATAAAAGTGTAATAATCAGAGGTCTTATGATTTGCACCACCAATTTCTTAGATGAAGAATATGACAACATTGAACATTTTTCACAAACTTCAATATCGTAAATCCTTTATACAACGTTCTAAACAAAATCTTTTTAAATTCACAAACATAAATATTTTTCCAACATTTCGAATAATTTTTTCAAACAATAATCAATTATCCATATACATTATTTTACCCAATAATTCGACCAAAGGCAAAATCGAGGAACGAATAACCCTGGAATTAACAATGTTACAACTCTTGGTGTAGAAATATAATCAGAAAATATAACTATACCCACATAAAATCTGATGCAGTCGTATATGCCATGCAATTTTTGAATTGTAATAAATAAAACGTGGGTAAGACCTCATTATCTATCGATAAACGAATCTTCGATCATAAAAGAGACATAAAAAGGATGACTTGAAAAGCGATTTAATGAAGCAGATTCTGTAAAATTTAAAGATTCTAAAATGTCAGTTAATATACACAAAACAATCTATGATGCTATTAAACAAAGACACGTTTTTTTTTCTACTTAATAAATCTTGTGTTACAATGTACCATTTCATGATTATTTTTGTTTTTCTACTGTTTTGTTTGTTTTTAATAAGTTATAGTAAATACGTCACGCTTAATATTCACAGACTAAAATTAAATTAATTTTCAAACACAACACAAATAAAAAGTGAAGTATGGTAATGCCATGAATAATTTTCTTTAGATAATTGCGAATGCAAATTACGTCTCACAGTTTTGAAATTCAACACCGACTAACTAATTTTGTGTTGTTTCTTTTCATATTGGTTTGAATATTATTCAGAAGATACAATACATATCAATGATGCCCAGAAGATGGCATAATATATAAACCGGAACGTTTTTACGCTGCATTCCTTCATTTAAATATGTTTAGTTGAATGATAGAGATATTTTTCTCCAGAAAAATCTTGATTGCTATCCGTTCAAGTTGTTGAATAGATGTTATAAAGTTGAGCTGAAATTTGCTAATAAATTCGCCATGACATGTTTTCTAAGATGTTTTAAGATAGGACCGCAAGTAAAAGAGAATTACTTTCGGTCCTATCTTGGAATATCTTCCAGGGGTGTATATATTGTAAAGACAATATAACATTATTGGTGTTTTATTCATACTTGTATATTGTATTATCTTGTAACGTTAAGTTTTTGAAATGGGGTTCTACAAATAATAGTTGCTAAAGACATGTAATTATATTAGCATTGGATTCAGAATTAATTCTATTATATATCCAATATATATATATATATCCTGGTAAAGGCAGAAGCTATACTTTAATTTTACAATAAATCATATGAATACACAATTTAATAGGTAAGTTATAATAAACTATTCCTATTTAACAATATCTCCCGGTACCAGACTAAAACTTAATTAGAAAGGATAATTTCATCAGACATTGAGAATACTGAACGGATTATATATAACATTATCTCAATACCAGAACACTCACGGATATGGACTGGTATTTCGTTCAAACTCTAATACCAAAAGAACTTAACAATAGATTAAACCACAGAAAATCCACTCTTCTAATCCCAAACACTTACATCCTCATTCATTTTATATTGACGTTTTTTTCTTCTATTGAACGATATCTTTGAAAAAAAAAAATAAAAAACAAAAGCTAGAAAAAAAGCCCAAGAAGGGACAATAAAAAAGAGAAATAAGAAAAAAATCCAACTTATTGCGATAATAACCCAAGGCCGAAGACGGTCGGGATTAACAAATTAATCATATAGGAAAGTATTTTTTGATCATAAACAGAAACACACCCACACGATATAGACAGTAACGTGCAAAAGATTTGCACCACATTAAACTTGAAGACTTTTGATAATTGACTGCATTTACGTCGTTATTTATATACAATAAATATTTCCATACGTAATGATAATATTTTAGCAGGGTTTCTGAAGTTAGTTGGTTGGACTTAATGGCATGTCAACACATTGGGTTATTTTATGCCGAATACTTAAAAAAAAAATTATTCCTGATGAATACTCAATATTCTTTAACTGAATTTAAAAAGAATAATTTTGTTCTATTTCACCCATTGATGGGACCGTAACAGGTACTACCACTCCGGTCAGAATAGACCTGGAATAATGCTGAGGAAGAGTACCACATTCCCAAGAGTTTCCAGAACTGAAACTTCACATTAGAATTCATTCCAAGGACAACAAGACCTTGAGCCACCCCCAACACATATATAATAAAAAGGGTTGGGGCTTTCCATAAGAGCATAGGATCAGGACAATCATATAGGTGCTATGGCTTACATGACCAGCCGATTGATCTGAGGGGGGGGCTCTGCGAACAACCGTCTAGCCTAAGTAAACTCCGTACCAGAGTCCCATCCTTAAGCATCACAGTTCGCTACCCACGGCCAAGAGGTGGCCCCATTGGGGGTGGGGGATCTTACCCATTTGCAGAGGTGCAGTCGGTGTATTCTACAGCCCAGCTGACAGAACTGGGTTTCGAAGGATAAGAGGAAGAAATAAGACTAAAATAAGACCCTAAAAAGGATATAAAAATACTTTCAGTTACTTAGGCTTTTAGTTCTTTTCTGTTCTTTGGAAGCGTTAATATACAAACAGTTTTTTCGGAAATGATTTTTCCTATATAGCGACAATTATTACATTGAATTACTGTATCAGTTCATTGCTTGATATAATATTTTATATTCCACAGCTCACACACCATCAATAACCATCCACAGGTTTAAAGAATACATATTCTAGTGAATATTCAAATAGAAGCATAAAATACATTTTACTGTTGATAGAACGTAGCAATGATTCACTATATACACACACACAACCTTGAGTTTTCACTTCCGCTGTCGTTTATCGCTACAGAAAAAAATTTATACACACACACACTACACATACCTAAAAAATGCACAATGTTTTCTTTCAATACACACACTAACAGCGCTACATACTCACACCTTAAAATAGAATATTATGTCATATTTAAAACCGTCTCCTTTTTTCAAACTTCAGAAAAATTGTTAAACAGACTGAATAAGAAGGATTACCACTCACTTTTTCTCATCATTCTGTGATATATAATTTCTTATCTTATGCCCTGAAGATGATCTATTTAATAGATCGAAACACTGCAGCGTCGGCCAATAAACTCACCACTTAACCCATTTAAACCTGTGTTTTTTCATTTTTGATATATTACATACCGTCGGATTTACTTCCTCTCTTCACACACACATATATATATATATATATATATATATATATATATATATATATATATATATATATATATACGGGTGTTGTGAATCCTATCTGTACAGATAATGTAAAGTTAAGCTGATTTTACACTGATATTAATATAAATTAAATTGTATACGACAAAGCCAACAAAATGGGATAATCAGTACACAAACTTGTGTTATGAATTTGTAAAATATTCGATACCGACGAAACATGAAAAATCTATAATGATTAAACAATTCTATTGTAAAGAAATAATGGCTCAATAATTATTCGCACTAATGATTATAGGAAGTAAACGTACTTATCAAGTCTCTTTCTGATATTAGAATTCAACACGTACCGATGTATTTTTCCATTCCATTAGAAACTTTAAAAAAGAATTAACTTGAAAAGATATTATCAATGTGGAAAATGCTTTTACGCTGCAATTATCATGTGTTAATAATGGATCGATGTGATGAACAATTTTGGGTAAGAAGTTTACTTCAAATGGAAAATAGAGTGGAAGTGGAATCAATGATCCGAGTTCAAATCCTGGACGAGGTTGTTTGCATGTTATTTCACTCAAATGCTCATAGGAAAGATATACACCCACCTGTACCCCTTCCAGATATAAGTAAATGCTAAGATGAACTGAGTCCTTGGTTCGGCACTCAATATAAGATAAGACAAACTCTGGATTCAAACCAGCATAAAAATTACTTTGTTTCACATTTTCCCGTGTTTGCTTGGATAATTATATACTTCAAATGCAAACACATACAATCACACAAAAAAAACAAATAAATATTTGTGAGCATATATTCAGCAATACATAAAACACGTGAACCTATTAGAGCATATGGAGGCGCGTGGTCTAATGGTTAGATTCGTAGGAAATTGACTCGACAACGCGAGTTCAATTCCTGGACGAAGCTGTTGGCATTTCACATAGCGCTAGTACGCTTGGGAAAGGCATGAATCCAATTCTCCCTCCAGCTATGGGTAAATAGCAGGGTAGACTGGACTCTTTAACCATGGCTAGGTAACCAGTCTAGGAGAAGGAAAACTCTGAATTCAAACCTGTTAAACTCCGCTTAAGAAATTGACCTTGTGTCGCATCTTGCTCGTGCGGAGGGGTTGGTAAATATATATATTAGAGCACATGTGAATTTATGTTGACGGACAATAAAAATACACTCCTCTGAAGGATGACGATTTTACTCTGGGTACACTATTGTAATTTGATAGAAATCTATAAATCTCGAGTCATCATGTGCCGTATTAACACTCATATCATTGCACTACATGTGTCTACATGAGTGAGTCACGTCATGTATTAAGGTCCAATGTCAATACCATTAGAAACGGTTGTTTATTTTTAGTTATTTAATTCTAAACAAGTGTACAAATGTATTTGTATATATGATCAATTGCTGCAATCCAACTATAATATCTGTTCGTTTATTCTTGGGTAAACTGAAACATTCATATCATGTAATGACTACCCTTTACCCAGAAAAAGCTATTAGATATGGTTAACATTAATGTCATGTGCCAGATAGTTTGTCATGGTTGAATCCCGGTCATGAGTATCTGAGAAAACTATTAAAAGATCGACGTGATATCTATTGGGTACCTGTGGAAAGTCCCATGCGAATTATTAGAAAACTTAAGCTGCGTTTTAAACGCCAAAGGAAACAAAACCGTGACCACCCTTCGCTTGAAGATAAACAACGTTTTCTAAAAACATGCCCAGTTTAAAGAGCTCAGTCCCCTCTAACATTAACCCGAGTTCAAATCCTGGATGTGATAATTTGCATTTCACTTAGCGCTAATACCCTTGGGAAAGGTATGAATCTTACTCTCCCTCCAGCTATGGATAAATAGTAGGGCAGACTGGGCTCTTTGACCTTGGTTAGGCAACCGGTCTAGAAGGAAAACTCTGAATTCAAACCTGTTGAACTCCGCTTAAAAATTGACCTTGTGTCACATCCTGCTCGTGCGGAGGGGTTGGTAAATATAAATATTAACCCATAGATTGAAGAATATTAGTTGAATTCATGTCATTACCAAGGATGACCAGAGAGATGGGAGATTCGAACAATCCCGTGTAGGATTTGAACTCGCTTCGATGAAGCACGCCAATTGTATGCATATAACCATTAAGGCAACTGGAACAAATGTATATTTAACATGATGTTCTAGTACTTGCTTACACAGTATACTCTACGTTTAATAGGGACATGGGTTTCACAACATATTCTGTCTATTTGAAAGAATGGATTATGTATGGCGGAATTACAGGAATTTCTGAGAAAACAAGTTTCAAGTGATAAGCACCATTCCTAGAACTTTACAACCTTTAAATGTATTATAATTATCTTTGTCTTTCCTATCACCATTCTCTAAGGAACTATTTCACGGTAAAATATCTTCATACACTCAATGAATTTCCTTAGCTACAGAAATGAGATCATCGTCTTAACAATTAGTTCGCGTCCTTTAGGACATTCTAGCAGTTGGATTTTGGTGTAGTTTCTTTTCTAATTAGTGGTTTACATCTATTGTTCCTATCTCTGCTGGTCTTGCTAATTGAATCATTTCATTTCTCAATTATCTTCATTGTCTATTGATTTAATTTTGTTCAGTAGAATTTATTCCTTCACCTTTTATCTGCGACTTGCAAGTACACTTCCTCATACAAATTGGTGAAAAACATGTACTTTACCTTTCTGTTGTACCTGACACCAAGGAGATTTTGATTGTATTAATCATTATGTTAATCATCGTGTTCCAACCAATGTTTTCGGATAGAGTGGATGCAGAATGTAGTATGATACCCGCAGCAGTAGCAATTCAATGTTATATATATATATATATATATATATATATATATATATATATATATATATATATATATATATATATAAGGAAGGTCCGTAAAATGTATTTTGTTCTCAGAAAAAACATTTTTAATTCTTTTTGTTTTACATATGCAACACGTGTTTCAGATCTTCTGGTATCTTCTTCAGGCTTTGATTGATAATATGAATCAAATTATCAATCAAAGCCTGAAGAAGATATCAGAAGATCTGAAACACGTGTTGCATATGTAAAACAAAAAGAATTAACAAATTTTTCTGAGAACAAAATACATTTTGCGGACCTTCCTTTTTTATAAAATATTGAATTTTCTCCCGTTGGAACCAGAACAACATTTTATATATATATATATATATATATATATATATATATATATATATATATATATATATATATATAATGAATAGAGCATGAATGAGAAAATCAGAACAGTATTGGCATGAAAAGGTGCTCAGTGCAAATAAAGCAGAGCAGATTTATAAGCAATTGTAATATTATGGATTTGGACTCGCTTCCCGTTTATATAAACGCTAAAATACTACTGTTTTTAAAAATCTCAACCATTTAAAAAAAGAATCTCAACCATTTGACTACTGGTTTTAAGATCTCAACCATTTGACTAATCTGATGATTGCATAACCATGAAACTTTAAGTTATGAGTCCAAATCCATAATATTACAATTGATTATATATATATATATATATATATATATATATATATAATGCGTATTCTAAAACAATGTTTAAACCGCCTTAATCAACAGTTGCTATATCACACTCGTCAACTGTAAAATAACAATTATAATCCACAAGAAATCATCTTATAATAATAATAATAATAATAATAATAATAATAATAATAATAATAATAATAAGAAGAAGAAGAAGAAGAAGAAGAAGAAGAAGAAGAAGAAGAAGAAGAATATACAGCAAAGATATAGGGATGGAGTTCGGCATCGACAAGTGCGCCATACTAGTGATGAAGAAAGGAAAAATTGAAACGGTGATTGGAATAGAACAACAGAATCGAGAATATATTAGGACAGTAAGAGAAAAAAGCGAACTATAGATATCTGAATATATTAGAAGCAGACGCCATCAAACAAACAGAAATGAAAGAAAAAGTAAGACAGGAAAACTTCAGGAGTACACGGAAGGTCCTAGAAACCAGGCTATATAGCAGCAACCTTATCAAGGGAATAAACACATGGACTGTCCATCTCGTAAAGATACTCGAGACCATTCCTAAATTGGACAAGAGAGGAGCTCTGGAAAATTGACCAAAGGACACGGAAAAAATGTACAAAGCATTTCACCCGAGAGACGGCAGAGACTGACTATATGTGCCAAGGAATGAAGGGAGAAGGGGTGTCACCAACATTGAAGATAGGCAGATACGACAATCCGAACACTAATGAAGGTAAGGAAAGACTATTTGCAGCATCCAGGAAAAGCAATTGCAACCTATTGACAAGCAGAAGTACATCAAAAACTAAAAAACAGAAATGGGAAGAAAAACAGCTACATGGGTACTTCAAGCGTCAACTCAAATTATTCACATCAGAAGGCATGGACATGGCTATGAAAAGGAAACCTCAAGAGGGAAACCAAATTGCTTATGATCACAGCACAAGACAAAGCCATAAGAATACAGTATATAAAGGCAAACATCGATAAGATGCAGCAAGTTCAGAATGTGTTGAGATAGAGACGAGATGGTTAATCATATAATAAGCGAATGCATCAAACTAGCACAAAGAGGGTAAAAGACTAGGCCAAACTCAGTTGGAAAGGTAATCCACTGGGAATTGTGCAAGAAATTTAATTTTCACCTTACAACTAAATGATATATGCACAATCTGAACGTGTCCTGGAGAATGAGACTAATCAAATTCTCTGAGACTTCGAAATACGGACGGATCACCTAATCCCGGCTAAGAGACCAGACCTAGTATTAATAAACAACAAGAAGAAAACCTGTCATATCGTGGATTTTGCCGTCCCTGTCGACCACCGAGCGAAAGTAAAAGAAAGCGAAAAGATCGACAAATACTTGAACCTTACCAGAGAAGTGAGAAAACTGTGGAACATGAAGGTGAAGGTCGTACCAATTGTAATTGGTGCCCTTGGTACAGTCACTAAAGAACGAATTTGGGTGAATTGGAAAACCGGGGAAAATCGAGACCATCAAAATTACAGCAATGTTATGATCGGCTAGAATACTTAGAAGAGTCCTGGAGACCTGATGAGACTTGCTGTCACTCGGCCTCCAGTGAACCACCGGCTACGGTGGGTGGCAAAACCTAATAATAATAATAATAATAATAATTCTCTGGGACTTCGAGATAAAGATGGATTACCTTATACCAACCAGGAAACCAGACTTAGTATTGAATAACAAAAAAAAAAGAAAAAAGAATAAAATAGAGAACTTGTCAACTGGTAAATTTTGCAGTTCCAGCAGAGCACTGGACCTTGCAAGAGAATTAAAAAAGCTGTGGAATATATGGGTATAAGTGATACCAATTGTAGTTGGTGCACTTAGAACGGTCCCAAAAAGCTTGGAAAAAGACTGGAGGAACTAGGAATTTTATATATATATATATATATATATATATATATATATATATATATATATATATATATATATATATATATATATATATATATCTGTGTGTGTGTGTGTGTGTGTGAAGTCGTCGGTTTCGATCTATGTCGTAGGGGGATCGTAGGTATACACTGCTGATGAGACTTAATAAAGTTGAAACAGCTGCACGCGTTATTCGCCGAGTTTGCTTGTCATGATCATTTTCAATAATTATCGAATTTTATACAATATACGCATTGTAATTGCCTTTAAAAAAATATAAATTATAATATACTTTACTTAACAATGCTTCAAAAGCAAATTATTAAATTCCATTATATATATATAACTTTCAAAGAATGAAAAAGCGTCATGCTTTTATATATATATATATATATATATATATATATATATATATATATATATATATATATATATATAAGAGTAAGGAAAGGAATCCGACGGTATAAGTATAGACAAACGGATATAAAAACACACAATGCTGTTAAAATGAAAATATTTTTGCGAAAATTTTTTTCACGTCTCATCAGTGTGACTAGACACATCAACTAACTCAGACTAGTAGCGAAACCCGACTGGCTTTACGTCTGACCGATCTGTTAGGCCATCGCCAGCTAACATTAAGTAGCGATGTTTTAACTGTTTTAAATACATATATTTGTGTATATACTTAACGATCACTAGCTAGTACGGAAGTCTTCCATAGTTTATGACGAAGAGGAAAAATATATATTTTGTCTTCACAATATAGTTTTAAGTCAAAATTCTTGTTTCATATTATGAATATCTTCAAAGTAATGAGAAGTATTGCAGTCTAGTTTATTTGAAACATTACTTAGGTATCAATAGAAAATAACGCTTTATTAAAAGATTTTTTGGAAAAGATTTTACAGACAAGAATGTGTATTCTTTATAAACTATTTATGCATATTTATATTATTCTTCAATCTCTGTGGCAAATCCGTTTGCTGCACCCGCCTTCAGCGAAACTACCTTGGTATTATTCATAATATGAAGTACCATACTGTGTCTAATGTTCTGACCTGCAAGGTTATTTGAGTGCACATCTGGATACGCTTATCTAACACACCCGAGTATATTGGCTTTCCTATTTTGGTGGAAATACTGTGGCAATGTTGTCTGCTCTTCCTATCCTCTATAGATCACTTATTTCATTATTCATAAGCTGAAGTATCATACTGTTTCAAAAGCTATGACATGCAAATGGGATATAAGATCATAAAGTGCATGAGACCCGTGTATCGGTAGGTAAGGAATTACTTTTCTTTTTGCACGTCCAATTCGTTTTTCAACCATCCCAAATATATCCAGTAAAAATACTGCAATCCCAAATCATCAAGTACATATCTAAAAAGTAAAAAATCGAAAAAGTAATGTTTAAACAGCACTTGTGAGTAATCTTTAAAAAAGAAAGAATGACAAAACATAAACACCAAACCAAAAGATATGTGAAGAATAAACGATCAAAATATACATTTTTGACCAATTCTGTTATTCTAAAACATGACTTGCTTTCATGAAATGTAAGCTTTGTTTGTATCATTGGTCTCAATATATCTAAATTTCATTGTTGAATACCTATCGAACTATCATCCTCATCTTAGTTGTTATATTCACCAGTGATATTACGCGAAGAAAAATAAATAAGGCACATTGTCTTATATGAGATATACCTTCGCATGGGCTATGAGACGTCCACGTAGAAAGAATCAAGCCTTTATTTTGGAATTATTTAAAATTTACGAACTTCCACAAAATACAGCTATGAAAGACCAGAGAGTACAGCGGCTGAAACCCAGTGAAAAAAAAATCAAGACGATAATTTTAATGTCTAAACAAGTGCGCTTTTTAAAGTTTCATCTTAGAAATGCTTATTTGTTTGATGGATACACGGGTTGGATTGACGCTGTAAATTTGGAGCTCATCTAGCCTTTGCTAGCTGAGAAAACGTAAACCTCCCAAACGTCAATTCCATGTGGCCTGGTCAGTTAAATCAAAAATAGTTTGCCACTGTGTTAACGGTTCCGTCTGAGAGAAAAAAGAACATTGTGATAAATATTGACTGGACATACCAATCTAAGCTGGAAGCATGAAACGATCCACAGAACCAATATGTAAAAATGAAGTTGTATATTGATATATTTCCGGTTAAAATCGGATGCTGGTGTTTTAGCAAGGAATGCATCTATGTATCTGATATGCCTGCATCTTAACGTCAAAGAAACACAGCCTGTTGTTAATGTAAATAATTGTTGGTGCACTCTGGGTTTGTAATAATGATGATTAGGCCACAAAACCACACATCATCTTATAGAGGCTTAGTTGCAGGAACAGTTGCTGTTGTCTTTGTGGTTGTAGCTGCATCAATGTATTCAATTATTTATATAATTGTCAATAATAATCTTCGGCGTTGTTTACTTCGCGTATTTAGAATTCGACAGCTTTTCGTAGACAATCCAGTGCCAGAGGAGAACATATATCACAGATATGTTATTTTTACTGAGTACATAACTAACAAAATAAGTTTGTTCCAATATAAAACATTGTCTCTTTTCTTCTCTTTTGACAATACAAACAATTTCAATCGCAACTGTTAGTTTCACGTTTTCACGAACCGCAGGAGATTATACAAACATTTCCTTTTCAAATTTTATTTGAATTATATATAAACTCTATCTATTACCTTCATCTTTTTCTTTCGAATATAAAGTCTCTTAAATTTACATATTCTTTAGATGTGTGTATGAGTAGATATGTGTGTAACGATAGGGAGATCGACGTGAATATTTTAGCGAGCACATTTATAAATCATTTATTCTGCATAGTAATTCATCATATAAACATTTAAAAACACTAGTTAGTTATTACATAGTATGTAAACAGAATATAAATACTTATAGCACGTAAGAAAGAAATATACACAAGGAAACACAGTCTGCATCGGTGTAAATATGATTAGTACTTTGTTCTCCATGACATAATACAGCAAAAAGTATGTTAAGTGTAAACACTGGACTTTGAGATGCCGGGATCACCTGCTACTATCCGACTGCTTCTCGGTGGATTTGTGTCCTGACCGCGCCTGACCATCGAGGTACTTGAAACTCGAGTGGAATTTATTAACCATTTGGTTTCGGCTTGTCATCAATTGCACGTTCACTATTCTCACAACAATTGAGTTGCATCCGCATCGTTATGGTCCAGTTAGAACTCGTCGATCATAAGTTGCCATATTTTACTACGTTAGCTCAGTCGGTAGTGCGTTCGGCTAGAAACCACAAGGTTCCTAGTTCGATACCGGTCCCCCCCAACTCAGTGTATGAGTAGCACAGGGATCTGTGCGGTAAAGTAAGGAGCTGATGGAAGGTGTGGCGCTCCACCTCAGATGCTAAAAACAATCTCCTTGGTCTAGTGCTATTGAAAAAGGGATAGACTCCCTCGCTGACTTGCTGATACCGACTTTAGGCCGCCCCGTTGACTTTACTTTTTTTACACGTTCATCTGTGTCACTAGGAAAATGTTTGACGTTGCAAGCGTATTTTCTTACTCGAATAGTCTTTAACAATCAAGAATTATTTTTCAAGTAACATAATATTTAATATGAAAAAAATGTCTTTAAAATATTCATTTACCATAAATGTAGTTCTTTTCACAATGTATTTCCTGTAATTTCCGCCATGTTTGTAAATTTCTTTTAAACATACACATTTACATGTTAGTTTTCTTTGATGTTTCAAGTCATTCATAGGAGTTTTTTTTCTTTTTAACTGAATCATTTCTATTTCAGAAATAATCAAACAAAATGATATAGTTGCTAGTTTAGTTCTTTACAAATGTCTTTTTGTTAAAATTTTGAATATTCACAAAGGTCCAATTGACCGAGAAAACATTTTTTTAATAAAAATACTAACCAAATTCTCTAATGGATCTTTTTTTTTAAATAACGGAACAAAATTTGAGTAAAGAATATGTGCATAATTTGACTTTCATGCTACAACACAAATGTAGTAATAGAGTGCGTAGAAAAAATGTAACATGGCACATTAAATAGGTATACAAATTATTGAATACTGTTGGGATATATATATATATATATATATATATATATATATTATATATATATATATATATATATCGATCACATATTATTATTATTATTATTATTGTTGTTGTTGTTGTTGTTGTTGTTGTTGTTCGTAGTTTTCACACCAGCGCAAGCTAATGTTTTTCACTGGACTCTAAATGACAACAATTCTCCTCAGGTCTCCAGGACATTTCTGAGTATTCAAGCCGATCCTAACTATGCTGTTGTTGATTATTCCTCTAATTTCCAATTCCTTCATACTCTTTGCCAAACCCTATTTATTTTTAAATCGAACCAGAGTGAGGTTACGATACTACTAAATATGATTGCTATTTTATGTGATCACTTGTCTAACCTTTTATTTTCCTGATGTAAGTAAAAGTAAAGTAAAGCCGTCAGGGCGGTCTAAAGTCGTTATCAGCCAGTCAGCAAGGGAGTCGATCCCCTTTTCAAAAGCGCTATACCAAAGAGATTATTTTGGCGTCTGAGATGGAGCACCACACCTACCATCAGCTCCTTACTTTACCGCACAGATCACTGTGCTACTCATAAGTTGAGTTGGGGAGGACCGGTATCGAACTAGGAACCTTGTGATTTCTATCCGAACGCTGAGTTGGCGAGGGCCAGTATCGAACCATGAACCTTGAGATTCCCCTGATATAAACCCATGCTAATACCGTTATTTTCTTTATCATATGTAAATGTGATATGACGTTATGTCAAGAGTTTATAATGCTATGTTTGATTTCCAATTGAAATCTATTATAATGAAAAAAATTGAATTTAATCAATATGAAGTATATTTGATATAGCAGTTTTATTTATGACTTGTACAAACTATCTGGAAATACATCCGTTTATGTTACTCAGTGCTTTAAAAGTAAGTGATAAAAAGCTCACCTTATCTACAAAGGGGAAGTCAACTTTCATTCTTAGAAAAGGTCATTAATATTTCCAAATATAAACACTTGTTACAATATAATATTACATATCTGTATAGATATGACCTTCAAATTCAATGTAGACGTGCATCTATGATCTATATTGATTTGAGTCTGTATGTTTGTGAGCGAAAGAAAGAAATGGAGAAATAAGAATAAAGATATCTGGTCATGGAGAAAAGAAAGAAAGAAAGGAAGAAAGAAGGAGAGAAAGAAAGAGACAGAGAAAGAGAAAGAGATAGAGAAAGAGAGAGAGAGAGAGAGAGTGAGAGAGAGATGGAGAGAATATATGGAAAAACTATTGTAGGGAAAATAGAAACATGTCAGTTTTAACGAAGGCCGAATCAATTGATTTATATTATCCATATCATTTTGTTTTTATTCCTTTATCTATTTCCTTTATTTTCACTTTTTGTTTTTTATTGATTTTTTTTGTTGATTTTTTTGTGATGTAGGTTCTACCATTAGTTTCTAGGGCGGATAGAAGAACATATTCTTGGAGCCACACGCAATAGCTCTCTAAATATACGAAGTAATTTTCCTTTGAGTTTCTTCTAATAAACATTTATGCAAGTAAATTATACATTGATGTTCACGTAAATAAATATATTTATATAAAAGAAACTCGCTTAGATAATACATAAAACTCAAAAGTACATTATTGCTGGTAAAACCACACAAATTCCCTCATAGACAAAATCTATTGTAGAGTAAGAAATAAAACAGTACAACAATGGAGTTTCGTACCAGGCAATTCTAAGAATGTCTGTATTCAAATATTTGTCTGCATGCACCTAAGAGATTTCCCATTGATCAGAAGCTTACAAATCGGTTGGGAATGGACTATTGACTGGTGAATTCTGATTACGCAGAGAGAAATATTCATTTCTGTTTATCTATAAGATTTCACTTCAAATTTGTCCGTAAGAAATAAATATAGTTTTTACATTATTTTGTGGGTATTTTTTGTTTTCTTTTGGATAAACGCACTTTTGATTAAACTATATATAAAACAAGAAATTAATCAAACGAATGGAAAGTGGTTGAAGCAAAAGTTACTATTTTGTCATTGTTTATATAATGATGAAAGATTCAAAAGAAAGCCTGTTCTTTTTTTTTTTCAAAACAGTCTTGTTTTAGTTTTCAAAACTAATTAGCTAAGCTTTGACATGTAAAGTCTCATGCCATGGAAATTTTCCAGTAGTAAATTACAGATGTGTGTATGTATATGCATTCGAGCACACATACACACACACACACACACACACACACACATACACATACACATACGAACACACTCTTACACACACATGTGGTACTATGCTGGTCACGGTACCAAATGTGGTACTATGCTCCGGGCATGGTACCAAATGTAGTCATATGCCTGTCACGGACCAAATGTCTTTCTATAAGTGCTTGTTATGCTGCGGGCCACTTATGGTTTGAGTAACATGCTTGGTTCGGACTTCCTGTTCCTACGTTGTTTTGTTTGACCGGTAGTAAGGCTGAAGAAGGGCTGGTTTCGGGCTTTTCAATTCGGGTTTTCAATTAGGGCTGTGTCTGACGATGACCACATTCACCAATGCTGTCAACAATCGCAATAACTCTGAATACCTATTAATGATTATATACAAAAATACCTTTATTAATCATACAGTGACGAAAATCATGTACAATAACAAAGGGGTGTTGATGTCGAAGTTAAAGTCGGAGTTCGTGTGTTAACTGGCGATATACAGCTAAATTATTATAGCTGAATGGTCAAGTTCAGGACTGAGTGGTAAGGATAGCGGAGTGCAGCGGCAAGTGATGACAAGGGCTCTGACTTGTATCTATAGATCCAGCTTTCGATCTGCACTTTTCCATCTTCGGATCTTCTTTATGGGGTCCAAACCCCCGAACCCACGGCTCTGATTGGCCAGCCAATAGAAACAACGGAGCAATGTCCTCATAGCGTAAACATTGGGGAGAAGTAGAAAAGCCCTCCACTTCTTTTTATTGATGAGCAATTCGATAATATCTATTATTGTATAAATGGCTGTGTGCCAGTCTTAGTTGGAATTTTTTGTCAAATGAAGCCCAAAGTAAATTATTATTTTATTTATTTAAATCAGAAATTGGAATTCCTTTTCAAATTCCATTGTTTTTAGTAATTTGCTTACGTGACACAAATCTTTGTTTTTGACTTTTGAAAGAATCCCGTAAAACTTTATGTAAAAAATGTAATTTTTAATATTATCATTATTATTATTTGGGTTTTTCTTAATTTACACTTCCTTACAAAGGATTACCTTTAACTTTTAATAAACCGTCCTAATCATTTTTAAATAATTATTTTAATATCACCAGTCAACTTTATAACACTATTATAGTGTTACACACACACACACACACAAACACACACACAAACACAGACACGCACAAACACACACACACACACACACACACACACACACACACATATATATATATATATATATATATATATATAGAGAGAGAGAGAGAGATAGATGACTGGTATCAATCAAACCTGTGTTCTTTCTCTAATGTTATTTTTATATACATCCGTTTTACAAATCATTTTCAATCGTCGTTGTCCTGAAGATCCATCTCGGCAAAATCTGAGTAGGTAACTCTTACTATCATTAGGTTTTCTAAACCAGCTCTCCGTGTGTATTGAGCACTTTTATATATTTGTTTTTATTCCGACACATTTGGTTTCTTAATTTTTAAAACTGTGCTCGCTTGATTTTTTCTATTTTTCATTGAGTCATCTTCTTTATATTTTTGTTAAGCTATAAAAATGTTAAGTCGGGCCGCGCATATGTCCATCGTAGCCAGTTACTCCCTCCTCTCTCTCTCTCTCTCTCTCTCTCTCTCTCTCTCTCTCTCTCTCTCTCTCTCTCTCTCTCTCTCCCAATCTTGAAATACATTAATTCCTCATTTTAAATGAACAAGTATGTATCGGACCGGGGATGTGCTTGAATTTTCCCTGAGATCTAGGAAACAGAAAAAAGAGGTGGATTTTTATTAGTATGTGACATGTGGACTTATACTAAGTTAAAACTTGCATCTTTAGAATTCGTTCCCTCCCCCCTCTCTCTCTCTCTCTCCTCTCTCTCACTCTGTCTTACTTCTTCTAACACAAAAATTTACTTGTCACATTGGCCTGTAAAACAAAATCATGGGTAGCAGCATGGTGGATGTGAGATGCGGCGGATGAACCTAAATAGGCCAACGCCGTATATCACAAGATGCTGGACGGAGGAACCCATAATGGGTCAACGGCTAGGATCAACCAGTTCAGTCAGGTAACTACTGCTCTTCATCACTAAGACTGGTGCCTATTGTAAAGGGCTTCCTGTTATCACAAAAAGTACGCGTACTGCCCAGTGTTCGATAAATAACCTATGGAGCTCCAAATGCATCACACACATAAATCACATCACTCTCAGCACTAACAAACAAGACACAGACTCTACTGAAGACATATCTCTAACCACAATATCTAATAAGACATACATAGAAACCAAACACAATACAAACCAACTTAGATGTAAAAAATCACTTAAGCTAGCAACATCTAACTTTAGAACATTAAAAACGATAGGCCAACTCCCCGAACTTACGGCGTCCGCAGCCGAAAAAAATATAGACATCATATGTGTGCAAGAACACAGATTTGAACATAGTGATGTAGAACTAAAATACCATGAATTTGGAAAAGGCTGGACTCTAGTGATAGCATCTGCATGAAAAAACTCCGTCAATGCCAGTATAGGAGGTGTAGGAATGCTTCTTAGTCCTCGAGCACTAAAATCACTTAACAGCATAGAAAAAAATCCAACTGAGAATCATGAGTACTACGTTTAATGGCAATCCCTGCGTGACTGTAGTTTCATGTTACAGCCCTACAAATGTCAGCGATGAAACAGACATAGAAATAATTTACAATGGGCTATCCTCCTTTTGCAGACACCCCCAAACATAACGTACTGATTATTGGGGGAGACATGAATGCACAGATAGGAAGAAACGAGAATAATAGATACAGCTTGCACAACACCCCAAACAGGAACGGCGATCTCTTAGCTGAATTTTCCCTTGAGAACAGGCTTGTTTGCCTAAACACCAAATTCCAAAAATGGAAGGGTAAACTATGGACATACACATACCCAAACTACACAAAAGCGCAACTAGACTACATCCTAATAAACAAAAAAATAGATAAATAGTGCAATGGACTGCGAAGCATATTCCTCCTTTGAAGGAGTATCCCCAGATCACAGAATAGTTACAGCAAAATTTCGACTTAGCCTACGTAGAAACAAAAAGCAGACCAGTAAATATGTACGATACGACTGGTCGACCTTGTCAACAGCGATATATGCAATCACTACGCTATCGCAGTAAGAAAGAAATTCGATATCCTCCAGGAGACATCTGAAAGCTTCGCATTAAACGAGGAATACGAAAACTTTGTCAGTGCTCACCTAGAAGCAGCAGCCGAGTGCGTACTAACCAAACAAGAGCTAAATTTATAATCTGCCTAGACAATGTACTCCGAAAATCATTAGATACCATAAAAGAAAAAGGTTTTACATTAAGAAAGGCAAGATACAGGAGATATCCCACACAAACAGTCACAGATGCAGCCTATGCTGATGACTCGCAATTCTTGCAGATACACCGGCACAGGATGAGTCACTACTAGATAGCCTGAAGGAGGCGGCAAAGAACATCGACCTCTATGTGAACTCTGATAAAACTGAGTTCATGAACTTCAAAAAGAAAGGAGACACCTCCACACTTGACGGTAAACCTCTTAAGCCAATAGAACAATTCACACACCTCGGTAGTAATATCAAATCCACAGAGAACGATATTAATACACTAATAGGAAAGGTATGGTTGGCCACAAACAAATTATCAGTCATATGGAAATCCCATCTCACTGACAAGCTAAAGTGACATTTCTTCCAGGCTGTGGTTATATCAGTACTGCTGTATGGCTGCATTACTTGGACCCTAACGAAGCGCCATGAGAATAGGCTAGATAGGAGCTGAACAAGAACGCTGCGCGCAGTCTTAAACATGTCGTGGAAGCATCCCCCCACAAGGAAGCAGCTGTATGGCCACCCCCCCCATTTCACAAACCATCCAAGTAAGACAGACTAGGCATGCAGGACACTACTGGAGAAGCAGGGATAAGCTCATAAGCAACGGTCTCCTGTGGAAGCCAACACATGGGCATGTTAATGTAGGCCCCCCAGCAAGGACCTACATTGACCAACTATGTAAGGATGCTGGTTGCTGCGTGGAAGAACTCCCAGGGGCGATGAAGGGAAGGTTGGCGAGAGGTTGTCATGTATATCCGTGCTGCTTGCATGACATGAGGGTGATAATATCTTAGTATTGAGCACTTTCTTATATGAATATTATGTAACCAGCGGAAATTCCGGATTCGTATAAAAACATACCCATAGCGTATGAATATATTAATTTAAAAATACCGATTCATTTATTTTACGTACGAGATAGAAGGTGTATTTCTACATCAGCCAAACATTCTAAGAAAACCAAGAAGCACACGGATTTAATACCAACCAATATTCAACTTATATATAGGAATTAAAACGTTTTGAATCTGCTTTGCCCGACCTAGTAAGAAAAACTACAAATTAAAAAACATAAAAATCCAATACAAAGCCAAATTAAAAAAAAAATTGAAATTATACAGAAAACTTCTAAGTTAGAAGCAGAAAAATCGGACAATTTATACACAATGAGCCTTTAGAAATATTAAAGATTAGTTCACGATAAAGTAACAAAATTATTCAAGAAAACGCCGCTGGAATTAAAAGACAAAATTAATAATGAAACTAAATTGTTTGCGACTGAATTAAAACTGGTTGAGCGAGTTGGGCAATTCAACAAAAAATTGATGCTTTGTAACATGCTAAGGGTGATTTTATAAAAAAATAGAAACACCACGTAGATCGTTGAACCCATCTAAGACCGACATATATAAAATAAGTAAAATGATTTTCAATATATTTGTGACACGTAAAGCACTGTCTTGGACATAAAACAATGGTGCAGATCTAAAGACTGTATCCAGTGGTATAGAACTACTGAAAAGCATGACAAATGTTATTTCATTAAATATGATATCGGAGAATTCTACACTTCTATTTCAAAAACTACTGTAAATAAAGCACTACCATTGGTTAAAGAGTACACGGAAATACTGGGAGGGAAAATTCAGATTATCTAGCATTGTTGTAAAATCCTGTCATTCCACAATGAGCAGGAGTGTCTGTTTGATACACAAATTAATAACGATATTCTCATAGGTTCATTTGTTGTTGCCGAGATGAGTAAGCTAGTAGGTTACCTACTAGTAAAACTCGAATAGATCCCTGACAACATGATCTTTACTAAGATGGTGATCTGATTAATTTAGACTATTGTACTTCAAGAAAGAGATAATATAATACGTTTCGAACTTGAAATACAAATTAATTTAACGATTGCTAACTTTTGGGATATTACCTCAAACCTTAAAAATGGAACTGTGTGCCTAATAAAAAACAACAAGGAAATAACTTGACATATTGGAACAAGTTCCAATCACCAAAAGCAGGTGTTTAAACAAGTCCCCACTGGTAGATTAAGTAATTTAAGTATTATTAAGTATTTAGATTATTTTCTAAAATTAACGTGTTCAAGAAGATGAAAGGTGAATACGAGCAAGTTGTTACAAATAGTGAATTTAAAACAAACCTCATATTCAAAGTTAATATGAAGAATCCAATACTACTGAGAGATGGAACAGAAAAATTTGATCGCTAAATATATTGTAGTTCGCGCCTCCGTTCATGTTGGGAAATTACTTTTAAAAAATATTATAAAGGCATCTCCACCTAAAAACGATCTATATAAAATATCTAAGAAAAATATCATTAAATTGAGTGACAGTTAGATGCCTAATTTTGCCGGAATCATCAGCAAATCTAACATTAATAAATTGACAAACACATCCACCAAATAAAAGAAATGAAAGTTTATCATAAAAATCATAATATAAACAAATGAAATGTCATATTGCTGGTAAATGCCAGAGTGATGTATTATATACAAAGCTAGTGTACAAATTAATGGGGAAAATTTTAAAAATCTACTCAAGATTTTGGAATGATAAAAACAGCTTTGCATATATGAAATATATGTATATTATCATTCTTTTCTGGAATTTTACTAACAAATATTACATGGACCCTATCATCAAGTAGGAGATTATTAAAGTAGCCCTAAAGAATTATTAATCAAGTATCAGAAATGTTGAACGGATATAGGCAAAAAAGCAAATAGCGTCTCGACGGTTAACTATCAAATCGTGTTTTGCGTTACTTCTCTAATGTGCCCCGTTCTTCCTCTATGTTGTTTTTATATAAATACTTCACACTGGAACTGCAAAATCTACCAACTGACAAGTTCTCTTTGTCTTGTTAATCAACACTAGGTCTGGTCTTCTGGTGGGGATAACTTGAACCGTCTGTATCTGAAGTCCCAGAGAACTCTATGAGTTTCATTCTCAAGAACAGATTCTGCTTTTTATGCATAAACCATTTTGTTGTATGGTCAAATTTATTTTCTTGCCCAATTCCCAGTGAATCACCATTACAGCTCAGGCATATTTAACTTTATATTCTCATTGTGCTCGTTTCCTGCATTCACTCATACATGGCTGATCGTTTCATTTCTGTCCCCACACACCCTACATTTGCTGTTCTATTGTGTCTAATCTATTTTTGCTTTGATACGATTTGTTTTTTATGGTACTGTATTATGCTGTAATAATGAGCGAGTTTCTCTCTAGACGTTTCCTTTACTTAACCATGTCCAGGTATTTTCATGTGCAATCTTCCAAATTGTCACTTAAAGTATTCATATAATTGTGTTTCTTCCCATTTCTGTTTCCTTATTATTATTATTATTATTATTATATTATTATTATTATTATTATTATTATTATATCTAGGCCAATATAAAACAATATGTCTGCTCTAAGTCGAATACTTAAAGAAAAATTGTGATGCAAACTATATACAATTCAACTTAACATAATTTGCATTTCAGTGAGAACACCATTAAGATTAAACATTGAAAAATCTGAAATTGAAACTTTTTAGAACATAATTATATGATTGCCTCGAGTTATTAACAAAAATAACGTGTCTCGTGTTTTCTTTGTTTGAAATTGGCAGTATGGAAATGTTTATTTTTAATTGTATGCTATTGATCAGTCTAATGGAAAAATTATGTGAACATACTCGAAAAATAAATTAATATCATTATTTAACATCATCTTGTCTCTTGTCCCAGAGTATCTCATGTCAGTGGATACATCTTCATAAATGATTATTTACTTTGTCATATAGCAAATATTGTAAAACCATTCCAAGTACAAACCGAAATCCAATTCAGAATATTAGGATGTTCGTTAACGCTAATTGTATACGAAATTGAGACAAAATAACACAGGGACATTGTCAGAAATAAGTGAAGTCTTCTCGTAGATGATCAGATGTAATTAAAAGCCATGTCCTGTACACGTCTCATATATGTCCATTTGGTTGATGCGAATAAGTAATATGCATTTATATATATTTATACAGTTTTCCCATTTGATGCTATATTTTAATCAACATTTTTTGTTCTTTTATATATATAACTCTTCATATCACAGATAATAGCTCCATTTCACAACATCTAAAATTACATGCCTGCCCTCACTTTAATTACCGAATTATCCTAACAGAAAATACACACATTCTGCACAAAGAAAAAAATAAACAAAAACTCCATTATCAAGAATCTTTATACATCAAACAATACAAATGATCGTTAAATAAAATTAATTTTCAATGCAGTACTCACTTTTTAAAATGCCTATAAAACTTTTCCTATCAATTCTCCTCCTTCCAGCCTCCACATCCGTTAATATACTTTGGAAAAAAAAAAAAAAACTGGAGCACATCACCCCTAATGATGGCACTTCGAAGTGCCGAAAGTACTTGGGATATGAACTTCGGTGGACTAAACCACGAATTCCATACAAATATGAAAAATTTGGCCAGAAAGCTTGAAAAGATCACCAATAAAACCGTTAAACAGGAGACCTGCCTTTTGTTTAATTCCATATATATATATATATATATATATATATATATATATATATATATATATATATATATATATATATAATTCATAACGCTAATACCATTCTTTTCTTTTCTTTCTTTAAAACGACAAATACAAATAGCTATTTTAAATATTGTACACTTGTCACTATTTTAGTAAGCATATGAGAATTTTGCAAAATGAAATAGTCGTATTATGTCTGGATATTAAAACATATATTGAGTAAGACGGCTACTTTTCTACTTATTTGATTCACAGATTAAATCGATATTTGTGTATTGGACATGGATATCTCGAACTTATCTGCATAATTGGAGCACAGATTCCGTTGGTTTTATTTCATATTATGTTACCCGATATCAAATTTTCGATTTAATTCATATAATTGTATTATAAAATTCTTGAAAAAAGCGTAAGAATAATGAAATCTTAAATAGATTATTTGACAATTATAAAAGAAGGAACTAATGCGATTTTAATATTTTGGCTCTACGATATTTTGCAAATTTAGAAACGTCCCCAGTGAAAGGTAAGCTCAGAAAGACAGCAGATTATGCATGTAGCAGTCATTTACCAAGTATACAGTAAGATGCTAAAATATATTTTACTTTATTCACCTAAGAATATATATATATATATATATATATATATATATATATATATATATATATGGTTTATATTTTTTTTAAGGCAGTAACATCTCCTCCACAGAAAACGACGTTAATGCACGTATAGGAAAGGCATAGGCCGCTATAAATAAATTATCGGTCATATAGAAATCCAATCTCACAGACAAGTTAAAGAGACAGTTCTTCCAGGCCGTTGTCGTGTCAGTGCTGCTGTATGGCTACACCACCTGGATCCAAACGAAGCGACTAGAGAATAAACTAGATAGGAGCTGCACAAGAATGCTGCGGGGGATCCTGAACAAGATGTGGAAACAGCACCCCACGAGAAAGCAGCTGTGCAGCCACCTGCCACATATCACCCAAACCATCCGAGTAAGGCGGACAAGATACGCGGGGAACTGCTGGAGAATCAAGGAAGAACTCATAAGCGACGTCCTTCTGCGGAAGTCAGCACATGGGCACGCCAGTGTGGACCGACCAGCAAAGACGTACATTGATCAGCTCTATGCGGATACAGGATGCTGCACAGAGGACCTCCCGAGAATGATGAGCGATAGGGACTGATGGTGAGAGATCGTCATGGATATCCGTGCCAACAGCGCGACATGATGATGATGATGATGATGATATATATATATATATATATATATAATATATATAGAGCGTTTGGCTAGAAACCATAAGGTTCCTTGTTCAATACCGGCCCTCGCCAACTCAGCGTATGAGTAGCACAGGGAGCTGTGCGGTAAAGTAAGGAGTTGATGGTAGGTGTGGCGCTCTGCCAATCGTCTCTTCCTCTATTCTAGGGTCAGTTGGAAAGAAACTGATGAAAGCATGATCTGATAGTGATATATATGATTTAAATTTACAACTACAATCATAAACTACTACGGTTTATATACATATGTATTTAGATATGGTTGAGTAGTTGGTATAGCTTATCTTGCAGAATTATTTATCGTTATTTATTTCTGAGAACCCTGAATATACAATATTTGGCCTATCATATCGTTGGTTTTCATAGCGGCTTCATGAATAGGATTCCTCCACAGATTACCACCAACGATCTATAGTTTATTTGTTTCTTTTTATTTGTTGCATATTACCCATACCGATTTCAGTTAACTTTATAGCATTTCCTTTTGATATTTTGAAAAATATATGATATTCAGGGAAGTGTGTGGTGTTACGTTGTGGGTATTTCACAGCACTAAATCGCGTATGTAATGTAGCGGGTATAGTCACAATACCGAAAGCGATATATGTAGTAGTCGGACTTAAGAAATCACAACACATGTGTATAATAGAAACTGCTGAATTTATTTCTTTTTACTCGGCTGTGGTTGCGAGCGTTGACAATGGAAATGCCTGAGCGTTGTCAATGGCTGCTGCTGGGATGACTAGCGTTGGTGAGGTAAAGGGTTGGCTACGTTGGTCTCATAGCCCGTCGGCTGTGAAAGGGCCGTGAGCCACTGTCGCCTCACTTGTTTTCTGTCCCTAGTCTTCTGTCTGACTAACCCCGTCGGCTTTATATCGATAAGTACGCCCACGCATATTTATCTTTTGATCTGCTTTTTACATCCGCTAAATATGCCTACGCATTTTTCGTTTGATCTGATAACGGACATTTGTTACATATTTCTTTATCTTCTCCCTGCTTCTTTGACCGGAAAACCTCTCTTCTCTTTTCCCTTTTTTTAAATATATATTTTTATCTTTCTCTTTGTCTTTTTGCCGGAAGCTTCCTCTCCGAGCGACGATAATACAACATGTGGCAATTAGATTGATTAACATTCTTAACACGTTGATTTTATAGTAGTATTTAAGTGTGCGTTTTCTTTTATGTTTTTAAATAATGCTGTTGACGTTATATTCATTCATGGATCTCATTTTATCAGATTTATATTAAATTCATCGAACTAAATAATGTGATCAAACAAATAGATGACTATTTTGAGCTTTATTCTTTCATCTACTGATTGTATTCAACTTGCCATATTTGATGCATACAAAATTATATTATTGAGACAATAAAAAAGTGTTGTTTTTTTAATATTTTGATTTGCTATTAAACTGCTCTGCTTAATATCATTTGAGCACTTTTTGAGTCATTAAAATTTTTAAAGCGATTATTCATTATCTGTTCACTATATATATATAATATATATATATATATATATATATATATATATATATATATATATATATAATATATATAAAGAGAGGGAGAGAGAGAGAGAGAGAGAGAGAGAGATGAACCATTAAGCTACTTACACATGAGGTTTGTTTATAGTGGTGATGGTTTGTGTAGAACCAGCAATATATTTTTATATATTTACCAACCCCTCTGCACGGGTAGGATATGCCACAAGGTTACATTTTCTTCTTTAACAGGTTTGAATTCAGAGTTTTGCTTCTCCTAGACTGGTACTCTAACCAAGTTTAAGAGCCCAGCTTGCCTAATTAGTTTACCCAATAGATGGTTTCATACATTTTCCCAAGGGTATTAGCGCAAAGTGAAATGCAATCAGCCTAATCAAGAATTTGAACTCGAATCGACGAATCCGTTCCCTATGAGGATAATCATTACACAACGCCCCCTTTAAACACTTTTTTGTATGAGGTGATATCCGAAGAATCGTGCTCCCCACATGAAACAGATTATCCTCATCAATTTTAGGTTTGGAATTCAGTGTTTCTCCTTTCTCCTAGACAATATCTCCTTTAAAGGCTAGAAAGCCCAGTCGGCTATAATATCTTACTCTTTTATAGCTGGACGAAGAGATGGATTTATGCCTTTCCCAAACGCACTAGCCGATGTGAAAAGGGAATAGTCTTGTCAAGGATATGAAATCGGTTCCCTGTTCTCATGACGATAACACGCGCATCCATCATTATTAAGCATGCATATATATTCCATATATTCTAAGAAAGTGATACAGGATCCAAGAAATATATATATATATATATATATATATATATATATATATATATATATATATATATACCGGTCCGCGCCAACTCAGCGTATGACAGGCACAGAGATTTGTGTGGTAAAGGAAGGAGCTGATGGTAGGTGTGGTGCTCCACCTCAGACGCCCAAACCATCTCGTTGGTCTAGCGCTATTGAAAAGGGGATAGACTCTCTCGCTGACTGGCTGATACCGACTTTAGGCCGCCCCGTCGACTTTGCTTTTATATATATATATATATATATATATATATATATATATATATATATATATATATTATCTCCCTTATTTTACCTTATTCAGTATCTGACTTTATTCAGTGACGGGCTCAAACACTAACAATTACGCCCCACATGACTGCCTCATTACTTTTGATGAAGCTTATATTGCGCAACCTCTCCTCCTCGTCCACTCAGCAGTAATATAAATTGCTGTTAAGATCTTTTTTTTTTTCGTCGTATCTGTTCTTTTCATATCCGAACTCTGCAGAATATATTATTTCAGCAAACAAATAAACCAAATTTGCGTTCTGTATTTACTTGACAAAACTGCGTCGGATTCATCAATAAACAGCACATGTTTTAAATCCTATGCACAAATGACACAGATAAACCTTTTGAGAAATAGAGACCCATAAGAAACATAGCTTTCCCGTATCCTCTGTCTAAGCTGTTTTCTCCCAGTTCTTTTCCTTTGTTCAAAATGAGGTTTCATAAGAGACCAAAAGGAAGAATCCACTGGCTTTTGTCGTGTTTTCTTTGCATTGAAATGGTTGAAAGGATTCTTTCATCCTTGTCTCCGCTGCAATAGAGTCCTTAGCGCTCATGCCACGAGCAAAAATGCACCAGTATAGTTGTTCCGCCTTGATACCAAGTATTATCTTCAGTGGGGAATTTAATGACACGTATTTCTGCTGAAGGAAAACTCCTCACGATAAGAAAGGTTATAGTTGCGGCAAACAGGAAAATGAAAGAAAATAACAGATAGGTCTTGTTGTCTAGAAGTTTTTGGTTAAATAACATTCTTGCCCAGGGCAACGTAAAACGATACGTATGTGTGTATACAATTTCATATGTAAGGATTCTTGGCCTAAAAAGACCAGTTGCTCAATTAGATACATTCTATGCATTTCTAACTGCAATACATCAGCAAAGTTATTAGCATATGCCATGGCTCTACAATTATTCAATACCAAACGCTTACACACTACATGCTGAAGCCTCTTCTGTGAAACGGTTATCGTCGTATGATATGGATTCGGCAACCTGAGTTCAAATCCTGAACGTCGTTTGCATCTCACATAACTCTAAGAAACTTGGTAATTCTCCTCACAGCTGTAGGTAAAATAATGTTTGCCTCTCAAAACCTCTTTCATGGACCTGAAGAGATGATAGTCTGATGCAAATATTATTCCCCGTGACGAGGAGTGAAATCTGTAGGGGCTCAAAGACCAGTCAACATAATTTTACAGGGCAGGGATACATGCTCTCATTCGAAGGTGGAACAGTGCTATTGAGAGAAACGTTGACTATGTGTAGAAGTAAAATTATGTTGACTGTTCTTTGGGCCACTTCTTCACTAAGATTTCACTTCCTCGTCATTTGAATAATGTTTGCGTTTCAAAACAGTTTTCATGGGTCGGAAGAGATGATAGTCTGAAGGCGATAAATCTGGTGTTTATGGAGGAAGCGGTAAAGTTGTCCACGCTAATGAGGCGATTTTCTCCGTTGTCCTGATGCTTGTGTGTGGTCGAGAATTGTCATGCTGAAGGAGAACATTGACAAGTTGGGTCTTACTTGTTGGCTTCTTGCTCTGAGCCTCATTAGGGTCTGAATGTAGGCCCTCGTTTTATAAAAAATCTTCACAAGAAATAAAGAAAATTACATTAGTTTTTAACTCACACTCGTATATATATATATATATATATATATATATATATATATATGTGTGTGTGTGTGTGTGTGTGTGTATTTGCATACATCTGCAGTGGCATAATTAACACCTGACTGGTTAAAAATTCACGAAACACTGAGAATGATTGTAAATCAAATGGGCGCTAGTTGATTGGTTAATGGCAGTCACGTGGTACTTAGGAGATTTACCCTGATTCTCAAATTCAGTAGGGATCTAGACCCGAAGTGTTGCAGTTTCCACATGGATTTTAGAAGAGCAAAGATGAAGAATTTGAGCCGCTCCCACCATTGTTGGTCCTGCGGATTATAGATAAAGGTGCTTTACCTTTTCTCCATAGAAAGGGAATTTTACTTTTGAAATCAGTTTTAAAAAATGAATAATTAGTGAGTTTTTTCTTACTAACCTGGTTACTTTCACGTGACAACCATTTCAAGCCACCAGATGAAATCACTCTTATAACGCTAGTCTTGCTAAATGGTTGATAAACCAATGCATTTGTTTTGGAAATGATGCGTATTCTTTTCTGGAAACACTTGTTATAATAACAAAAAGAGCGTAAAGAGTATAATAACATAATTAGACTTTGTATTCTTCCGGGACATTAAGATAAAAATCTAAATAATAATGAAGGTATATTATAATATTTTAAAACTATATTTACGAAAGGAATGAGGGAAGGAACTGGGAATTCAATGCAACAAAAAATCGTCGCATCTTGAATATATTCGCCGGCGGAGACGTATGAAGGAAGGATGTAAACGAACGAGAAATTATCTTTTTTTATAATTTGATAAGATTACATCGTTTAAAAATATTTCATGAATATTATTTTTCTAAAACACATCTGTGTACATACTGAATGTATGATATGGGTTTGGTTAGGTTTATTTCTTTAATGCTATATCAAATCATTATGGGCTTTTTACTGTCGAAATTTTGCTCATTTGTAATTGTTCAATTGAAATCATAACTAGATGGTTCCATTGTTCTATTACATTTCTTTAATATTGCAATAATTCGTTCTTAATGGATGCTCACTTTTTTTTATAAATACATTTGTTTCTATTTAACCCATAGATGGAACAGGCACTCCTTGTAATTTTTTACCTGTATGATGGGATATTTCAAAGTTCACTATCTATTCACGCCATAACTCATTCTATTTAAATTAAGCCACATTATTCTTGTAATCTAAGTCCTTCTGCTCAATTATAATGAAATAACCATCAATTGTTGTACTTTGTTTGGTTGTGGTGGAAGAGTCGCTGCGAGTAGTTTAAACTAGGCAAAGAGTTAAATAGATTTAAAAAGTTTAGAAATAAAATTGAATAACCAACAGGAATAAATAAAACATAACTTATTTGGCATAAAATAACCAGAAATAGGACAATAGGCCACAAGGTCCAGATTATCAAATATTGCACTTATTTGTCTGTATCCATTTTTGGCACAAAATATGATATCGAGTATCTACTACAAATGAATGGATGGTGTTAACATTGTAAGAAAGTTATAAGTAATTCTGAGGATAAAGGAATGATTGAAAGGTCCTGAATTAGATTACTATCTTTCCTATCTTGAAAATCAAAGGATTAAAAATTTACGTTCAGTTAAAAATTCAAACATATCAAAATTATGTTGCAAAATGGGCAGCGAGTTTATTCATTGTCTAAGTTTGAGCATTTCAGCGTCATATGACGTTTTCAGTGTATTGTGTTCATACACGCATATATAGATAAACTAGTAATTTTATACATACAGTTCTGATGGGTAAACATAAAATGTGTACGTTTTGAAGCTTACATTGGTTTCCATTCATTCATTTAATTCAATTTTTCACATGCAAAATGACCATCTCCTTTTATGCTATCGGCTTCTGGTTTGAGATGTAGATTGCAAACATGCATTTAAAGTGATTAATGCGCCTCCAAACATGTCGGATAAGCATATCTCGCCTGAAAATCCTAGAAAATGATGTATACAAAACTTTCGTGACATAAACGTTTTGTTGTTAAGGGGCTTTGTCGAAAATCTTCGTTCTCCCTTGAAAATGGATTCTCTATGGAATTGCTAGCCACTGGTATTTCGGCTTAGATATTCACTTTTCTATTGAGGAAACCTAATACTTTCACAATGATTACGATCATAGGGGATACTGTGTTACTGACACTTGTGACAACACCCCGAAAACATTCTGAAACTACAATACGGTGATAACGAATGCTGCTTCATAGTAAATATTAATCCACAACGATTGCCCTTCCTCCTTCTGTGCTTACGGTTTAATCACCTAGAAAGAAATGGTTTCCGCTTGATCACTCAAGTTAAGCAGCGATGACCTGATCAATATTTAGAAGGGTAATACTTATAGTAACAGCAGGTACTGTGGGCAACCTGATATTAAAACAATTGAGTTCGGCATTAAATTACCCGAAAAGATTTGATATGTCGAACAACAAAACAATCATCCAAACAATCCTCCTGTATATTAGTAAACCCATATGCTCAGTTATAATACATGTATATTATATTCTTTGTTATAAGGCATAACAAGACATAATAATTATCGAAGAAAATTCCTAGATATACAATCAACAGTCTGTGCATACAAACCTAACAATATATATATATATATACACACAAACACCCTTCCATATATATATATTATATATATATATATAATATATATATATATATATATATATAACTACAACAAATATTATTTACTAACTGCACTTATTCTAATGTCTAATTCTCCAGAATCATAAGACCGTAATCTTTAATGCAGAAAAGTGAAGATAGATTAATGGATCGGTTGGTGTGTAGTGATCATTCGAATGTATTCTGCAGTCATAAACAAATATTTTACGTGTGAGTATTTTTGAAATGGGACTTGATAATTTGTATTATTTAGATTTTTAGCATTGATGTTCTCACCTTTATTGTTTTGTACACAACGTTTCGACCGATATGCCCTCTGGACTTCTTCAGGCGTTTCTTCTTGAAGCCAACAACAATTTGTCAAACTCTAGATCTTCCATGTTAGAATCGGGGGCCTTTACGGTACTTCAAACCGAACAATTTATTCAATCTATCGGGGTAGATTTTTCTCATTCCGTTTTTCCTGACCGGGTACAAGTGTTAAAATATGTTAAATATTCTATTTTATTTCGATTGTTGTAAGGATTGAACCTGCAACCTAGATATATTAATAACTCGTACAGGGCAAGGATTCAGTTTATCCGTGTATCGCAAGCCAACCTTCACTGGATAGTAACTCAAATTCAACTCCCACCATATATAGAATGTAAAGAAAGGACTCACTCATTCCCTACAACGCTAAGCAGAAATGATCAGTAATGACGGAACATATCAAGAAGAAATCAACATTTTAAGAAATACCTTATCGAAACAATTATACAAATAGCTCACAGAATTTGGATCGCAAGTCAGAGGACAGTACCCGAAAAATGTTGTCTGTTTTATGTCAAAGGGTCGTCCGAAAAGATTTAAACGATCCCCCGTCCATATTATATCAAGAGAATATCCAAGAGTGGCTCAACCCTTCGTAAACATCACCTCCAAATCAAGTCCCCATCAGAATAAAACATGATCAAAAATTATGTAAATCCATCCTATGGAATTGTGGCAAAGTATTCAAAGGCAAGACAATGCCATCCACTGAATGTAAGACTAACGGAACATCAAAAAGCAGTGGTATGAGGGGAAATAGAAAAGTCGATTATGGCTGACACTTTATGAAAAGAAAAGTTAAACCATCTGTTTTAGTGAGATGAAGTTAAGAAATTAGAACATTGAAGAAGAAGAGATACCAAAGAAGCTGAGCGGAAGTTAGGCTCCATAGACCTTTTCAGTAGACCAAGTGTAGACATAAACACCAGACTGGAACCACAAATTATAAAGGCTAGATAAGATTAAAGTAATCGCAATATGAATGAGGTAAAAAAAAATCAAGCACATTAAGTATAATCGTAAATTTAGGTAAAAAAAAAGTTTTGTAGGTTCAAAACATTCACTGTGAATACTCCAGTAGAACACATGGTCTAACAGGTATATGCATTGAGTTAATACAGTTCTAAATGACAATAAAGCAGTTTCAATCATGACTACAGCCGAATATGGAACATAAAAGAATATTTAAGATAGCTTAATATTTGTGGCGGGTCATAGTTAAAGGAATAAAAACAATCTCAATGGATTGAATAAAGGGTTCGAAGTTTTGTGAAAAATCCCAAGTGCGACAAGAAGGTTCCTGGGTTCGTAAAGAAACACACGAAAAAGGCCGCAGAAACATTGGTCGAGAAAAAAAAAACAATTGTTCCAAAAATGAGGTGAATTTATTTATCGACGCTTAAAAGTTTCGGTTTCTTTAAACCTTCACCAGGATGTCATAAGAGGTGAAGAAATTGATGGATGTTTTATAGATGACAGGAGATATAAAATCTTTATAAAATTTTTGTTTGTTGTGTAACTGTATTTGTTCAGCGTTATATTTTTGAAAGACGAGTCGCGATATGAATATATATATTCTTGGGTCTCTATGTGTATGTAAATAAAGCAAGCTTTCATTGGTTTAGCATATGGTGACATTTGATTACTGCTGTACTTCTATGCTTTTTTCACAATTTGAGTAAACTTAATCAAATTCAAAATCATTATTAACTAGAACTTTTGACTTTGCAAAAATTCAAATAACGATTAATATATTTCATTGTTTATCTTGAATAAGAGTTTCTGTTTACGTACATATTTTTCTACTTTTTTTCCATAAGGCACTCATGTATTAAGGAATCCCACTTGAAAATTGTGTATAACCAATTTGAATGCAGTGAAAGAAAACTGTTCTTATTTTCTATATTTATTTACAAACTTGAAATAAAACAACAGTATGTAATTTTACAAATCTGAAGAATTTTGAATTTACTATTCTTTTTTATTGAAACACTAATTCTGCATGTAAGTATAAACATATTCAGTTTTAAAGATTTTTTTTCTGTTAAACTTTAAGAAAATCAATAATCAAATTTGGGTAAATTGTTTGTCGCTTCAACTTAACATATTCAAATTACAATGCAGAACACGTTTTCTGCAGATCTATCAAGAATAAAAAAAATAAGAAGATTTTATTTGCTTTCAAGCAAATAAACTTTTCTGTATATTTATTTTAGCTTTTATTGTAATCCTCTTTCTGATGGTATTATTGTTTATCAGGTGCTGAATCTTAGAGAAGTTAGCTGTTAAACTGCTACAACTTTAAAACATACTGTAAACCCAAGATGAGTTCTTGAGGAACGCAATGGAAAAAAATGCAGACCCACGCCGTTATCGGAAAGAGAATATAGTATATATATATATATATTATATATATATATATATATATATATATATATATATGTGGAGAAAAGTAGACAAACACGGGATGTTGTGGAAACTTGATGTTTATTGTCGACGGTGCAACGTTTCGGTCTCTTTATTAGACATCTTCAGGACGATATAGTTCTTACTCCAATGATGGAAATTCTCAAAATGCTGAAAGCGGAAGGTCGTCAGTAGGGGAAGTGTAGTTGGGGTGGTTAGTGGATTCTTCTTCTCTCTGGAATGGGAGTGCCGAATAGTGAATGGTGGTACCACAGGTGTTAGATTGTGGGGATTGGTTAGCTAAATATGTGTATGTGTGTGTGTGTGTGTCTGTTTAATTGTTTTTTGTTTATGTGTGATTGGGAACTGGATTTGTCGTTAAGTTATATATGTGTTGTTGGTATGTTGGTGTGATTTTTTTGATTTATTATATATTTTATTTTTATTTATTTATTTTTTTTTGTAAGGGTTTGTAAGGGTAAGATTTGTTAAAATTGTAAGTGAGCATATGTATAATGTTATATACTATTATTGTTATTATTATTATTATCATATATATTACATATATATTATCATATATATATATATATATATATTATATATATATATATATATATATATATGAAATAAATATTTTTTAGAAAAAACAAACACATGATGTTATAATTTACTGAGAGAAATCTGTTTCGACCCTTTATTAAAGTGGTATTCATCAGGAGCAAGATGTGTGTGATAGAAAGACGGTGTGAGTAAACCGTTACCTAACAAAAGTGGTACAAACGAAACGTTCGAGTTTGGAGTCGGAATTTTTTTTTTAATTTTGAATATGCATATTCTGTTTTGAAAATAAGATAAATTTTATTTTATTTTATTAAATCAGAAGCATTATAATCTACAGATAAAACTCAAAAGTGTTTGATGTAAATATGTATAAAAATGTATAAAAAAATATCAAAAGGTGACTGGAACCTTGAACTTTTTGATACTTTCTTATACATTTTTATACATATTTACATCAAACTCTTTTTAGGTTTCTTTGTGGATTATAATGCTTCTGATTTAATAAAATAAAATGAATTTTATTTTATTTTCAAAACAGAATATGCATTTTCAAAATTTAAAAAAAAAATTCCGGCTCCGAACGAACGTTTCGTTTGTACATGTTTTGTTTTGTAACGGTTTACTTATATATATATATATATATATATATATATATATATATATATATATATATATATATATATACATACATGTCTGTGTGTTTGTGTGTGTGTGTGTGTGTGTGTATAAATACGTAAAAGAGAAGACAAAGTTATCGATGAATCAATAACTTAATTGTCTAATAAATGTCTCCCTGTATATACAGTTATGGGAAATATTATTGGCACTCCGGATGTTTAAGTGTATCCAGAAGAATGTCTCATAAGAACGTATCTCGTAAAACAGATTTGTTATACAGACACAAATGTTTTGTAGAGATCTGTAAATTAAGAAACAATGGCAATTCTAAAGCGAGAAATTCTCATGGGAGTGAAACTGATACCCTTGAAATAAGTTTGAAAAAAATGTAATCATATTTTGACATAATCATGATGTAGTAAAAACTAGAAAATCTGTAATAAATTCTCAACACCGACATTAATATAATTATCAAGGAAAAATCTTTAACGCTTTGCCTTATAAATTTCCCCCACGGTCTTAAAAAGTCAATATCCTAAAACAATGTCTGTTATATTACGTGTCTTGACTACTCGGTGTTGTATTATTTGGTGTATATATATATATATATATATATATATATATATATATATATATATATATATATATATATATGTAGATAGATAGATAGATAGATATAGATATAGATATAGATATAATCAATAATAATGATATTATGGATATTATAAACTCATAACTATGTTTCTTGCTTACGCACTCTTCAGATGAGTCAAATGGTTAAGATTTTAAAAACCAGTAATTTTTTAGCGTTTATATTTATACATATATCTTTTTCTTATTGAAAGACCACTTCCAGAAACTCCTAGGGATCCCACCTAAATCATAGAAAATAACACCCAAAAGATCATAGATTGACAACTAGACATCAAACTAGGGGATTTTCCAACAGAAGAACACAACGAAGTCTTAAAGAAACTAAAAGGTAGAAAAGCAGCAGACCATGACGAAATACTCCCCGAGGTCTGGAAGCTAGGAAAGTTCAATGACATACTGCTTAGGCTATGCAATGCAGTATATAGACAAAATAGAATAGATAAATGGACAAATAGATGCATCCTCCCATTCCCCAAAAAGAGAGACCTAAGAATCACTGAAAAACTACAGAGGCGTAACTGTTACTGTTATTGCAGCCAATATATATAATGCCCTTCTCCTTAATCGCATCCGACCCGAAATAGAGAAAACCCTTAGAAAAACCAAAACGGATTCAGCAGAAATCGATCCACAACCTCTCAGATCCTGACTATACGATGGTTCATAGAAGGGGTTTGAGCAAAGAATCTAGAGGCAACGCTACTATTCGTAGATTTTTCCAAAGCATTTGATTCCATACATAGAGGGAAAATGAACAAAGACTACTAGCATATGGCCTCCCAAAGAAACCGTTGCCGCTATAATGATGCTCTACAAAGGCACTAAAGCAATGGTACGCTCACCAGATGGCAACGCAGATTTCTTTCACATCGCCGCTGGAGTCCTACGACGAGATACATTAGCACCGTATATATTTATAATATGCCTAGACTATGTATTCCGGACATCATTAGATACCATAAAAGAAAAAGGTTTCAGACTAAGAAAGACAAGAAGCAGGCGATATCCCGCACAAACAGTCACAGATGCAGACTATGCTGATGACCACGCACTTCTTGCAGATACACCGGCACAGGCTGAGTCACAACTACATAACTTGGAGCAGACAGCAAAGAATATCGGCCTCTATGTAAACTCCGATAAAACTGAGTTCATAAATTTCAAAAATAAAAGGAGTCATCGCCACTCTCGCCGGTAAACCTCTTAAGCCAGTAGAACAAGTCACTTACTTAGGTAGTAATATCTCATCCACAGTATTAATACACGAATAGGAAAAGCATGGTTGGCCACAAACAAATTATCAGTCATATGGAAATCCGATCTCATTGACAAACTAAAACGACAATTCTTCCAGGCTGTGGTTATATCAGTACTGCTGTATGGCTGCACCCCTTGGACTCTCAACAAACAGTAACAGAACTTTCAAAATATGGGCAATCAGATAAACAAAAATTACAAAATAGAAATAGGAAGAAAAACAAATATAAGTAACAAACAATAGAGATTGCACTCGTGAAAAACTGGACATGAGTAAGAAAAGGAAACCTCAAAAGAAAAACTGAAACCCTTCAGAAGCACAAAATAAGAACAAATTATATTGAAGAGAAATAGCTAAGGTGTAACATAATAACAAGTGTATTATATGGGAAGACTGTGACAAAACGATTAATCACAGTATAAGTGAATGTAGAAAACTTGCATAAAGGGAGTACAAGTCAAGACATGACTGTGTGAGACAGAAGATCCTCTCGGAATTGTGAGAGAATTATTCTTCGAATATATTACCAAATGATATATGCAGAATATTCATATTAGAATCTTCATATTATATGGTATTTTGAGATACAAGTTTTGAGATACAAGTGAATCCCCTAATCTTGGCAAAACAGACATAGATCTCATTTCAAAAAGGGATAACTTGTCATCTAGTAAATGCTGCCATTCCCTTGGACTACAGAGTGAAAATGAAAGAAAAAGACAAGATAAACCCATTAAACTTACCAGAGAAATGAAAAAAAAAGCTGTGGAACATGAAGATGAAAGTGATACCAATTGTAGGTGGTGACTTAGCTACGATTCAAAAATGTTTAGAGAAAGACTGGAGGAAGAATTGGGGCCATCCAGACAATTACATTGTTAAGATCGACTAAAACACTCAGACGCATCCTGGAGGACCGTGGAGGTTTGCTATCACTCCGATTCCAGGGAAATATCACCAGCTAACACTATTGTGAATAACTTACAAGGAATGAAATAATAATAATAATAATATAATAATAATAATAATATATATATATATATATATATATATATATATATATATATATTATATATAATATATACGGTTGTAAAAGTGGATGTTATGAAATATTCCGACTGCAGTTTCTTGCCGTAGCAATTCTTCAGGAAATTATTTCTTATTCCAGCCATTTACTTTTATTAATATCCGGGTTGTACCCATTCTTAACTACATGGGTGTGTATTCATAAAATTCGACATTTGTGATTTCTACCCAACAATTAGTAAAAAGTTAATGAGTGATGCCCTGAAGCTGGCAAAAAAAAATATTGAAATAAGAGAGGAGTACATAAAAATTATAATGCACTGCCAGAGATCAATAATATACCATAACGAAAAAGTATGGTTAAATAAACCCAGAACGAAAATTTCTCACTCGGAATCGGAGCATATGATGGAGCGGAAGCAAGTGAAATGGTCGGGATATTCATGTTACATAAATTATCATCGACTTTCGGGATGACGGAATTAGGATTATAAAGAAAAATCAAACGAGGGAGATAGATCAAGCAAGGAAGCAATTGATGAGAATATCCAAAGAGCAAGACCTGAAAATAGAGGTGTAACACTATTTTTGGAGTTACATTCGACCTAAATAGTTGTGTGCACAGCCCTTATAGAAAGCCAAGAATTGAACCTATGTATATAAATGTGAACTCAAACCACCCGCCAATAGTGCTTAAAATTTGAAAAAGTCGATTGAGAACAGAATGAGCGTGCATTCCTCAAATGCCTCGATATTCAACAGAACAAAAAAAAGAATATGAAATAGCATTAAAGGAACAAGGGCACAAAGAAGAACTAAAATCCAAAGCTGGTGAAAACAAAAGAGAGAGCAGAAATAGAAAGAGAAATATCATATGGTTTAACACCCCCCCCCCTTTGGCAGTGAAAAATAAAATAGCTGGAACATTTATAAAATTGGTCGATAAACACTTCTCTGGGTCGCCCTGGCTGAAAAAGTTATTTAATAAGAACAATCTAAAAGTGAGCTCCAGTTGCACGAGCAATATAAGTAAAATAATCAACAACCATAATAAATTGTTAGAAAAACAAAAATAAAAAGAACTAACGTGTAATTGCAGGTCCCAAATCTGCCCCGTACAAGGAAAATGTTTACTAACAGATGTGGTATAGTGGTTAAATCACCAACCACTAAGAAAATCAAGACATGTGTAGGGGCGAAGCAGCACCTATAAAGCATAGGATATCGCAGCATAGGCTATGATTTGGGGATAGAAATTACGGAGAAGCAACAACACTTGCAAAATATGTGTGGGGGTTAAAGGAAAAGTATGGTAGAGATCCAGGGGTAGAATGGAGAATCATAAAGAGGGCACCTTCACATAAAGGAAATGGAAACCCTTGTATGCTGTGCTTACAAGAGAAACTAAAAATAGCGGAATGCAGATACCCAGAGATGATCTTGAACTCGCGATCAGATTTGATAAACAAGTGTAGGCATTTGAAAAAACATAAACTGTGCCTGGTAGATTCAGGCATTACGTAGGGTGGGAGGCACACCCACGTACTTAAGAATGGGTACAACCCGGATACAAATAAAAGTAGATGGCTGGAATAAGAAATAATTCCCTGAAGAATTGGTACGGCAAGAATCTGCAGTCGCAATATTTTATAACATTCGCTTTTACAACCGTATATTTAGCTCTTTTTATTGAGCACTTTTTAAATCGATTTTTATTAATCCAGAAGTAAATTTGTTTGCTTCGTGGATTGGCAAAAATCAGTGATATATATATATATATATATATATATATATATATATATATATATATATAGTGAGAGAGATCTCTCCACACGCTTATATATATATATATATATATATATATATATATATATATATATATATACGTGTCAGTACATGATATGTATATTGACATAGTATTGTATGTTTGTGGGCATATAGATAAAATGATTTAAATAATTGATATGTATTTCAAATGATGTGCATTCACCGGTCGATCTTCCTTTGACATTCGTCGGTGTTTCCCACCGCTGCTGAAGACTTTCCACTGACATATCTATTTCATTATATCAGTACAATGCAGGCATTCTGTCATCTCTTCCATTACACTTTAGTTTGTTTCACGCACAATTACTCTTACTTAGCTTGACCGTTGGTCAGTTGTACTGATAAATACTTATTATATTGAAATGTGTCTCGTCTGAGGAAAGCATACGTGTCTTGAAGCATAACTGCTATCAGCTTCTAAGGTCAAAGGGGTTGCGGAAGTCCCTGTTTCCAATGTTAATCCCTTCTGCTTATCTTGGACCTTAAATGCATTACCCTAATAAGATGCTAAGGTCGGTCAAATGTCAGGACATCAGAACGCACGAAGATCAAGAAAATGGCCGTGTCGCGTAACGTGATTCAGAGACTTTACGTCTGGCCTGGCTCTAATACGCTGAATTGAACAATTCATCGAATAGAAAACTTTCTGATGATTTGCACGGCTGATCTGTGCGTGAGGGAAAACTTTTTCATACCTTATCATTTTCATAAATGTTAATCTTTCAATGGTATCAGAATCATTGTTCAATTTCATGCACTTGTTTATTACTTAGTACAAAAACACTTCCGTTATTACAAAATATTATACCAAAAGTACTAACATATTTATCCTGGAGAAAGATAAGTAATAGAACATAAGAACTACACTAAATGAGTTTATGTACTCTGCAAGAATAATGGTTGGATTGATGGAGTTTCTTTTTGAATCCAGCAAGAAGATAAACATCTATTAATAATGGAGATTCGCTTCCGGTTTTTGTCTGTAACAAAATTACGTCACTGCTTACGTCACATTACCCAAAATCGTCATAACATAGAATAAATACACTCAACATTTGAACATGCAACATTAGACAGTCCTCATAGTTTTTTAAAACAAGTTTTAATAAATACATGACTGGTATTATATATCTATATATAGTTTGTTTTATTTTAATACATATTAAAGTTTACATTTCAAATTGTTTTATTTTTTAATCCATTAATGAATTTGATGATTTTACTTACTTAGGGTACAAACTCGCTGACATTGAATTTTTAACTCCCACTCCTCAGTAAAATCTATTTCTAAATCGCCCGGCGGGTGATTTTTTTATTTTGTACGAGTTCTTATATCTCATATAGTAAAGGTTTTTTCATTAAAATCTATAACGGAAATTAGCATATATTTTGCCAGAATTTACCTTTGTGTTGATCAAAGGGATTTTTGTCAAAATATTTCAACAAACCAGGAAAGGTAGATTCATTTTTTAAAATTTTGTTAGTTATAAAGCCATTCATTTTAAGGAATCTGGTGATATGACAAACCAAGGAGGGATGGATCTGTTTGTGTTATGTAAGAGACAAGTCATTATGTCAAGGTATCTGGTGATGCGAAAAGCAAAGGAAAGGTTCGTATATGCTTTTTCGAATGAAATATAAGCAAGAACAGTCAGAATGTAAGTTGTTTTGTCCATTCATTTAATAAAAATAATTTCCCTAATTTGGAAGATGCTTTTCTTTTTTTTTATCAAATTAAACATTCTTTTTTAAGATAATTTTAAATAATACCTTAAATTATTCATACCTGCAGGATACTATGTTAAGTAACTCTAAATGTATGTGTTCTATTCATATTTGCAGCAATAAACACTAAATAAGCAAAACCACCTAATATAAGTATACAAAGAAATATGAGAACATAATTAAGTTAAAAAATCAGTGATTGTTCTGTTATATGTTCCCTATATATTTAACAAACATTTTAAACAAGAGAAACACAAAATCATTTTAAAGCGGAGTTTAACAGATTTGAAGTCAGGGTTTTCCATCTTATAGACTGGTTAACATACCTAGAATTAAAGAGCTCAGTTTGTCCTACTGTTTATCGATAGAGGGATAATAATTTCATATCTTTAACATGAGTATTAGCGCTACATGAAATGCAAACAGCTTCGTCCAGGATTTCAACTTGATGTATTATGTTACTTATTTTATGACCATAACCATATCCCGATTAGCAGACGTTGTTCCATCCTATACTTAACCATTTGGGTCGATTCAGATTTAGATGCAGTTATTTTATACATCTAGAGTGATTTATATCTACTTAAATGAGTAGTCATTTTTTAAACGTTTTCTATGGAAATAAAAATTACTTTTCCTTTTATTCGCGAATCCTTTTAATTAAATTTAGTGGATTAAAAACGTATAGTCTGAACGATATAATCAATAATATCCTTTGTTGTCGTCAGTGAAGGAAAAGTACATCCATGATGTTGTTGAATACATGACGCAAACTGGAGGTAAAAGTACACACCATGCTTTTTCTGCTAATATATTTGTCCTGTTTATTTTCAAACGATTAAATAGATTAGTTTTATCTTATAACGTTTAACATTGAAGGAAAGTCAAAACAAAAGAATAATCAAAGGTGTCTAAACGGCATTTATTTTCATGCTGATATTTTTGCAGCATTTGGGAAAATACTTAAGCAATAAATGTTTTAAAAACTTATTTTTACTAAAGAGTTTGCTACAAAAGCTCATCTAAGTATTAAGAAAAAATAAATAAATAAATAAATAAATAAACGAAATTAACAGCTAATTATAAAATGTCACGTATCTTTCCCGAACTTCTGAGATGTTTTGAAGCTCGGATCGGAAATAAGGTGGGTGACTTCCAAATATGGTATGGCTAACCATGTATTATTAAAATTAGGTTATATATGATTATCTATGGAATTCAATCAAAATAAAATATACGAGGTAAGTCGGAGAATAAATGTCTCTCAAGTAACACAGTCAATAGATAATAACACCATATGCCACATATTAAAGGGAAAAGAACAGATGTAAGGTATAGGTGAAATATTATTATGGGTAAAAATAAAACTGATTTTGTGAAAAACCTTAGTTCAATTCCTATGACAGTTAGTGCATTAATATAAATCAGATAATGAATATGAAGATCACTTGCTAATTTAGATTTTTTTAGAATATTGCCGAACACACCGAACTCTAGGAGAAGACTGGCTATTCAATTTAGTGAAACCTTAGCTAAAATAAGTTTTATATGCATAATAATGAAGTAAGGAATCTTCTATGCAGCATAGTATAAGAGTAATAGTCGTAGGATATGGACACGGCGAATCGAGTTCAAATCCTGGACAAGGCTGTTTATATTTTCCATAAGGGTAGATTGTAGGACGGAGTGGGCTCTTTAATCTTGGAATGGCAACCGCTCTTAGGGGAAGGAAATGTCTGCATTCAAATCTGCTAAAATCCGATTAAAAGTTGACATTGTGTCGTATCCTGCTCATTTGGACAGTTGAGTAATCATATGCAAATATATTTCTATCTTTCTTTCTCTCTCACTCTCTCTCTCTTGCTCTCTCTCTCTCTCTCTCTCTCTCTCTCTCTCTCTCTCTCTATATATATATATATATATATATATATATATATATATATAATATTTTGTTATTATTATTGGAGAAATGATTATAAAGTGCTCAATTACATCTGTAAGAGCTGTATTTATTCATTTATTTATAGTCACCAATACAATTAAAAGTTTGTCTTACAAATGGTTTTGGAACATCACTTTTAGGTGATCATCCGTCATCAGAAACGATGAATAACATACTATTTAGAACTACCCCCTGTCGGCAGGGCTTAGAATACGGTGACTCCGGTTTCTTCATAGGGGAAATAACTCCATACTCGATCGAAATAGTATGTCCTGTGTATGGACAATAAGGGGAGACATAAATTTCGGGACATACAAACGGGTTTATTACTGAAAAAATAGCCCTGTTGGTGTCTTGGGATAAGCAGAGATTTAATATCCACCCTCTACAAATGCGTTTCATGTGGATAATAATAAACTGCATTTGATGATAAGGCTCCATTTTTGAGAGACCTGGGGACTATTCAGTATCCCTTCATTGCCATTACTTTCCGGTCCTCTCTAACCCGAAATGATAGTACCTGCTCACATCACTGAGGGGAAATAGATCTGTTTGAAAAGTATTACTATTGAATATCAATACGTGAAACCATTACTGTGTATATACAACACATTAAAATAAAAGTGCCTTTATTTAAAAGCATGTTGCAATACAACATTCAAATTATGTTTGGGATTATAATTAAGCATTAAGAATATAATTAATTCGTAAAATAAAATAACCGGTATCATTTTGATAGGTCGTTAAACACATAGACCAAACTAAACTAAACAAATACATAAAAATTTGGCAGTAGATAACCCATGCGGAGTTTATATGCAGTGAATCAAACCAAACCAAACAAATGGATCTAATTTCGAAATTAAGCAACGCATAACAGGTTAAAAACAAAGCAACGAAAAATCAAACTAAACAGATGAAACAAATCCCGGCATTAAATAACCCATACGGTGTTAATGTGCCGAATCAAAGTAAATCCATTCAAAACTGAAATAAACATTTCTCTGAAAGAGTCTACATTTTCTAAGATAATTTATTCTAAATGCCATTTTTTTGTCCCTATAAAATAATCACGTTTCATTCGTTCCTGGACTAGTAATTCGACTGATTGCTACAATGTTGTTTTTTTTAAGAATTGCCGTATTGTTTTAGCTTTTATTCTATTTGTTCTGACTTGTTTAATTTCACTAAAAACAACATGGTAATGCATTAATTTTACAACCAAAGCCGCGAACGATCAAAGATTAGGAATAAAAAGAAATTATAATGACAAATGAATAAATGAATGAATAAATAGAAAATATTTTTTATTGATGGATATTCAATTGTTACTGTCCGGGGTCTCGTAAAATGGAAATTGTAAGTGGTAATCTTTTTCAAGTAAATTTAGAAGTGGGGGATGGTTGAAAGTTAAACAAAAAAGTATAATGAGAGGAGAAAAGCTGAGATTAAAAACATTCCCCACAAAAAAGAATCAGGATTATTGCTTCATCCATCATCAATTTGACATCACTTTTCTGCATTCTTGACTTGGACCTTCTCACTGAATAGATCAATCATGCTACGAAGCTCATTGTTAATTAATCAACTGACTTGACATGCATATTCTGTACTTGTTTTTTTTTCTTTTCAACTTAGGTGGATGGAAATCTTTAGAAAAAAGCCAAATATATATAGTTTGAATAATTGTATAGGCGAGAAACTGTCAGTGAACAAATGTCGTTGATTCCATGTCCAGCTACCCTTACTTAGATATAAATATTTTATCCATGATATTCAGAACTATTCACTTAGGATCATAGCACTCATATATATATATATATATATATATATATATGTGTGTGTGTGTGTGTGTGTGTGTGTGTGTGTGTGTCTGTCTGTCTGTCTGTCTTTCTGTCTGTCTGTCTGTGTGTGTTTGTGTGTGTGTTTGTGTGTGTGTATGTGTATATATGTATATACGCTATCCACTCTGTCTGTCTGTCTATCTTATAATACTAGGCACTGGGGCACGGTCTCAATGTATGTATGGGAACGATGCTCCGGCTAAGTACTACAGTCGTTTTGTTGGATTATACAATACTATAGGGCCCTGACGGAAAGCTGTCCCTGTTCTAACTCGATTGAAATATGGTACCCAAAAGCTGTCAACGGGGTCAAACAAAACAAACAGGAACGCCTTCTGATAATTATACACAAGCTATATACATTTATTGTTTTTTTTATATATACAATGATTAATATTGTTGTATAATGTTAGAAGAGCGAGGTGATTTTCTTTGTTAGTTGACTGGCGATCTACAGCTAATGGATAACTTATTAACTTGTTTTTTTACCGAGTGACAGGACGTCAGAGAGCAGTAAGGACGGCAACAAGGGATCAGACGTGTAGCGACGTGTAGCGAGTCTTCGGGTTGCGATGTGACAGACTATGGCGGACGTTTCTCCGCTTCTCTCTCCCTTCTTCGGTCTGTTTTTCTCCTTCTCTCTATCTGGTCTGTTATTTATGGGATCCAGACCTCCCCACCCCTAAAATATGTCTCTAATTGACCAGCTACTCGATACTATTGTCTACGTGTCTAAATGGCCTTGTGCCAGCCTAGCTTGTATCTTTCCATTTGGGTTTTTCCAACTCCAACGAGTCAAGGTCAACCATTGTTTTATTTATGTAAGAATCTAAAATTCCTATCATCTCATTATTTATGTAAGAATTTAAAATTCCTATCATCTAACTCAAATTCCATAATTTAAGGAATTTCTATAAATTTGTATTTTTAATATAAACAATTATTATTATTATTATTATTATTATTATTATTATTATTATTATTTTTACTTTTAATTTTAACAAACTACCATAATTAATAATTAGGGTAGTTTTAATTAAATAGTAATTAATCAATATATCGCCAATCAACCCATAACACTTTAATAGTGTTACAATCTGTTTCTCTCTCTCTCTCTCTCTCTCTCTCTCTCTCTCTCTCTCTATATATATATATATATATATATATATATATATATATATATGAAGAGTGACGAAATGATTTTACAAGAGTGGTATTTTATTGCAAAGGTAATATATTAATATGCGAACCATTATTAAAGAACTACTGCGGAGCAGCTTCATGACGGAGGGAAAATCTATGCAT
>CM042145.1:73509832-73522332 GCA_023376005.1 Doryteuthis pealeii
TTATGTATTTATTTATCCTCTCCCTGCTTCCTTGACCGGAAAACCTCTCTTCCGTTTTTTAACTTCTTTTCGCTTTTACCGGGAAAAAAGTCCTTTGTCATTTTGTTTCGTCTTTTCTTTGTTTAATTTAACCAGAAATTCCTATTTTCGTTTTTACAATATACAACATATCTTTCAAGTTTCAGATTAGTTTAACTACTTGATACTGAGAGTAATACTAATATGTCTATGAGGGATTGATTGACTTTAACAGCTTGTTAACCCGTCTGGTTATACTTTAATCCATGAGGTTTGGAAATTGCATATATTGAAGATCTATATTCATATTGTTGTATAATTTCTTACAGGGTTATAAAATATCAGATATCAATTTATCATATTAATAATCTGTAAACATTGACCCAGTCAGAGTGGATTTGTGACTTTTGTCAATGAAAGGCCATTCCAAACTCCTAATAAATCCAGAACTTGACACTCACCATGAAATATAGTTGTGTGTCATACCCATGACTCTTCTCTTAGGGTTTGAGTCTTACTCCCCTATAGAGATTCTACTGAGCGTATTCTAAGCCCAGCCAACAGGGCAATCTATCTATAATCTATGTAAAGACCGTGTCTATGTAGCATACAGAGACAGGTTATTTAATCATGAGCTTCGAGAAAATAGCAATTAGTATGCACAATGTATATGTAGTTTACACTAATCAATGAGTTTAAAACACTAAATTATAGTAATTATATAAGGTGAACATTATACAGTGATAAACTACATATTAACATTCAGATTGATATGTTGTGTGTCTTATATTTGAGACTGATTGATAATTAATTTTCATTACTAAAATACCCATACAAATACACGTAGGTCACTGTCCGAAGAAATTTGAATGTATCATATAAGAAATATATATATATATATATATATATATATATATATATATATATATATATATATATATATATATATATATATAATATGGTATGTACGTGTCGACTTATAAATAAAAAAAAGATGTCACTCAGATTCGAAATCTTGCATACAGATTAATATGCATTTAATTAAGAAACACACAAAACTTGGTTTTGATTTTTACTAATTAAGTGATATACTTCAATGATTAAAAAATCAAAAATACTGTATGCATACACTTTCACCCCCACTCAACTACCGTCGACACAAGTCAAATTTTTAACTGTCAAGACAGTTCACCCAGATTTTCACTGTATGAAAAAAGATATGAATGTTTTATTTCTAAAAATCAAAAAATACCGTTAACAGACCCTTCAACCCCCAGCTTCTGTCGGTACCTTTAAATTGTCGGTACCTTTAAACTTTAAACATTTAAACTGTTGGCCTCACCAGAACTCTTACTGTAAAAAGAAAAAAATCTAAAATAAACCCTCGTCGGCACAGGTTTTGAACGTACCGTTAAATCAGGCCCACCCAACCCCTTATTGTCCAAAAAAGGAAGTCTAATTTTTATTGCTAAAATAATAATATTCTAAGCATATGATATTAGCACATGATTTTAGGAAAATTATTTTATTTTACTTATATGTATTTTTATTACGTATCAACAATTCAAGTGCCAATTTTCATTTTCAAAACGAATTAAAATAAATTTAATCGATTATTTAAGGTCAAATATTTGTTTTAGTCGAAAAGTAGTAACATAATGAGCATCAGTAAAAAAAAAAGAAGCAAAATAATATTACATATGTAATTAATTTTTGATACATTATAAACATTAAATTCTGCCAAAAAAATGACGAAAACGTGTGCTTTGTGTGAAATGAATTACGTACTAAATACATACTTCAATAAGATTTTAAAACACTTATAACAGTTTCTTCTTAGAAATGAATACAAAAAGATAAATACACTATGTACAGAAAATTACTAAACACCAGAGGCGCTGTCGGTGTATTCTACAACATCTGCCGATAGAGTTAAATAAATAAGGACCCAAGTTTAATAATTCGACCCTTTTAATTGTTACTTTTTGGGTAAAAAAAAGAAAATGAATTAAATTAATATTTCTCATCCCTTTAACACAATAGATTTATGTTCCAAAACATTCAAAAGTTAAGGACTACATTTTTAAAATAATATTTCAAATATAAAAAAAAGATAATTCCAAAAATATACATTGTAATATACAAATTCTCGGTGATGTTTTTAATTCTATAAATTATTTCCTCTTATTCTCTCTCTCTCTCTCTCTCTCTCTCTCTCTCTCTCTCTCTCTCTCTCTCTCTCTCTCTCTCTCTCTCTCTCTCTCTCTCTCTCTCTCTTACCAACTCACTCCCTGGTGTTCTCAAAAAAATCTTTAGTCTGATCATGGACAGCGTACTTTTGCTAGTATATATATATATATATTATATATATATATATATATATATATATATATATATATATATATATATATCTGTGGCAGTCTTCAGGCAACGAAATTGTTTTTGAAAGTCAATTTTGAAAATCAAAAACAATTTCGTTGCCTGAAGACTACCACAGAGCAAGAAACCAATCGAGGCAATAATAGTTACAATGATAATAATAAAAAGCTAAACCTTTTATATATATATATATATATATATATATATATATATATAATATATATTATATATATATATATATATATATATATATAATATATAAGAATAAATAAAAGGTTTAGCTCCTTTTTTTTATCATTGTAACAATTATTGCCTCGATTGTTTCTTGCTTTGTGGTAGTCTTCAGGCAACGAAATTGTTTTTGATTTTCAAAATTGACTTTCAAAAACAATTTCGTTGCCTGAAGATTGCCACAGAGCAATAAACCAAATGGTGGCAATAATTGTTCCAATGATAATAAAAAAGGAGCTAAACCTTTTATCTATTCATTTATTTATCTATTAACGCTTTATCACATATATTGAGCACTCTTCTTACATCACTGTACGTTGGATTACTATCACTTCTTTAAATATATTAGTGCCAACCATACACATTGATATATATATATATATATATATATATATATATATATATATATATATATATATAAAGGTTTTACATATCTATTTATTTGGTGACAAAGGAACAGTCACAACCATTTTGGATTCATGCCTCAACAATCATCAGGTGAACTTGTTTCAAATGCATTTGAAACAAGTTCACCTGATGATTGTTGACGCATGAAACCAAAATGGTTGTGACTGTTCCTTTGTCACCAAATAAATAGATATGTAAAACCTTTATATATTTATTCATTATATTATATAACAGCTCTATTTTATATTGAGCACTCTACCAATAATACTGCGTTTGGCACTCCATTCCAGTGAAAGCTGAAACATCGACAAGCCCCCCCCCCCACACACACACTATATATATATATATATATATATATATATATATATATATATATATATATATATATATATATATATATGACTTTATTACTAAGCTCTTGCTTATTATTAAGCTCTTCTTAAGAACAAAAACCGGCAAATAATTTATTAGTAAAATATGCTACTATTCCTTGCCTGGGAAAATATGACAAAAAGAAAAGGTTAATAGAGTCATACCAACCACAAATAATCGATTAGCACTATAATACTTAGTTAAAAGGAAAATTATATAAGCCACTAAGATTGTCAAAAGTTAAAATGTAAAGGTGGCTTAATACCTAAGTAGTGCAAATAGTAATATTAATCCTAATGAGTCAGTTTTACTAACTAATTGTTTTGCTTACTAGCTTATCTGGGCCAGAATCTGATTAAAACGAATTGAAACAACCATACTTTTATCACTGATACTAGCCCCACGTGTTACCAAACAAATTAGCATAATTACAACTGCAGCTTCACTTTTCGCACAAAAAGGAGTTTGATTGCTTCTGCAGTTTTATAGCCCAGTTCAAACTTGGAAAGCGTAAGTTCTGGAAATAAAATGTGGTGCTAGTTAACATGAGTTGCTTTCAGATCCCTCACGAAGTGAAGCAATGCACATCTCAGTGCACCACTTACCACGATTCTACCAACAGTATGTACCTAACCAAAGCTTGAATTGCTTTTTGGTCAAACATGAAATTTAAATTGGATATCTTTTCAGCTACAGTGATTTTACATAAAAGACAAAAGTAAACCCTGTTTCATTTAAAAAATAAAGCCAAAACATGTTCATAAGAGATTTAATGTGAATCTTTAATTCATGTATATGTTTTAAAAGAAGATATTTACTTAAAATTTTGGAATCTGAGTCCAGTTCAAAATTTATTACAAATTAAAAAATAAGTTCCGAAGGGAACTAATATTTTCCTAAGATGAATATATTTACCTTTTTTTTTTCAGAATTACCTTATTTCTGACAATCAATTGTAAATAGCTCCCACCGTTCCACGTTTAGCATATATAAAATTATTTGTTTTGAAAGTTTCATTTTCAGAAAAGCCACACCTGCCTGCTGTTGGCAAAATTAAATTTTGATGAAGTCGACTCATAGAAGAGATCTTTAGATCGTGAAGAAATTTATTTCAAATCAATATTTATTTTTCTTTTATATTTCCGTTGCGTCTCAATTCGAGTAAGAAATTATTTCTCAAATAAAAATATTTATCATACATAAAATATAGCGTAGAAATTTTTTTTCTTAATTCATCATTGTAATGATCCAGATGTTATGAGCACATACGCTAGTTGTGTTTGCGAATAGAATATTGACAAAAAGACTTCTGTATATAGTTTATGACAATAATTTCTTTCCGGGAAATTATTGGTAATTTCGTTACCAAGTTTCTTGTGCACTGGGAAGAGAATAAAATCACAGTCACAGAAATGGACACAGACAGACACAGGCACACAGTCTTGCGCACACGTACACACGTACACACACACACACACACACACACACACACACACGCGCGCGCGCACATTCACGCACATGCACGTAACGTACATACATACACTTGTGCTTGGCATGATAGTTATTGTCGTAGGAAATGGTATAGGTTGTCCGAGTTAAATTCCTAAACGGGTAGTTGGGAAAGTCATGCACAGATCTGTTTTCTCAGTAAATAGTCGGACATTCTGGGTTATTAACCTTGGTAGGTGAAACCAGTCTAGGTAATTTATGAAGAAGTGCGTCCCGGTATCCTCAAAAATTGCTACCCGGTGACTATTAAAATAACGACCCAGCTCAGTCTATTCAAAACTATCCCTCTTTATATCTATCTATTTATCTATCTCAATTTGTTTATATTTATCTATATTACTTTAAATACTAAGATTTTATTTTATTCCTGTTTGTTTAATGTCTTGTTTTTAGTTTAAATAAACAAGAATTACGACAAAAAAGAAGCGACCCCCCCACCCCAAATACATTTACTTGTCGAAAATATCTATCTATCTATCTCCATTTCTTCATATCTATCTATATTATTTTGTTTGTTTATCTATCTCAGTCTATTCCAAACTATATATCCATCTTCATATCTAAACAAGAATTACGACAAATCACGCTAAATAAACAAGAATTACGACGACCTGGGGTCGTTATTTTGATAGTCACCGGGTAGCAATTTTTGAGGCAGGAGACCGGGATGCACTTTCTCATAAATTACCCCAGTCTATAGAAACAAAACTCTTAATTTAACTCCGCTTAAATATTGACTTCGAGTCCCATAATCCCCGTAGCAGTAGGGTTTGGTAAACACACAAACATTTGTATTTTATTTTTATTTTTACAATGCCTATAACCTATACATATGTAGTAATTTTGTAGGCTTGAAATCAAAACACAATAGGAAGGAGAATGACCCGCGGTTTCAAAAATACATTCTATAAAAAAAAATCTTAGCATAACCATTAATCAAAGATTTGATTATACTCGAGGTGGACTTGTATACGTGTATGCATAGTACAAGCAACTGGTATGGACACAAACCTTACTTTTGTAGACAATGTCTTCTAATAACCAAGATACAGAAGGAGTCATCGAGGTGTTTATTGACAATAGAAAATTACAGAAGTATAAACAGCACCGTTGGCAAATTGTTTATGTTGATATTGTGTGGATAACTATTCCTTTCTGTCCGATAGACGCGGATTAAGATATGCTGACCGTTTCCCTTTGTTTTCAGGTAATAAACCCCACCAAAAAGGGTGTCTGAGGTGTACATCTGATGCCGGGGCTACCATTCAAGATATTTGGATAGTGTAAAATACCCGTTCACTGCCAATTTAATCCAACTTTACTCTGATCCGGATTGTTAGTATCTGTTAGCCTCTCATTTATCTGTCGAATAGATCAGTTTTTTTTTTTTAGATATTTGATATGAATACATTATATCATATGTGGGATTTAAATAAAATAAAAACTAAATCAAAATTAAATAAATAAATAAAAAGTTCTGAGCGTCTGGACTCTAGTGTCCAGACTTAACGGTCTGATCAATAAAAGTCTTCATCTATACAGCTAACCAGTTGTGTTTGTTATTCTCTTTCATTTCATTTCATACCGTAATACACAAATCCTATACATATAATTGTGTATCTTTTTATTAAGAATAGTTAATTGAAAATATAATTGTTTATTAAGGATTATTATTAGTTACTTGAAAACATGTTTGTTTGAAAATAAATGACTATTATTAAATAAAAATAATTGTGTGAAACCATATAATTATGAGTATTTGGTAGGGATAATTAAATCAGAAAAAATTGTAAATATAAAAGTACAATATACGCAATTCCCTAACCTCTAGGTATAAAATAACTCTAGACGCGTTAAACTGTTGTTAAAATCAATTAATTAAAATCCTGGACGATTGGGTGTCATTTGAAAATGCCGATGCATTGATGTATCTATTTATCTATCTTATAATGTGTGCCTTACACACACAGAGACACACACAGAGACACACACACACACACACACACACTCTCTCTCTCTCTCTCTCCCTCTCTCTCACTCTTTCTCTCTCTCTCTCTCTCTCTCTCTCTTATCTCTCGCTCACCCTCTCTCACAAATCTTTCTCTGTGTGTGTCTCTCTCACGTATATCAATCTATACACCCACATATTCACTCATTTATACACAGGTCGTTAAAAACACAGGGGAATTTTTAAACTGTTTTCAATATAAATGTATAATGAACGCAATTTCTTAAGTTCTAGTCACAAAATAACACGAGTCGGGTTGACATGCCGTTAAAATTAATCAATAAATATTTCATTCTTATCTTACCATTCCTCAGATACAAAAACGACGTTTATTTTGTAACTGAGCGCTCACATATATTCTTGTACCAGACAATGCGAAACAAGCATTTTTGTAATACTTCGTATTTAAGCACGTATTTCTGGCCAGTGTTCTGAAGCATAAATCGCAAGTTATCCACGCTGTCAATTATTAGGTAAAACAATTACAGGAGAATATTGCGAAGTTGAAATTTACTTTAGGCTCAAATAATTAGTTCTAGGACTGCGTGCTTCCGGAGACGCGCCCATGCAAATTACGTATAAATTAGCTTAAAATCGTTCAAAAGTAATTGGAAACGCTAATTAGTGAGTGCCAGTATTTTTTGTATGGATGGCCAATTTTAAAAAAAACAGTTTATTATTATTTTACGGAGAAATCACAAGAGGAAATGAGCAGAGAGAGAGAGAGAGAGAGAGAGAGAGAGAGAGAGAGAGAGAGAGAGAGAGAGAGAGAGAGAGAGCGATTTTAAACAAGTTAAAAGAAGGTGTGAACAAAGCATAATTTAAAATTCTGAAAATTTGTCCATATCCATTCTTACACATTTGCTAAATAAACTCCGTTGTCGCCAGTTTTCACGACACACCTAAAAGAGACACCGACTTTTTATTTTGTAGTTTAAGCTTCTAAAAGTGAATGTAAGCGAGAAAAAATAGATCGAATTTAGCGGTAACATAATTGGTAGAGCTACACATCACCGCTTGCCAAAGGAAAAATAGTCTAGTACAGATGATGATTAAAATAATGATTAAAGTATTTTTGTCAATTTGTAATTCAAATTATTTGTATCACTGAAAAGAGTCGTTGTAGCCAACACAGTGTACGTAAGAAAACAAAACAATTATAAAAAAAACTACATCCTAATAAACAAGAAATGGATAAATAGTGCAATTAACTGTGAGGCATATTCCTCCTTTGAAGGAGTATCCTCTGACCACGGAATAGTCACTGAAAAATTACGACTAAGCTTGCGTAGAAATAAAAAGCAAACTAGTAGATCTGTACGACACAAATGGTCGACACTTGCCAACAGCGATATATGCAATCGCTACGCTGTTACAGTAAGAAATAAATTTGTTACCCCCCAGGAGACATCTGAAAGCCTCCCACCAAACGAGGAATACGAAAACTTTGTTAGTGCTCACCTAGAAGCAGCAGCAGAGTGCGTACCAACCAAACCAAGAGCTAAGCACCATGTTCCCTGGGAGACAGAAGAAGTTAGAGAAAAAAGAAATAATATAAAAAAAGCAGTCCAACGTAATAAAGCAAACCCAACTAACACAAATGTAAATAACCTTACGAAAGCCCAAAACATACAAAAAAGAGCAAACAGAATATATACAAGCACAAATAAATAATATCAGACAATCAGTGGAAGACAGACAGTCGCGATTAGCATGGCAAATAGTAGATAAAATTAGCGATAGGAAAAGTACCTCTAGATCAAAGCTAAAGGCAACCAGCCAAAAAGATTGACTGTAGAAATGGAAAGACCACTTCCAGAAACTTCTGGGAAACCCACCTAAAATCATGGAAAATAATACCCAAAAGATTATTGATAGACAACTAGACATAAAATTGGGGGATTTTACAACAGAAGAATTCAACGAAGTATTAAAGAAACTAAAAAGTAGAAAAGCAGCAGGCCTTGATGAAATACCCCCGGATGTATGGAAGATGGGAAAGTTCAACGATATACAGCTTAGGCTATGCAATGCTGTATATAGACAGAATAGAATAGATAAATGGACGAAAGTATGCATCCTCCCATTCCCCAAAAAGGGAGACGTAGGAATTGCCAAAAACTACAGAGGCATAACTCTTACTACTATTGCAGCTAAGATATATTATGCCCTTCTTCTTACTCGCATCCGACCTGAAATAGAGAAAATCCTTAGGAAAAACCAAAACGGATTTCGCAGAAATAGATCCACAACCTCTCAAATCCTGACTATACGACGAATCATAGAAGGGGTTCGAGCAAAGTATCTAGAGGCAACGCTACTATTTGTAGATTTTTCTAAAGCATTTGATTCCATACACAGAGGGAAAATGGAACAAATACTACTAGCATATGGTCTCCCCGAAGAAATTGTTGCCGCTATAATGATGCTCTACAAAGACACTAAAGCAATGGTACGCTCACATGATGGCGACACATAATTCTTTGACATAACCGCTGGGGCCCTGCAAGGAGATACATTAGCACCGTATATATTTATAATATGCCTAGACTACGTACTCCGACCTTCATTAGATACCATAAAAGAAAAAGGTTTCACACTAAGAAAGGCAAGAAGCAGGCGATATCCCGCACAAACAGTCACAGATGCAGACTATGCTGATGACCTCGCACTTCTAGCAGATACATCGGCACAGGCTGAGACACTTCTACACAGCCTGGAGGAGGCAGCAAGGAACGTCGGCCTTTATGTGAACGCTGATAAAACTGAGTTCATGTGCTTCAAAAAGCAAGGAGACATCACCACACTTGACGGCAAGCTGTAGCAAGATGGGGATTATCCTGAGCGAGGACTACTATTAGAAAAGAGAGGAAGAAGAAATAAGAGATAGTAAAGGTTTTTAAAAAAAGGGATGAGCACAAAACGGTTGTCGTGATTTTGACCGGGGTGTGACCCCTCCCCCCCCGAATGGAGAATTGAATGTCAACCGGAAGTTTCGGGCGTTGACCGGAACCGGTTGTGGTTGTGTCGGTATTGCTGTATGGCTGTACCACCTGGACCCTAACGAAGCGCCTTGAGAATAAGCTAGATGGGAGCTGCACGAGAATGTTGCGAGCGGTCCCGAATAAGTCGTGAAAGCAGCACCCCACAAAAAGCAACTGTATGGCCACCTGCCCCCCCCCCATCTCACGAACCATACGAGTAAGACGGGCAAGACACTGCTGGAGAAGCAAGGACAAGCTCGTAAGTGACGTAATACTGTGGAAGCCAGCACATGGGCACGCTAATGAGTTCCCAGTCGATGAATGATAGGGAAGGTTGGCGAGAGATCGTCATGGATATCCGTACAAATTGCCCGACATGATGATTATGATATATATATATATATATATATATATATATATATATATATATATATATATATACAGTTATATATATATATATCATCATCATCATCATGTCGCGCTGTCAGCGCGGATATCCATGACAATCTCTCTCCATCCGTCCCTATCGCTCATCATTCTTGCGAGGTCCTCTATGTAGCATCCTGTATCCGCACAGAGCTGATCAATGTACGTCTTTGCTGGCCGGCCCACACTGTCGTGCCCATGTGCTGGCTTCCACAGGAGGTCGTCGCTTATTAGTTCGTCCTTGCTTCTCCAGCAGTGTCACGCGTGTCTTGTCCGTCTTACTCGGATGGTTTGGGTGATATGTGGCAGGTTAGCGTACAGCTGTTTTCTCGTAGGGTGTTGTTTCCACGCTTGCTCAAGATCACCCGCAGCATTCTTGTGCAGCTCCCATCTAGTTTATTCTATAGTCGCTTAGTTAGGGTCCAGGTGGTGCAGCCATACAGCAGCACTGATACGACAACGGCCTGGAAGAACTGTCTCTTTAACTTGTCTGTGAGATTGGATTTTCATATGACCGTTAATTTATTTATAGCGGCCCATGCCTTTTCTATATGGGTACAACCCACGTAGATATTTCAAAACGATGGCAGACAAAAAAATACCCCGAAGATTCGTGCAAATGCGATAAACTATACTCGGTATATTTTAAACGATTCGTATTTTAAACTATTCGTTTTTAATCGTATATATATATATATATATATATATATATATATATAATTAGGCTGTCTGTATAGTACAGAAATATATTCATACTCCGAAGGTTTCTTTCTTGAACAATGCTTCAAAGATTCTCCAGATACAAACGATGTGATCGTGTCCTAAGATCTTCATTTCCGGCAATTGCCAATTGGTATAATTGTTACACAGTGGGTAATACATCGTTCAATCAGATAATTCCATTGAACACTTGCACGCACAGATGGGGAACATACACATATACGCCTGTGCTGCTCGTATTCCTTCCAGTACGATAAATAACCAGAAAAAAAAAGAATGACAAAAGAGAGGGAGAAAGAATGAAGCGTAAAAGAAGGAACAATGCTTAAAAGCTTTTCTTTTAGATCTACTGTATGGAGTTATAATACCCGAAAAAAATAGAAAATAATGATAACTTTTCGCATAGACACATCAAAGAAAGCAGCTATTCTGTTGTCGCGTCGGCTGTCCCTGCGGATTACTGGCATCAAAGAAACAAGGCGACCAGCGACCTGCATGTTCGACGTACAGAAAACAAACAACATGGTGAGCGAAAACAACTGAGGTCTCGACAATTTTCTATGGCGCCTCTTAAAGATGTACACCAAATGAAAATGTAAAAGAAAAAGAGGAAAAAGGAAAGAAAAAAATAGCTCGTGTTAATTTGCAAGAGATACAAAACTAAACCTAATCTAATTCATGAAGAAAGAGTCATCGGACGCCAACATCACATTTTTCCCATTCATCTTTTTTTTTTCCCATTGTTTATATTATCTAATTTAAAACACTTAAGTATTGCTGAAAATACGCTCCCAAACAAATGACGAGGCATGCATTTTTCTCATAATTTATTCAATTATTTATATACTTTATCACGTATCGTAGTACCATCAGAAATTTGATTTTCTTATGTATTTAAATCGGAAACGTTTGAAAATATATTTCGAATATTTTGGGGAAAGAATCATCTGTAAGAAATGAACAATTTTAAAAGTGGAAACTTTTGAAGTGCTCATAAAGAGGGAGTTCAATTAGTAAAATCGTTTAATAAGAAAGTAAAAATAGTTAAGTTAGAGTAGCCGCCCTTGGATCAACCCTGTTTGTATTTTGTCCCCTAGGGAACGTGGCTGCCTGTTGCCTCACTTTGATAGTAGCAGCAGCAGTTGTTGGGGGAAGGGTGGCTGACTATGCTATTTAAGTAACGATTTGGCGGGATTTCGCCCTCTTTTGAAATGATTTAGTGAGACGAGGCAGGTACTTCTGATGACGTGCGTGGCATTATGGTCAACATGGCGGATGTTTCCGCGTCACTTTCCAGGTGCGAGTTTCCTGAGAGCCTGTCATCGGCAAGGGATGGTGATATTTCTATAAAAGGAATATCCTTTGTCGAAGACAGTTGGTATTCCTTTTGGTTACTGTAACCGGAAAATTCATGGTTACAGGATGGAATATTTGGTACTTCCGGA
>CM042145.1:73527332-73547332 GCA_023376005.1 Doryteuthis pealeii
TGAGCACAAATCGATATATCTCTTAGATAAACCAATGATGCCAAGTTAGTATTTCTCGTGGTATAATATGCAATCAAAACTGATCTTATTATATTGTATTTATTGACACTATATATGTAATACCGAGCCTCACCACGACGAGAAGGATGAGACAGAAGGTTGATTTAATTGGACAACTGGTTTGGATTCAAAGTCTTTATTTTCAAAACTGCTTGATATATCAAGAGTTCAGTCAGCCCTAAATTTTAACTATAGCTGAAGGGAGAAGTGTTGTATTCATGACTTCCAAAAGAAATATGTGCACGATGTGAAATGCAAAAAGCCACGTCCAGATTTTGGGTTTTAGTCACCGGGTATTTTTCCTAAAATGACAATCGTTACGTAAGAGTGCCTCATTAAAACTATGCAGCATGAAATTATATTCGAAAATTTCCGTTAAGTGAAATTTACGTATTTCTATATAGCTACATGTAACTGCTTTTGTTTGCTGTAACAAATGGTAATTGAATAAATGATGATAATTTCATAATGTTTGATTTTAAATATATATATATATATATATATATATATATATATATGTATATATGTATATATATATATATATATTGTGTGTGTGTGAGAGAGAGAGAGAGAGAGAGAGAGTGTGTGTGTGTGTGTGTGTGTGCGTATCTGTATGTATGTATGTATGTATGTCTCTTCCCATCTCTCTCTCTCTCTCTCTCTCTCTCTCTCTCTCTCTCTCTCTCTCTCTCTCTCTCTCTCTCTCTCTTTGCATTTGGGCAGCATTCCTTCGTTCAACCACATGTGGTTAGATATTATAAAGATCTTTTATCTACCTATATTAGTTTTAATCCTTTCAAGCCTTTAAATGGATGTTACAATGTCAAGCCGAATTTCGTTGATAAATTATCGCTAATATATTCCCTATCAAATTTGGTCCCATCATGGATCGGCTTCTGGGTATGTATATGTTGTAAAAACAAATAGAACTTTATTACATTAACGTTCTATTTATACTTGTGTGATTTAAAATGAAGTAGTGTTTGGTTTTTGAAATCTCATTCTATAAATAACAGTTGTCAAAGCCATTTAAATAGGTTAGCACTGAAGATCAATTCTATTAATGTTTGTCTTTTTACGTCTAATGTGTTGTGCTTCGAGAATATGTAATCTATGTTTGCTATTTTGATGTCCTTATATTGCTATGTTGTCTATAATAATTTTTCGAAATGTGGATATATATTGAGTTTTTGTCGGAAAGATGACCTGTACAAGGCAGTTGCTAAAATGTCAATGAAAAATGAGAATGAAACAAATCTTGATCTATAAATTACTATATGTAATAAAAAAAGATTGTTTTATTTGTAGTGAAAAAAGAAGCTCTTTCTGAATAGAAAATAAAAAAAACACTCCAGCAAGGGTGATGTGTAAGTTTGTGACAAACATTTGTTGAAATAAATTGATTTTTTTTTCAATTATTTTTCTTGTAATCAAACTAATAAAAGTAGTTATATACCCAAACTGTTCTCCACGGATGGGATGTATCAGCAGGTCACGATTATGGAACATCAATCGAGAATCAAACTCAGTATTCAGTAGTGATGGAAATGTGATAAATTTTACACCAGGACAGGACACGGTAACTAATACATACGATGTACTAAATGTTTAATTTTTGAATATATATGATATTCATTCAGTAAATAGGTGAATATAACCTTAGAACATGGCAATAGAAAACACTGTTTACATTAGCACTTTTTCAAGGAAATTAATTGTGGTGAGCCCCTTTATGCCTTAGAAGACTATCAATGTATGGTCTAATACAAGTATTACCTATTTAAAAAAAAATCAATACTTCCTTTTTTTAATCAATACTAGGTCTGGTCTTCTGGTTGAGATAAGGTGATCCGTATTATTATTATTATTATTATTATTATTATTATTATTATTATTATTATTATTACAAGCAAATATATGCACCCTCCGGGTGCAAGTATTTAAGTTTTAATGTAATGAAATATCGTATTAAATTAGAAAGTCTAATAAGAATGCAGATAAAAAGATCTGAAACAGAGTGGGGGTATAATAGAAAAATAGAAATGAAACTTACTCTTCCATCACTGCCGTCTTTCATTGCTGAATTTTACTTATTTAACTATTTAGTTAAATTAGGAAATAAAGAATAAAATTACACTTATTTTTTCTTGTTAATGGATTTCATTTAAGTTTCATTGGAGAGATTTTTGCTTATATTCATTAAAATAAATCCAAACAGTTAGAAATCAATAATATTAAACACATATTTAATAAAATCACATTTTTAATATCAATATGCAAATTAGCCTTCCCGTTCACGCTGCAAACCGCTATTTTTTGTATATATAAATACAATAGCATGTTATTAGTATGTAGATATGGACAACACTAATAAAAAGGCGAAGCAATTTTATTAATAATTGAGGTTTAAATATGAATAAAATCATGAAGAATGTGATGTAAATAACTATGTTAATTGTGACTCGATTAGTAATATAGTTTCGGTTACAGACAGAAAAACACACAATCTCCATTATAATAAGATTATTATTGGCAGTAGTAGTAGTAGTCTATATCATCCCGTGAGTAATTTCCTAACTTTATCTTCTCAAGTGCATACATTTTCATTTCTTCGCATTTTTGTTTCCTCGATTTTATAATTCTTGTTTTCATGATTGATTGATTGATTTGAAGTACATGTCAAACATCTAGGATGATTTTATGCATAGAGCTTAGGGAAATACATTCGGCGTAGTTTTATATTTACATTTTCTGCTTAGTTTTTTTTCTTATTACATTTTTTGTTTGTTTGCACAGTTATATTGCTAAAGGGTTCCTATCCTGTGCAAAACAATTGGAAAGTTGTACGGTAAATATGACTGTTTGATTGATTCTAACGACCAAACCATCTAGGGTTATTTTATGCCAAGAGTTTAGGGAGTTGTGTTAATTGTATGTTCATTATTAAATTTTGTCTAATTGTTTCACAGATGATTTTTTTGCTCAAGCTCACATTGAATATGAATTATTTTCAAAAAAATCTAAATCATCCATAGATTGAACCACTCCGGGTTTAAGTGGACTTGAGAGTAATGGCAATGAAGAAGTAATTAACACATCCGAGATCTCAACAACTTTAGCCATCAGATACAGTTTTTGTGTTATAACAAGGGCACATTCATCTTTGTGTTATTTTTTATCTATTCTTTAGTTTACCGACCAATATTTTTTAAATTTTGTATTCCTTGACCAAAACATTACCATGTGCTTTTTTTAACGTCTCACCGTTCCTCGTCTATTTTTATGTTCTTTCCCTTTTAAGTCCTTTTAATCTTTTTTTCCAAACATCGCTGAACTTTTTCAATTGTTAAAATGTTGAAAGATGCAAAATCGTTACCAGAAAATTCCACAATTTCTCCCTTCCTTCTGATATTATCATTTAGTTCTCTAATATCTAAATGTAGATTACATTCTCTCCATTAATGCATAGTGGCGTTGTTTCTTTTCACTTACTAAATACTTACCTGGCATAGCCACCCGGTTTCGACTGGGGGTCCGGCGAGCTTCGGCCGCTGGACCGGTGATGTTATAATAATAACGTCGATCCCAGGGGGCCATCCCCCCAGGCAACACCTGCCCCCTCGATTTAAAGGGGCAGGGCTGGGTTTATTGCCCAGTGCCTGAGGCGCCCCCTTGAGGGGGAATGCCGACGGGATCGACGCAATTTTTCACCTGCCACTCCATGAGCTTCGGCTTGTGGGTGGTCCCACGTTAATAGGGACTTTGTGCCTGACCCGTACAAGTGGGGTACGCGGTAAATACATACTTACCTGTTGTCGGCGGGAATTAGAGTGTAGTATCTGCCCACATAAAAACGAGACCTTGTGTCCAGCCCTCATAAGTGGGATGAGCAGGCAAATACCCTTACCTGAACTAGAAGAGAGGATCAAAGTGTAGTATCTGTTCCAGATTCTATGCTTTGACACTTACCTTCTATACCCGGCCTCGGCTGGGGGTCCAGTGTGCTTCGGCCTCTGGACCGGTGAAGTACAGTTAATGGCATCGATCCAGGGGGGCCATCCCCCAGATCCTTGCAATTTTTATGTGCCCACGTAAAAACGAGACCTTGTGTCCAGCCCTCATAAGTGGGATGAGCAGGCAAATACCCTTACCTTCTATACCCGGCCTCGGCTGGGGGTCCAGTGTGCTTCGGCCTCTGGACCGGTGAAGTACAGTTAATGGCATCGATCCAAGGGGGCCATCCCCCACCAGATCGATGCAATTTTTGTGTGCCCACGTAAAAACGAGACCTTGTGTCCAGCCCTCATAAGTGGGATGAGCAGGCAAATACCCTTACCTTCTATACCCAGCCTCGGCTGGGGGTCCAGCGTGCTTCGGCCTCTGGACCGGTAAAGTACAATAAATAGCATCGATCCAAGGGGGCCATCCCCCCAGGTCGATGCAATTTTTATGTGCCCACGTAAAAACGAGACCTTGTGTCCAGCCCTCATAAGTGGGATGAGCAGGCAAATATCCTTACTAAATACTGTCTCCTAAACGTTATTCGATTATCCATGGGACTCACAACATCAAAGAATCTGCATATCTTTCTGAGGATACGTATATTAGCAGTAGTGATTTAAAAAACAATCACCAAAGACATTGATAAGTAATTATGAAGGTTACACATCAATTAACTGTCCATTTCTCAATTCAATATAGTGTTATATCAAATTCCTATCACCTGGAAAAGCCCTGAAAAATAACTGATCGTTTCTTGAGGAATATAGAGAAACGGTAAAATATAAAATAAATTTTTAAAAAATATAGAAACTAGAAATATAAAATATTATAATACATACAAGTATCACAATATATATATATATATATATATATATATATATATATATATATATATTGTAAACACAGTTTGTTTGAGATGGCTTTTTGCCGATAATTTTTGGGAGAATAAGTGCTTAATTGGAGTCGTACCTAATTTTGAAAATTAATTAATTAATAATGAATTAGGCGGGAATACCTATTAAATGTATGGCTAAACAAATCGGGAAAAATCAATCTCTGTATGTACATTTCGGCCAATTAGACCTCATCAGCAGAGCTATAGATCGGAAGACCGCCCTGTGCGTGATTTGAAACCGGACTGCCAAGATGACAGGCCGATCCCATAACCCCTACACTAAACGGACTTCTTAGATTTTATGATTTGTTTTAGAGTAGGTTAATATTCCTCTTCTAGTGACTTTTATTACACGACGATATGATAAGTTGTAAACACGGTTTGTTTTGAATGGCTTTTTGCCGATAATTTTTGGGAGAATAAGTGCTTAATTGGAGTCGTACCTAATTTTGAAAATTAATTTTCAAAATTAGGTACGACTCCAATTAAGCACTTATATATATATATATATATATATATATATATATATATATATATATATATATATGTAGTATATTAAGAAAAATGAAAAAAACACAGGTTTAAATGGGTTAAGTGGTGAGTTTATTGGCCGACGCTACAGTGTTTCGATCTATTAATTAGATCATCTTCAGGGCATAAGATAAGAAATTATTTATCACAGAATGACGAGAAAAGCGAGTGGTAATCCTTGTCATTCAATCTGTTTACTAAGGACTGCAACTACTCTAGACACGAACTGACACTTTGCATATATGGGATTTTGCCTGTCGCTTTTCCACATTGGACCATACAGTACTAAAATACATTTAAAAGAATTAGATAATTGTCTCCTGGCGTTTGAGCGTACTAGCACTGAAGACTTCCGCTTATCGTGGACATAAACCCATTCTCATTGATTGTTATCATCTTTAGATCAACCGACATCCCTAAATTATTTAGCTACCGATCAAACTATTAAACACACAGAAACATGCACATATATACATGTATGCTACGTGATTCTAAAGACAAAAGCCCTTATAGTGGTCACAATTATATAATATACAGGGTGAATAACATTAAAAGATAGGCTAGGGAGCGGCCGTGCTATAAAATCCTAAAAGAAATAGCAATTTCAAAACGTTTTGGGAATATAATGTTAAAATAGAGTTATATCAATATTTCATTTAACGATCTATTTCACTTTTAATGGCCAACATTAATGCTATACCAAAAACAGTATATTCATTGTATGAATGTATAAAATATAACATATATTGTTGTATGTTATTAATTGTTGATTAACTTCTAATCTCAAATTCATTTTTAATTATATTACGGATTTCATTCCTTTTTAGATTCAACGGATGGTGCATAAATATTCTCAGATTAAGCAAGAATGAAATGGCTTTTTTATTACATTTTGTAGGAATGAGTGTAGGGAAATTGCTAAAACCATTCCTAATTTTGTTGAACTGTAGAATAAAATTGTGGCAAAGCTAGCACATGTCATAGCCCTAAGCCATTACCTGCAGGGTTTTGACTAAGAATTTTCAGCAAGCCCATGTAATTAATTATTGTAATGCGTCATACAAGAAATGCTGGAAACTTGAGGCTATTGTTTAACGCATGTATGGATGGAAATAAGAGCCAGTGTATTTTTATTATACACTAAAGAACATAATTTATAAGCAATTCGCACGATAACAGAAAAAAGTACTTTCGGATAAAAAGAACCTGTGAGACAATTGGTGAGCTGAACACTTTGCAAAATAACTGCAAAATGTTTCCATGATCTTTTGATTATTTCACGGAGGTTATGTTTTCGGGGCATCATCATCATCATCATGTCGCACAAGTAGCACGGACATCGATGACAATCTCACGCCAACCCTCCCTATCATTCATTGCCCCCGGGAGCTCCTCTGCGCAGCAACCAGCATCAACACATAGTTGGTCAATATAGGTCCTGGCTGGGCGGCCACACTAGCACGCCCATGTTTTGGCTTCCACAGGAGTATGTCGCTTATGAGCTCTTCCTTGCTTCTCCAGCAGTGTCCCGCATGCCTAGTCCGTCTTACTCGTATGGTTTAGGAGATGGGGGCAAGTGGTCATATAGCTGCCTCCTTGTGGGGTGCTGTTTCCACGACTTGTTTAAGACTGCACGCAGCATTCTTGTGCGGGTCCCATCTAGCTTATTTTCAAGGCGCTTCGTTAGGGTCCAGGTAGTGCATCCATACAGCAATAATGATATAACCACAGCCTGGAAGAATTGTCGCTTTAGCTTGTCATCGAGATCAGATTTCCATATGACTGATAATTTGTTTGTGGCCAACCATGCCTTTCCTATTCGTGTATTGATATCGCTCTCTGTGGATGAGATATTACTACCTAGGTATGTGAACTGTTCCACCATTTTGAGAGGCTTACTGTCAAGTGTGGAGATGTCTCCTTTCTTTATATATATATATATATAATATATATATATATATATATATATATATATATATATATATATGTGTGTTCTGGAGAAAGTTGACAGTTCCATAAGGAAAAAGAAAAAAAGTGCTTGGTAACTACAAATTTTAATGGATTGTAAATACATTAAAGGGTACGGAAATAACACTACTGCCAACAAGTTCACTCAAAATAACTGCCATTAGCCACAATCACAGCCTCAATCCTGCTCCGGAACTTGGTGCAAGCTGATGTTACAGGTTCCCTGCGAAGGGGATTAAAAACTACCTTAATTCTATCGATTAACCGGGCTTTTGTAGTACTGGCCCGGCGATTGGTGTCTTTCTCACGCCACCTACATAATAATCCATTGGGGAGTTCGAAGGCCAAACCTTGGGACTGATATAGTCGTAAAAATTCGCCGACAACCATTTTTAACTTTTCACGGAGGTGTGACAGGGGGTCGAATCATGTTGCCATACATATGGCCTAACATTCGCTACCCTTGTTATCCAGAGCTTGACTACAGTGTTTAGCAATTCCACATAGGCATTCAAAGGTTCTCCAACACTTTTTCTGTGGATCTTCGAGGAATTCTGCTGTACGAACGCAATCAGATCGTCTGGCATATCGCCACAGCCTCGTAGTCTCTAATGCAATTCTCTAGTTCATGCCTGATTGTTTTTACAGTGTTCAGGAAGCATTGGCCAGCAAGCATAATCAATTTATTGTGATGGCTGGCACAGATCCTCATGATACAAGTTATTCTCTTACATGATTCAGGTGGGTTCGAGTCATCCATTCTATCTGTCATCACGTATATGAACGAAGAAGGGCCCAAGCTTTTAAATAATGCGTAGTGTGCGTCAATACATCCAACCTACGGAGAAAAATAACAAAATATAAATGTCAAATTTATCCCGAACACCTTATATATCATAATGTCTCGCCAGCATCACGGTACCTATGACAACCTCTTGTCAACCTGTCCCTGGCATCCTGTATCTGCACATAGCTGGTCTATGTAGGTCTTTGCTGGACGACCCATACTGGCATTCCTATGTGTTGGTTTCTACAGGAGGGCGTCACTTATGAGATCGTCCTTACTTATCCATCGGTGTCCAGCATATATTATCCGTCTTACGCGGATGGTGTGTGTGATAGGATCCAAGGTCCAAGTGGTGCAAATATACAGTTGCACTGATAACACCGTGGCCAGGAATAATTGTCGCTTTAACTCGGCGGTGAGATCTGATTTCCATACAACGGACAATCTGTTTATAGCCGACCATTCCTTCCCTATGTGTGCATTAGGAAAACTTTCTGGAGAAGAGATATTACTAACTAGGTATCTCAATTGTTCAACTGGCATTAGAGGCTTATCGTCGAGTGTGGAGATGTCTACTTTCTTTTTTAAGCACATGTACTCTGTTTTATCAGAATTCACTGAGGCTAATGTTCCGTGCTATCTTCTCTATGTTATGTAGCAGGGATTCAGCTTGGGTAGGTTTATTTAAAAGAGGCGCTAGGTCATCTGCGTAGTCTGCATCCGTAATAGTTTGTGCGGGATAACGCCTGCTTCTTGCCTTTTTTAGTGTGAGAACATTTTCTTTTATGGGATCTAGGATGTACATTCCTATATATATATATATATATATATATATATATATATATATATATATATATATATATGATCTTTCATGACGGGTTACTCGTCACCAGATTTAAGACATCGTTTGCAACTTCTTACTATCAATCAAACATCACATCGACGGACTATTCTATCGACTGCCTTATCTATCGACAAATGCATCAACGAACATGATGCGTTTACAACAAACCACTAATGGACTAGCTAACCGTAAATATCCTTTTTATTTTCAATACTACTTGACTAATATATATATATATATATATATATATATATATATATATATATAATATATATATATATATATATATATATATTATACCTTCATTTGAGCCAGCCATCTTCGATTTACGTTGTGTTAAAGTGTAGATGTAAGATTACCTAATTTCCCATTATGGCTACTGACGGCTGGAAACATACCATTTCACTGAAAATCGAAGTTATTTCAGTCTGTGTTATTAAATATTTATCGGAATAATGTCTGTCGAAAATGGAAACCGACATTTATACGAATATTATTGCCAGGGCTTAGCAAATAAATTAAGTTCTTGGCAGGGCAAATGTTATATTAATGTAATTTTAATAATATATGGGATAATCATAAGGAAAACCAATACTACGTATCTATCCACTCATAAACTTTCACATATGTGAACATATATATGCATCCTTGAATCAAACTTAGTCTGTTCAGTTTATATCTATCTATCTATCTATCTCTCCTCTCTCTCTCTCTCTCTCTCTCTATATATATATATATATATATATATATATATTTATATATATATATATGCATGTGTGTGTATTCATGTATAACCCATAGTCTAATAATAGCATCTCTGTCTGTCTACATGTCTGTCTCTTTCTCTCTGCATATATTTATATATATATATATATATATATATATATATATATATATATATATATATATATATATATATATATATATATATATATATATGAAAATGGAAGTTAATCCGGCAGTATGAATTTAACATTAAAAAACCAAAAAAAATGGTGTTAATAGTTTGCTGACAGAACCTGTTTCGAACACTAGCGTTCGTTTGTACCTCCTATCTAACGGTTCCGTCTTTCATTCATATGTTGCACTTGATGAAGGCCGCTCTGTTAAAATGGTCGAAACAGATTCTGACAACAAACTATTAACATCATTTGTTTTTTCAAAAAAAAAAGAAGATAAATTCACACACAGACACACACACACACACACACACACACACACACACACACACACACACACACACATATACATATATATATATATATATATATATATATATATATATATATATATGTACATAGTAATAAAAACGAACCAGAGACAAACATGTCACATCATATGTAAATATTGACTCTGCTGACATAAATATTTCATTATAAACCAAATGCAAGTCATTAACTGAGAAAAAGTAGAAAATAATCGAAAGTAGTGATCCATGGGAAAATTTGAAATCTACTTTATTACTAGAATTGCAGGCCGATCATCTATTCCCATATCGGACGCTGTCCTTAATAATGAAGAATACTATTTTGAAAGTCATTGGAAATATGATGAAAATGTGTCAGTAAATATCATTGTTTAAACACACCAATGCTCTGTCTTTGGGTTCTAGTATGTGCCAACTGTACTCTTTGCAGAGTGTTACGCACAAAAAAAGGGGATATAGATGAAACACCCTTTTTGAATATGTAGGAAAATAAAGATTCGTCACGTTCCGTTCCAACGTTTACTTCTAATTAGACGATCGTGGTCCAGCAGAAGAAACAAGCAGTCCTATATGAGAGGTCATCCGGTCGGTGGGACTTAGAATACGCCGAAAGTATCCTTACAGAAGGCTAATAAAGGAGTATCCTGGGTATGACAATAATCTATCTCCAATCCGAAGGCTCTAATTCCGGAGCTCTATGGAGTAAAGTCACCACTTTAATTCCATTACTGACCTAGTGTGTTAGTACCTGGTAGATCCGTTTGAAGATTATTTATCTTAGATAGAAATTATTGATTCCATACAACTGTGTGCAAATTATTTGTATTATTTCTATAATTTGTTGGGTGAAACCCATGAGCTTCGGCTTGTGGGTAGGCCCACATTAAAACGAGGCCTTGTGCTCAGCCCATACAAGTGGGGTATGAGGCAAATACTCATATATATGTTTGCATGTGTATAGAATATTAGTATTAGAGCAAGAATACTTGAAATGATAGTTTACAAATTGTTTATATTTGATAGTACGACTTCACATCATATAACTGTGTGCAAAAAACTCATAAAACAAATACACTAAAATATAGGTAGACACATACAATCTACGTCATTTCCTACTTTATGGCATACAATAATTATAAGTTAGTTAGGATGCCATTAAAATGAATGAATGACTCAAACACATGTCAATGCAGATATACTCTTACTTACATGAATATACAAATATCGATGCTACGCCTAGATGTATTCATACGTATATTAACACACTCGTCCCAATAGCATTGTTAAAACCAATTACTAAAAAGTATAAATATAAATACACGATATGTATAACTTTCTAGCCGTTAGGCATGACATAACCCAGACGAGTTGATATGCCGTTAAAATCAATAAACAAACAGCATATGCATTATTGCAGCTGAATATGTGCACACATCGACAGAAGATGTTTGTTTTATACCCACGAATGGGAGCAACATTTCTATCAGGGTCGTGTCAATAGAGTATCCATTTGTCTTGAAACAAATTAGAATAATTTACGACTAGAGTTTTAGGAACCAAACACAGACATCTAAGTCTGTTAAATGTATATTTTCTCGTATTATTATTATTTTTTCATATTGTATATTTTATTTCTCATCATATTCATAAACCAAGCCCTGTTGGTAGCTCATAGGACAGTGGACTATTCCATCATTTATGTTACTCTCTGGTCAAATAATAGTTAGGGTTCATTCCGCTATTGAGAGGAACAATTTATTAGGTTCGGTCACATCTGAACTTTTAACAACCGAAAATGAATATTCAGGTCAGATCTGGGAAATGTGGAGTTAGTATTCTATCTATATGTCAAATAGATCTGTTTAAAAATTATTCATATTCGATAGGAATTTTTCTATCATATAACGCTAAATTATTTGTATTAAGAGCTAATTGATGATACAATTGTTTCCTCAGAATTCATTTTACTTACTCGAAACCATATAACAATGTTGCAAGCAAATTACTGTTATTAGATAGAAATAATTTCGTAAAATGTATAGAACTATTAGTATCAGCTAGGAATAATTGAAAACATACAACTGTTTGCAAATTATTTGTATTAGAAAGGAATACTTGATATCATATAATTATTTGTAAGAAAATAACCTTTACACAAATACACAAAAATGTAATCATGAAGGTAAAAATGATCATAAATCACTAACATCAAGGCATAAAATAACCTAATACGTGTTGTCATGCCATTAAAATCAATTAATCGGTCTTATTCCTAAACCAAATAAAGAAACTTTCTACTTCCACTGAGAAACGCAACTCGAATGTTAGGGATGCACACAGACAGAAACCTGCACCAACTGAAGATTATTTGTTCAATCATTTTGCAGCACAATGAAATAATCAATGTCCTTCTACATATTACGTTGAAACGAACGCATACACATATAACCAGGCACCACCAAAACCGTACACTTAAACAGCGGATGTTAATTCAAAGCGTACAAACACTTGCACTCAAAATATATTAAAGACATTATTGACTTTCAAAATGGCGTCGAAAAGACAGAAAATATTTTGAAAAAAGAAAGAAAAAAAAAACAGTTTGAACTGGAGAAATGCTCTTAGAAGAAACATAACAATGCATTAAAGGATTAAAACTCGCAAAATACTTTTAAAATAATGGAGACAAAAAAAAAACAAAAAAAAAACAAACAAACAAACAAAAAAATCATACGCCTGCTGAAGTATTGAAAGGAAGGATTAAAACACAAGCAATAATACTCAATTGTAAGCATTAAATCGGCTCTCGGATTTGAAGGAACAAGGATCGATTTCTGAAGAAGTGATTTGCAATAACCTTGTAAATTAAAACATTACGGTTTTATAAAATATTGCGACTTAGTATCATAATTTTCAGGAAGGATTTAGTGGTAAACCCATAACTTAAAAACAACTGAAAGAAAAATAAACACGCGATCATGCAAGCTAACACAAACGTGCACATTTACACGCCATTCCCTCATACATGTACTAGAATACACGTGCCCAAACCCGTGTCAGTACTAATACATAGTCGCACAACTTAATATTTCGCGAAATGCCTTGGGGGAAAATCGAGATAAACACTACTCAATAGATGAGACGTGCTATCTTGAACAAATTCTGGAAGCAGAACCCTGCACAATAACACTAGTGTGGTCCCATACTCGAATCTCACAAACCATCTAAAAAAAAAAAAGACGAGAAAAATCTGCTGAGGGAGTAAGGAGGATCTCATGAGCAATATTCTCCAACGGATTCTTACGCATGGAAGCACAAGTGTTTGCCGACCGACAAAAATATATATTCATCACTTAATGCCTTCGTGAGGACTTGTCATGAATAATGGTGAGAGAGTCAAGGTAATCCGTGATGTCGGTACGTTTTGATTATGATTATGATAACGAAAAAAAACAACAACTTATGCACGCACACGCAAATCTGCAAACTCATTCAGCATTGTGTATACAAGACATAATACACCGCAACGAACACTTATGCCCAAGTAAAACAGAAAAGGATAATACTTGTTAGATAAATTAGTTGAAACAAGGCTGAACTTATATCGTTGCCGATGAATGGAAAAGTAACAAAACTTGTTTAAAATATGGCTGACGGATGAGTAATCACTAAAAGCATAACTTACGTAATCTCAAGTGAAAACGGACGACTTGCATATTTATTTATAATAATAAGTTAGGATCGAAAATATAATACAAATGAGATGTTTTCCGTAAATTCTTAAATGTGACATTAAAAATAAGAATGATAAATAATGTTTATTATTTTTCGTCTACATTGTCTCTATACCCCTGACACACACATATATATATATATTATACACACTATATATATATATATATATATATATATATATATATATATATATATATATATATATATTGTATATATTTTAGAAAAAATATGTTTTTAAATATATTCATAGTTGAAGTATACGAGCTGAATATATGCATAATGTGGGCCTAAGTTCGTTAGTTATTTTTGGACACACCTGGGTGATCGGAATTAAATTTGAATTTTGGTGTGTAGGGAAGAGGATAAAATACATTGCACGCAAAATTCCCTTAAAAAATTAAAACATATTCTAAATCTTATTTGTATGTTTAAATTCAAATTCAAAGTCTAATATCTAACTGTTTATGACAATGAAGTACACAACTGTGTAATTTACGTACATATTTCAGCTCGAGGCTATACATACTGGACAACTAGTGAGAATCGAACTCCCTAAAAACAGTTGGCTAATCTAGATTACAAACCATTAGAGAACCTAGTGTATCTGACCAACAATATATATATATATATATATATATATATATTATATATATATATATATATATATAATTATGTATGTTATGTTCTTGTGAACGTTGTTTGTTTGGTCTTTTGAAGCATTGGAAAAAAGAACAAAAACAAGAAAAACAGAACAAAAATCAGAATTTTAATATTCAATTGTTTTTCTGTTCCTGGTCAGAATTCCGATATTTTATATTTTCCGATATATATATATATATATATATATATATATATATATATATATATATATATATATATACAAAATACATTTTTCCAGATAGAAAAATAATGTAAAGTAATTTAGTGAGAATCGTTTTTACAATAAGTGTTAGTGCTTTTATTTACTCTCTCTTTCCCCTCACTGCTCCCCATTTCTTTCTTTCTTTCTTTCTTTCTCTGTCTGTCTGTCTGTCTCTCTATTTATCTCTCTCTCTCTCTCTCTCTCTCTCTCTCTCTCTCCTCACACACACACACACACACACATACATACACACACTATCACAAACACATACACACAAACATTTTATATATATATATATATATATATATATATATATATATATATATATATATATTACTAAACATTATACAGGGACACTAGAGCTCACCTGATGGCGACACAGATTTCTTTGACATCGCTGCTGGAGTCCTACAAGGAGATACATTGGCACCATATATATTCATAATATGCCTAGACTACGTACTCAAAACATCATTAGATACCATAAAAGAAAAGGGTTTCACACTGAAAAAGGCAAGGAGCAGGCGTTATCCCGCACAAACAGTCACAGATGCAGACTATGCTGACGACCTTGCACTCCTTGCAGATACACCGACACAAGCTGAGTCACTGTTACACAGCTTGGAGGAGGCGGCAGAAAATATCGGCCTATGTGAACTCCAGTAAAACAGAGTTCATGAGTTTCAAAAGAAAGGAAACATCTCAACACTCAACGGCACGCCTCTCAAGCCTGTAGAACAATTCACGTACCTAGGTAGTAATATCTCATCCACAGAGAGAGATGTTAACACAAGAATAGCAAAGGCATGGTCGGCCACAACAAATTGTCAGACATATGGAGGTCTGATCTCCCTGACAAGCTGAAGCGACAGTTCTTCCAGGCTGTGGTTATATCGGTGCTGCTATATGGCTGCACCACTTGGACCCTAACGAAGCGTCTTGAAAATAAGCTAGATGGAAGCTGCACAAGAATGCTACGTGCAGTCTTGAACAAATCGTGGAAGCAGCACCCCACGAAGAGACAGCTGTACGGTCACCTGCCCCCCCCTCTCTCAAACTATCCGAGTGAGACGGACAAGGCATGCAGGACACTGCTGGAGAAGCAAGGACGAACTCATAAGCGACGTTCTCCTGTGGAAGCCAACACATGGACATGCAAGTGTGGGGCGCCCAGCAAGGACCTACATTGACCAGCTATGCGAGGATGCTATATGCTCAGCAGAGGACCTCCCAGGTGCAATGAGTGATAGGGAGGGTTGGCAAGAGATTGTCATGGATATCCGTGCTGCAAGCGCGACATGATGATGATGAAACATTATATGCTAAGGCAGCGTATAGTTGTTCGGCAGTTTTTTTCTATAACAGCGCCCAATATCCAAGTTTGAGCTCTATCTCTATTAAATATTAATATCGAATATATCTTTATTTTTATATCAAATATTTAAATGTTCAAGTAGTATATATATATATATATATATATATATATATATATATATATATATATACACATACTACTGTGTGTGTGTGTGAGAGAGAGAGAGAGTGAGAGAAAGATAGATAGAGAGAAGTATCATGTATGGTTGTATATATATATATATATATATATATATATATATATAATATATATATATATATATATATATATATATGCGTGTATGTGAGTGTTTCTAGTACTGAATGTATAAAGAGTAAGCTAATGCATATTTTATAACTGAGGATTCGTCTTCAAAAGCACTTTTTTCTCTTATTTCCAAATCGATTTACTCTAACATACGCGCAATAGACATTTCAAGACAGAATCTTACAAATGGGATTTGAATTTTCACGCGTTTATGATTTCACACTTTGAGTTCATCTTACTTCTAAGTTTTGAATTGAAGTCACATCAAAAAAATAAAAGTTGGTATGTAAGTATTAATGATGTAAGAAAGTACTATTTCCTCCAGATCTTAAATAAAACTTATCAAACTTGAACGTACTGTAATAGCAGCACTTTTAATCACACAAACTAAATTTGTAAATGAAAATCAGGATTTTCTTGCATTTATAAAATCGTGTTTAGATTCGCACAAGGTGATTGAAAAGGGCAACTGTTAGTGCTTTTAGTTGTGGCACAAAGCCACAAGTGTAAGACATTCAGTGCATATATAATTCATTAATGTTCTACTAATATAGCCTGCTAACCATTGTACCATGTGAGGTGTTTAAAAATATAACCTTTAATGTTTGTAACGAGTACTTTTTATAAAGTACAAAATGGATATAGAAACAGGCTTCGCAGAAATGATCTATATAGATCCGTAGAGGTAAATAAAGATTTAGCTAAGGAAATAGAACCGTAGAGGTCCACAGGGAGTGAGGTGTTCGAGAAAATTACGATCCTTAATTTGAGTGGAATTGAAAAGAAAAAAATACTAATAGATCTGTATCTTGGATTTCATGAATACATGTAAGAACACATTGTTAGGACAATAAAGTCTTACAGCATGTTAGTATACAGTTCAGGTGGGTAATATCAACCAGTTCTAATGAATTATCTTCACTACAACAAAGCGTCTCTAAGGGATCCATATATATATTTACCAACCCCTCCGCACGAGCAGGATGCGACACAAGGTCAATTTCTTAAGCGGAGTTTATCAGGTTTGAATTCAGAGTTTTCCTTCTAGACCGGTTGCCTAACCATGGTTAAAGAGCCCAGTCTGCCCGACTATTTACCCATAGCTGGTGGGAGAGTAGGATTCATACCTTTCCCAAGGGTATTAGCGCTAAGTGAAATGCAATTACCACGTCCATGATCTGAACTCGGGGTGACGAGTCCATTTCCCAAGACTTTAACCATTACACCACGCACTTTAACCATTACACCACTAAGGGATTCATATAGATTCCTGGGGGCTAATAAAATTTTGTCTGTGGGAATAAAAAGAAGAGTCAATAGAAGTGAATATACTAGTTTGAATCTATATATGCCTTGATATCAGGAAAAAAATCTCTTGAATATGTAGAATTTTTGCCAGGTATGGTACCCTGAACAGAATGCCTAATTGGATGCTGTGGTCACTAGTTATTCGTTATTTACATACGAACCGTTTATAACATAAAGGTCATTTATAATTAACGTATGATGTGGCTCTGACGGAAAAGATCCATATAAGTGTGGCCTTGTTAACAACTCTTATAATCATATTTTTACTAAATAAAACATTTAGAAACAGTTTCATTTTAATTTAATTATTTTATAAGCAGAGAAAATTTGATGAAAGGATTTTTATGATTGGTTAAAAGATGTACTTAGAAAAGATCACGATGATTTAAAAATAAGAACGAATATTGATTAAAAAAAGACAGAAAATAATAAAAGTAAAATAAAAAATATAATCCATGCTATTTTTATTCTTATCCATGGTAACACATTTTTAATGATTACAATGACTATTTATTGGGTTATTATTAAATAAATATTCAGCTGTAAGAAATCGGATTATTTACTTGTTAAGGCATTTTCAGTTTTGACAATTTATTAATGGTGGTGTTATATAATTGAAAATTCCATTGATACTAACTTTTCTGTGTTTTGTAAAAATCGTATTCTTGAAACTGACAATATTTCTAAAAATCAACCCCCCTATCATCATGACATCCACTTAATCTAATCAACAATGTCGGCAATATTCAATTGATTTATTTAGGGCGAATGGAAATTAAATTTGGTTAAAAGGGGTTCATCAAATACAATTTAGAAAAGCCCTGCTATATAATGTACTGGTCATACGTATTTGATATATGATAAAATCTGGTTTAGATTGCCTAACCTAGTCCATTAAGTCCATGCGCTTGAATTCAGCAATCTAATGAAGATTCGATTTTGCCATAAAATATATTGTTCGCTTGCGGTCAAAATGCACCTATTCAGCTGAACTACATATCCATGTTCCTTAAAGACCTGTCTGTTTCAATGAACTTTATGACCTATCGAACTCCTCCATGTACATTAACCCGTCGATCATACATACGCATTTAGTTGTTCTTAGGGATTGTTCACAATCATTCACGGGGAAGATTTCGTAAAATCGTATTGATACGAAGCAGAAACGCCACTGTCGTTATAATGTGCTGGTTATGATACAAAAGGGGACACAGTTGCGAGGCTACACAACCTCTTAAAATCATTAGTTTTGAATAGGAATACTTGAAACCGGACAACAGTGTGTAAATTATTTGTATTAAGAACAGGTATTTAGAGATATTATAATTTGACCTTTATTATTATTACTTTTGAGTTTTCACATCAGCATTAGCTGATGGTCTTTCACTGGAGTCTGAGTGACAGCAAGTCTCCTCAGGTCTCCAGGACTCTTCTGAGTATTCTGGCAGATTGCAGCAGTGCAGTGTTCTGAATGGTTTCAATCCTTCCTTTGATATCCAAACTTTCCAAACCCTTTTCTAATCCCTTTGGGACTGTTCCAAGTGCACCAACCACAATTGGTATCACTTTCACTTTCATGTTCCATAACTTTTTCAGTTCTCTGGCAAGGTCCATATAGTTGTCCATTTTTTCATTTTCCTTTAGCTTCGCCCTGTGATCTGCTGGCACTGCAAAATCCACCAGTTGACAAGTTCTTTCTTTTTTGTTTATCAACACTAGGTCTGGTATTCTTGCTGGGATAAGGTGATCCGTTTTTATTTCAAAGTCCCATTATTATTATTATTATTATTATTATTATTATTATTATTATTATTTAGTTTTTCACACCAGCGTTAGCTGGTGGTCTTGCACTGGAGTTTGAGTGACAACAAGCTCCGCAGGTCTCCCTTACTCTCCTGAGTATTCCAGAGGTTTTCAACAATTCTGTTGTCTGGATGGTCTCAATTCTTCCTCTGATTTCCAGTTAATTTACTCTTTTTTCTAAGCTTTTGGGGGCCGTTCCAAGTGTTCCAACTACTATAGGTATCACTTCCACCCTCATATTCCACAGACTTTTAAAATTCTCTGTCGAGGATTATGTTTTTGTTTATCTTTTCGTTTTCTTTCATCTTTACCCTGTGATCTGCTGGAAGTGCAAAATCTACCAGTTGAAGCAATATAACCATTTCCATTTATTTGGA
>CM042145.1:73549832-73557332 GCA_023376005.1 Doryteuthis pealeii
TTTAGGGACAGTCCCAAATTGTCTCTTCATCCCTTTCCGTCATCATCAGTCGTAACCAATGTTAGGAATTTACATCAGTTCCAATATTATAAAGTTGATGATGTTTGGTTGTTTGTTTGTTTTATTTCTCGACCTTTAAACCATTTTTGATCGTTTACTACCGAATAAAGTTATTTTGATTCAGTTTTTGTTTACTCTACCTGCTCTTTCTGAAGTGTTTACCCAAGTTTTGAACAGATCCGTGGCTGAATTAACATCCAAATATCAATGTGGGTTCCTATATGTTAAATTTACCTTTAGAAAAATTTTTTTCATGAAATAATTTCTTCTATTAAAAAACATGTTTTCCATATAGCTTTCAGAATAAATAAAATTGTACAAAATACAAGCATTGTTCTCTTTATGTAATACAATGGGTAATGTTCTTGTTTTTAGCACTCTAAAACCGAATAATAAGAAAACACATTTTCTGTTTGTTCATGGTAGTAAATACTGTATGTAGGTGTGTATCAATATTTTTTAACAACCAGCAGACAAAGAGAAATTAGAAACGCTATTTTTCTTAAAAGCAGTGTACCGAGGAAAATATAAAAATACAAGTTTTGTTTATGAAACCCGAACTCTGACGTTTAATAAATTAATAGGTTGTTTGTTCTTTACCGGTCACCACAGACATCAGAATATATATTTTGCCTCTCATAGTCCCTACGCTGTTAAGAGAATATGAATTGGGGAAGCTGACTAATTAATTTAAGTGACCAGCTGGACTGTAGGTGGAGATATGAAATATAGTAAGTTCATTTTTCGCAAAGGGTGATAATTCTCACAAACATTGGACGTTATTTGTCTCTTCATGTGTAATATTTTGTTTATCTTTTGTCGCCTGAATAACATTGCTTATTTTTTCCCAACTGTGTAATCATATTTAACGAAATCAGTGTCTTTATGTCTGTCTGTTTCTTTTGACTGCTTTTATCGAAAGGGTGTCACAAGAAGGCAGGCCATTTTCCTTCTTCTTCTTGTGCAATGTTAATTTCCGCAACACTACTAAAAAGAGTTAACTTGAAACTTAAAGAGTTAACTTGAAATAACGTAACATTAAAATATAGGTCCTGTTTTTTTTATATTTAAGCCCAGGTCAATACAAAAATGTAGGCGCTTATCATTTATTAAAGGAAGCTATGTCTATTGGGAATAGTGGAACATGTGACGTAACAGTTATCTTCGTAAGAAAAATGCAAGTTAAGTTCAAATCATGGGTGAGACTTTTCATGCAGCCATTCGCTCTTATAATTGTACGAAAGGCACGGATTCCATTTCGTCTCCAGATCTGTCGAGAGAATCCGGTGTATATAAGGGCTGTTTCTCAGACAATGGCGTAGGATCCCCCTCAAGAGGTCTTTCCAGTTTCTGTTTCATTAAAAAGTACATTGGTGGTGAAGCTCTGGGGAGTGTGTGTATCTTTCATTTATATTCCTGCCAGCTCACTCTGAAACCGGAGTGGTAGTAGCATGTCAAAACTTATTTTAGATTACAGTGTTTAGGTAGTAAGAACTGAAACCTGTTACTTTCACTTAGAGATTGGGAAAGGCATAAAACATCTGTCCTCCCCGCTGGTAGGTAGAATAGTTTCGCCATGTGTGTTTTTTTAAGCTTGTGTAGTAAATCAGTCAACGAAAAGGAAAACTAATTCAAACCAGCTTTAACCACATAAACCTTGAACACGTGTCAATTCTGCCGTGGTTTGTTTGTTTTGCCGAGGTATTAGAATTATATCTATGAGGTCAAAGAACTGGTTTGAAGATTTTTTTGGATGTTGTTTTTTAGAAACATTGCTGAATAAAGTTAATTATTATTTAATTTTTTGGTTGAGGCAATTACAATGCATGTAATCGCATAAAATTTCGATATTATAGAAAATAATCTTGACAAGTGAATCCCGGCAAAGATTGTTGGTGTGTGAACATCGTACAGACTGTTTTCGACTTCATTAAGTCTCAAAGCGATGAGGGATTCACTTGTAAAGATTATTTGTTTTTATTAAAATCTTATTTTATTTTTAACACAGAATACGCATTTTTTAAAATTCCAGCATCGAATACCAGCGTTGTTGTATCCTCCTTCTAACGGTTACTTATTCCGTCTTTCTTTCATATGTTGCTCTTGATGAGACCGCTCTACTTAACGGTCGAAACTGATTCTTGTCAGCAAAATTAACATTCATTTTTTTTTTTCAAAAACTGTTAAATTCATACTGACGGATTTTCCATTTACTTCATATTGTCTATTGAAAAACAAAATATCTGGATCTTACATCTCTGGAGGCTAATATGATCTACAACAGTACGGATTTGTCAACACTACAAATTCTTTGAACTTTAACACCTTTCTTCAATTGTGGTGTGGACTTTTAACCTTACTTTTTGTAGCTGGAATATATCGATGAACATTTTTGATACTTAATTATACTTTTTTTAATATATTTTTACATCAAAAGCTCTTTTGAGTTTTTTATGGGATTATAATGCTTCTAATTTTAAAAATAAAATGTATTTTATTTTTAACACAGAATACGCATCTAAAAAATTTCACTGCATCGAAAACCAGCGTTCGTTTTGTACCTCTCCTTCTAACGGTTATTTATTATTAAAACGTCTATTAAAACGGTCGAAACAGATTCCTGTCAGCAAACTATTAAACATATTTGTTTTAAAAAAATGTTAAATTCATACTGTCGGATTAACTTCTATTACTTATATATAAATATTATATATATTATATTATGTTTAATTGAGTCGTACCTAATTTTGAAAAGTAAATTAATTAATAATGAATTAGGCGGAAATACCATATTAATGTAATGGCTAACAAATCGAGAAAAATCAATCTCTGGTATGTACCATTTCAGCCTATTAGGCTCATCAGCAGAGCTATAGATGGAAGACGCCTGGTGCAGATTTGAAACCGGACTGCCAAGCTGACAGGCGATCCATAACCCCAACACTAACGAAATAGTTGGATTGAGGCATATTAAGCTTCATATCAACCTATGGAATCATAGGGCAAAACAATACACAAACAATAACACAATATATTAAAGATATTTACACTATACAGCGTTTTTGTAAGAACACACGTGCAAGCGTTTAGAAATTACATGCCATATCACACTATCTTGGGCTTTTTTCAATGATTCATCATTTCTGTGTAGCTATCAAGTCTTGTCATGGTCACTTAGCTAAATTTGTAAATAATTATTTTTACAAGTTTTCATTTCTTGTTGTGACACATTTCGGCAAAATGTCCCAAATATCAGTGTGGAATTCGTTCACCTCCATCTTTGAGTGTGCAGCGCAACTACAAAAATACGCTCTAATCTTCTTCGATGCAGGGCTCCTTTACAAAACATCCTGTTTTGATATTTTTCAACTTTCTTGTACTAATATTAGAACGATTGTATGAGAGGCTCTGTTTATCGATATGTGTTCTCAAAAAAACACAGCAGTAATATGATGTTCCAAAAACAGAAACAGTAAATAATTACTTCCTTAACACAGGGGGAAAATTGCCTTCAAATCTCTAGTATTTGAAATGTGGAATGATAATAAAACCTCTTGATTTTGACAGGCTTAAAAATAAAAACAGACGTTTATTGTGTAAAACGTGTAAACAGTTATAGTCAATGCTAATTTATCAACATAGTTTTTGATAGTAATTTCACTTACAAACATGTTGTAAACTAACTAAGTTTTGAGGCATCAGACTAAAAACTATTTATTGTTATGATGCAATAGCCATTTGGGGTTTGCATGAGAAGGGTCCAAATTTATGTTTTAGCTACCAATGAAATAAGAGCAATGTAAATTTGGATACTAATCTCTTAGACAGATATTAGAATAAAAAAATGCTGTTATTTTAGTTGGCAGACAAAGTGCAATATTTCGTATGTTGGTTGGATTAAATTTATATTTATTAAACTTTCGTTCCGTTCCCTATTTGTTCTCTTGAACCAACCATTTGTCAGATATTTTTGTTTGATGTTAACAACTTAACATCAGTAATGTTTGGTATTCATACTAATATTAAATATGTAATATTCACAAGAATAGTACTCAATATGATTAATAAACCATGTATATCTAAAATAGATATACATGCTTTATCAATGATATGATCGGATATGAAATCAACGACACTTGGGTAACTGATAGTATCTCTCTACTGCGATTTTCAAATCAAGTTATTTTGAAAATCAGAGAGACAAAGAAACTGTTAGTTACTAGTGCCGTTTATTCCATGTCACCGCTACATAATATATATATATATATATATATATATATTATATAATATATATATATATATATATATATATATATATATATATCGCAGTTACAATTAATCCACAAATCCACCGACTTATGTTTCTCGCTAGCGCGAATCTTCAGACTCTGAAGATTCGCGCTACTGAGGGAAACATAAGTCGGTAGTTTTTAAACTTAGATTTTAAGTATTATATATATATTATATATATATAATTATATTTATATATATATATATATATGGAAAACAATTAGGAAATTAATCCGACAATATGAAAAGAAAATATTTTAAAAATATAACAAACACAGGATGTTACGATCAGGAAACAATTTATAGTGTCAATACCGAAATACTAAGGATTGACTATAAATTGTTTCCTGATCGTAACATCCTGTGTTTTGTTATATTTTTAAAAATATTTCTTTTTCATATATATATTATTATATATATTATATATAATATATATATATATATATATATATAAGAGAGAGAGAGAGAGAGAGAGAGAGAGAGAGAGGAGAGATATTTATTTTTCATCATCGGTTCCTGTTGTAGTCCTCAGACTTCCATCTGTGATGTAGACTTCGATCACATGAACTATTTAACTCATAATTTTCTAGAGTATTTTCTCAACTGCCTTTCGATGTAAGTATTTTATTGTACTTTCAATATGTTTTATAAGTGAGAAGATAAAAGAAGATAAAATCATTTCAAATACATTTTATATTAGATTATGTTTAGCTTATATCATATTTTATAGTTAATTTTTATGTATTCAATTTCCTTTTGTTATGTCTTAAATGCATTTTCACTCCCTTTTATTTAGGTGACATTGCTTAGAGAGATGTAACGTCGGACGGAATGGTGTTTTCTGGACTGAAATACATTTAATAAATGGGTCGGTGTCAAGATGAATTAGCTTCCATTTAGCAGCAAACATCACATTCATCTTCAGTTTGTTTTGCACTTTTTTTAGTGTATTACCGCAGCTTCTGGAGGTAGCATTCGATCACAATAGTAAAGTGATTTGATGATAAAAGATTACTTTAGGTTATCTTTTCTAGGCTCTTTCTCTGAGAACCTATAGTGATTGTTTGAGGAAATGCTACGTGTGTACTTAGTATTCTTCATTGTCCTCGATTCTTATCGAATTTCTACTTAACCGGAACTACCCGCACTAAGTATTAAAATGTACCTTATATTTTTTTGCAAAATTACAGGGAATAGCACACTTAGTGAATTTTCATGTAGATTCTTTCAATTCTGTCAGAAATAGTGAGTTGTGTCTTGACCCATTTATTTTCAGTTGTTTTCCTGCAATATTCTCTATTTTCAATGTTTATTACTTTGAGTTTTCTATCCTGTCTCTTTGTGACTTTCTTTGACTACACTCATCTTTTTTTTCTTTTTAGCCATCCTGTTTCTTGTATATTTGCACCAGATTTTCGACACAGCTTACTGGGAATAACTAACGTCTTTCACCTTAGTCCACTGTGGATTGCCCTTTTGAATGAGTTTACGATCAATTCCCGCGTTTTAACTGACAATTCCCTTGTATCAGCCCTGTTTCCTATCAATTAGGTATGTCCAATCGGTAGTTTAAAAATTATTTTTAACCTAGACCGATTTGCCTTTGTAGGTTTCTTCTAGAATTTATTTTAGGAATGTAAATTACAAGATCATTCCAAATTTTTCCGCATCATTGGCTCATTCAATTTATGACTTGTAATAATTATTTATATTAGTAAAACTAGTTAGTTATAAGCACACAGGTTCAGTATTTAAATAAAAATGGTTTCGTTTTATATATTATTAGTTTATTTACTGTTGAATTAAAAATGTATATATATATATATATTATATATATATATATATATATATATATTATATATTATATATTATATTTGTATATATAAAGTATTAACTTACGGTGGGTATAAGAACGATCGTTGGAAGCGCACAATATCCAGAGGTTAAGGTTGAGAGAAAAAACAAATACAAAGTGCTCAATACAATGTAGAGCATAAATTTATTTAGAATGGAAATGAGTAACCTACTCGTTTTTCATCGATAGATTCTTCAGGTTACTTTTAAATTAATCGAGTTTACGATTCATCTTTGGTGTTATAAACATGCCCGTTGGAATGGGCACCACACACACACACACACACACATATATATATATATATATATATATATATATATATTATATATATATAATATAATATGTGTGTGTGTGGTGTGTGTGTGAACAGCCTACAGGTTGCAAAATCCATATTTTTCCAGGGTAGTAAATTCAAAATGTCTTTAACGATATTTTAGAGTGGATTATGAGTTAAAATTAATCGAATCCACTATTTGAACCAGGATTTTTTTCTTACCATAGCTGAGTCTAGTTAAACGTTGGTTGTGGTCTAAAGAGCATAGCTATTAAATTCGAGTTTTCTTCCCGTCAGATTGTCGACATGGATGATTTGTTGTGGAAAGTGCATTTTGACAAAATGTTTAATATCGCCAGGAATGATGATGTCAGTATCAAGATATGCTGTTACATGTAACATGTAAACAATTCGTAAAGACTTTGCTATAATACATTGTCTCTAACGATAATTTAATTTAATCACGCTAAATATCTAGCTTTCATACTAAGCTTTTATTTGGTAGATTCTAAGAAATATTGAAATAGTAAAATACAAACTAAAGGAAAAAAAACACAACTATTACAACTACTACTACTACTACTACTACTACTAATAATAATAATAATAATAATAATAATAATAATAATAATAATAATATTTTCATCTAGGCTAGCCCAATTACTTCAGTCTGAATTGCTATCTATGAAAAGTAAATGAAAAATGTCACAACTCAAATAATCGCCTTGGGTAAATATACAGCTACGCAGAAGTATTAAATTCCGTGTAGAAATATTAATATATCTGGTATCAATATATATATATATATATATATTATATATATATATATATATATATATATAATATATATATATATGTGTGTGTGTGTGTGTGTGTGTGTGTGTGTGCGATGATGATTCAAAATATCGTTACGAATTAAAATGTAAAATATTAGCTGACGTGACTCAGGATCTCTATCCAATTGATTTTGGAAAAATGTTTGCCAATGTTGAAAAATTTCAGCTGTTTTTATTTATTTAGC
>CM042145.1:73562332-73569832 GCA_023376005.1 Doryteuthis pealeii
TACTTTTCATGCAGTTTGAGGTATTACATTTTATTCTTTTCCGGCTAAATAAAGTATTTCGCAATATCAATAGAAACATATACTTTTGTTTGTTTTTCTTCTCAAATTTGATCATGGCTACAAGGAGACCTCAATGTGGGAACAACCAAAATACTTTCTTCTATATTTGTGGATACTTCACGCTTATTCGTCAAAGGCGCAATATGACATTCTTTGTGAAGGGAGTCTATAAAGCCGACTTCAGACTTTTGGTTACTAAGACAAGGGATGGGTCCCTCATACTGTATCTCATATCTGTGATAAAATGCTGCGTGACAAGACGAAAGAAGGGCTTACCTTTCAGAATTCCCATGACTTGGTGGTAACTGGAGGACCACACACTGACTTCTGTATTTGTCTGATCAATAAAAAAGGTGTTGTTTAGGAAACAGACATAAAATCACATATCCTAGTATACCATCAGCAATTTGACCTACTCTGAACTCTGATAGGCAATTGAGTCGTCTCCGTCTGAAGATGAGATTACCGATGAAATACAAGAGACTGACGATGTTACTCATGAAATACTGACAGTTTCCGACGATCCTTCTTGTGTTACATCAAAGTCATGAACTCCGCAGCGTTTTAACCAGCCAAAGCTGAATGGCCTAGTGTGTGATTTGAGTCCCTCCCAAAAAAAACATCTGAAATTTCAGCTTCTCGACTGAAAGAAAATGCTCTACTGAATAAAACCACAAAAAAATCATATTTTCGAAATCGGGAAGAGGTTTTTGTGGATTTTTTTAAAGAGGAGAATACATTTGTTTATTGTCCTAATATCTCGGGTTTTCTCTAGAAATAAGGAATTCTATATCAATATGAAAATAGATTTACTGCCTTATTCGTACCCAATCGCCAATACTTACATTTTCTTATAATAATAATAATAATAATAATAATAATAATAATAATAATAATATAATAATAATAATAATAATAATATATGAATCAAAGAGAGAAGGAGGAAGAGTCTCACCAGCATTGAAGATTGTGTAGATTCGACGATTTGAGCACTCGATGAATATACTAAAAAGAGCAAAGAAAGAATAATAGCAACAACCAGAGAAAAAAAACAACATTTGCAACATATGGACGAGCACAAATATAACAAAAAAAGAAACCAGAACGGGGAAGAAAACAACTATATGGACACTTCAAGCGACAAACTAGAGAGATCGCACACTAGAAGGCATGGAAACTGGATCTCTGATAATCGTAGCAAAAGGTATAGCCATTAAGACAAATTATATAAAAGCAAAAATAGATAAAACATAACAGAAAGTGAAAAATTTGTGGGGAAAAAGACGAAAGGTCTATCACATGATAAGCGAATGCGGCAAACTAGCACAAAGAGACTAAAAGACTAGGCACGACTGGGTGGGAAAGGTGATTCACTGGGAATTGTGAAATAAATTCAATTTTCATCATTCAACTAAATGTTATATGCACACGCCGGAATTGGTCCTGGAGAATAAGACGCACAAAATTATCTGGGACCTTGAAATACGGACGGATCACCTAATCCCAACCAGGAGACCAGACATGATGTAGATCAACAAGAAGAGAACTTGTCATCTCGTGGATATTGCCGTCCCGGACGATCGCCCAGTGAAAGTAAAGGCAAAAAGATAGCTAAATACTTGGACCGTTCCAGAGAAATACAAAAACTGTGGAACATGAAGGTGAAATCGGGACAATTGTAATTGGTGCCTTAGGCATGGTTCTCAGGCGTCTGGAAAAGTCTGGAGGAACTGGACATCAGAGGAAGACTCGAGAACATCCAGACTATAGCATTGTTGGGATCGGCCGGACTCAGAAGGGTCCTGGAGACCTGAGGCGACTTGCTGTCACAAAGCCACCAGTGAAACACCGGCTAAGATGGGTGAGAACGACTATAATAATAATAATAATAACAATAATAATAATAATATGCATACACATACACACACACACCACACACACACACACACACACATATATATATATATATATATATATATATATATATATATATATATATATATAATGCATGGTTCTTCCTTAAGAATTGGTGAATGTTGGTTTACCACTTTCAAATAAATAAAAATCTCATAGAACACTTCAGTCTGCATCTCTATCCACTTGATTTGGCTGCACTAATCTAAACATGTAGATTATTTTATTTCCCAAAAGTACGATCCATTATGGAGAATTGTAAACACGGCTAAAGTAATTGAAAATATTTCTAATAAAAGTTGCAGAAATATAAACATTAATCAATACACTGTACCTTGATATATGCCATCTAATCATCTCTCTGCTTTTACATTTGCTCGAACATCGACGCCTCAACGTGTATTTCGGGTATTAACTGCATTTTCGGAGACGTCCCTCTGTTTCTCCATTTATTGCAATAATGGCCTTTCATATATCATCCATATTTATATTCTCCTCATTTATATTTCCAGTTAAATTTTCGTCTGCATATTCATCGCGGAAATATACTGTCGATTATACGTTAGCATATTAACTTTGATTTTGTTGAAGGGCTATGAATATAAAACGCAAACATGTTAATGCAATAAGTTCTATGACCACTTCATTTATCAGGTTTGTCGGCGAATCTGCGCAGAAGATTCCGTTCACTTTATATGGTGCGCCTGATTTGTCATTTAAAAATAAAATTGCCTTAAACAAAGAAGCACTATGGTAATAATTGAATTAAAACATACGTAAACACACACAGACAAACACAGACACACACACACACACACATACGCACGCATATATATATATATGTGTGTGTATGTCTTTATGTGTCTGTGTGTATGTGTGTGTGTCCGTGTCCGTTTGTCTGCGTGTGTGTGTCTGTAAGTCTGTGTTTCTGTGTCTGTATATATATATATATAAGGTTCCTAGTTCGATCCCGGTCCTCGCCAACTCAGCGTATGAGTAGCACAGAGATCTGTGCGGTAAAGTAAGGAGCTGATGGTAGGTGTGGCGCTTCACCTCAGACGCAAAAACAATCTCCTTGGTCTAGCGCTAGTGAAAAGGGGATAGACTCCCTCGCTGATTGGCTGATACCGACATTAGGCCGCCCCGACGACTTTAGGGAGAATATTTTATCAAGGAATAAAATATAAAATAAAGGAGGAGATACATGAAGGCCTTTTCAACCGGTACTTTTCAAGTGATACACCGGTGACGAATAAAAGTCAGATTGTATAGGAAATGTATAAGAAACGAATGGGGGTGAACCAGAGGGGGATAAATAAAAAAAAGAAAAGGGGGAAGAGGAGGGGGTGTTTATGAACCCTAGGTTGAAATAGGATTTGAAGTGTCTCCCAATAAATAGAGGGAGTGCTTTGGAGTTTGTTTGCAAACCGGCCTACTCTGTGATTTTATATATATATGAACCTGAAAGAAACTAAAAAAAAAAAGTTCATTGGACAATATTAGGGTGATAATAGAAACATGCACATTTGAATCGATGAACGTCTGCAAACATTGGCACCAAATTGTTTTAACATCAAACTTAATTGCACTGCTTTGAAATAAGATTATTCTGCCTGTTAAATAAATTTAGCATACGCGGTTAATTTAAAAAAAACTGTATCCATACTTAACAAATACTTCCTAAAAGAAAAGCTCATTACCAGGTGTCTTTGACTGCGGGGGAAGGTCGGTTGAAGACACTTGAATACTAGAAAATTATTTTCATTTGTTGAATGGATATCAAATCTTTTTAAAACCCTTTCAACAACTTTGTTAAAAACTTATTTTCCCTGAAGATGGGGGTAGTTTAGAGACACAATGACAACTGCATTTAGTGACTGTCAGTCTCTCACATATGCGACAATCCCCACCACACAATTGATGTTCAAGAAATTGTAAAATATAAATTTGAGAATTGCTTGATCTTATTAGATTTAGATAAAATGTATTTTATATTTCCTCTCTGATATTTTATTGAGCACTATTCACTGCTGTTGACACTGCATAGGTGATAAACTAAAATTCACCAAGCATCATTGAATCGGTGTCTTAACTTAGATATTTAGCAAATGTTGACCACTCTCTATTTATAAATATAGAAAACTCATGATCGAATATATATATATATATATATATATATATATATATATATATATATATAATGTGTGTGTGGGTGTGTGTGTGTGTGTGTGTCTGTGTGTGTGAGAGAGTTTGAATGTGTAAGTGTGTCTATATTGTAGGTAGTTTGTATTATTCAAAGTAAAATAAAGTATATACATATATATATATATATATATATATATATATATATATATATATATGCGCGCGCGCGCGCGTGTGTGTGTGTGTGTGTGTGTGTGTGTCCGTGTGTGTGTGTGTTTGTGTGTGTGTGTATCCGTGTGTGGCTGGATAAAGTGTTAATTTCAGGTTAGCGCAATTAATACGATAATTTTCCTATCGCAACACACACACACACGCATACACACACACACACACCACACACACACACACACATATATATATATTATTATATATAATATATATATATATATATATATATTATTCATGCATATTGGATCCCTATTTGTATTTCAAAAAAGGTTCATGTTATTCTATTCTCTTAAATTTGCAAGTGAAAATAAACCACTCTGGTATATAGTCGTGATTAATAGTTTGGATATCACAAGTGCTAAAATGCATAAACTCCAAGCAACACAATCAACAACCTCAAAAGACTATGTTTGTATTTACCCTACTCTTCCGGTCCAGGAAGTGAGCGACCCAAGATCAATATCTTTTGGTGTATTGCTGATTAATATTCATTTTTTTTTTTTTGTTCTATACAGTTTGACTTACCAGGACTAAATAACACAGTCTGCCCTACTACGTATTACAAGAAGAAATATATAATTTTATATATTTGTAAGGGCATTAGTGCACTGCGAAAGTGCATAGCATTAATGCATAGCCCCGTCCAGGGTTTTAACTCGAGATACCGATTCATTTCCTAGGAAGATAAATACTGTACATTGTGAACTATAATGAATTTGTTTATAAGATCTTATAGCCATGTTTAATCGTATCGACAAATTCATTATAATACTTAATATTATGTCGGGTATAAGTATATAAGTAACTTCAAATATTCTATTACAGTGGTTATATACTGGTTAACCAGTCAGTATAACCCCGCATAACCTTTTATCTTAAACAGTAAAACTGTTGAATTGGTGCCAACAGTGCAGGAACTACTTAGAGAAGGCTCTAATTAAATTAAGGAATTGAAAGAACTCGATGTTGTTGGTGTGAACACAGCTGATGCCAAAAGATGTGAGCATATCTAAAATTCCACTCTGTCACTGGAAAGATAAAATATTGAGAGTCCCCATAGGAATGCGACTGGAGGAACATTGGTGATGTGACATTTCTTTCGATATGTGATTGTTTTCTTGTTTTTTTTTCTTTCTTTCTTTCTTTTTGTCAACAGTATCTCTGCAAACACAGCTATATGACCAATCAATATACCCTTTATTCAAAACATATATTCAACCAGTAACATTGAAATGCGTGCGTGCAGGGAAAGCAGAATTACAATCGTATTTATTTGAACGGAACTTAAATCATTACTGATTATTTTATTAGATAAAGGAAGGCAAGATTTATAATAAATATTGGTATACTAGTTTTTCTCTACGCTTTAATTTAATTTGAAATATAAATCAGACACGCATATATATATATATATATAATATATATATATATATATAATATATATATTCGAATCACATTGACAGCATGGATATCCATCTTTCTCTCTCACCAATCGTCCTTATTTGTCATCATCCCTGGCAAGTCTTGCACACGGCATCCAGAATCTGTGCAGAACTGGTAGATGCAGGTTTTTTTGCTAATTGTAGTCCATGTTTAGGTGTCCACTAATGAGTTTGGCCTTAGTTACCAAGCAGTGTCTAGCATGTTTTTTCGGCTTACGTTGATAGTTTGTTTTATAGGAGGCAAGTGGTTGTACAGCTAGATTGTGTGAGGTGCATCTTAAAGGATTTGTTCAAGATAGCACAGAGCTTCGTCGAGTAGTTCTAATCTAGCTTTTCCTTTAAGCGTTTTGTTAGAGTCCAAGTGGTGTAGCCATACAGTAGCAATGACACGGCTACAGATTGAAAGAATTTGCGTTTTATCTGATTAGAAATATCAGATTTCCATCTGATCAACAATCTGTATATAGTTGTCAATTTATTTCCTATGCGTATAGTGACATCGCTTTCTGTAGATGAGATATTACTACCTAGGAATATATAACTTGAGAGGCTTGCCATCTAGTTGGATAATGTGTCCTTCTTGCTAAATCACATCAAATCTCTTTTATTTGACTTCACATAGAGGGCAATTTCCAGCCTCCTCTACGTTATGCAGCACTGATTCGGCTTTTACAGTGAGCTAGATTAGCTGCGTAGACCGCATCAGCAATAGCTAATGCGGGATATTGCCAGTTAATTGATTTTTTTTTGTTCGAATCCTTTTTCTTTTGTGACATTTAACGACATTCGTAGAACGTAGTTTTTATAGGTGATACACCCTATAAGACTAATGGAATGCGCCGACGGGTTACTATAAGTAACAGGGACAATTGTGGCTTGAGCAGTAAGCCAATGCGAGTTAGCTCACAATTCTATTTGTCGGACGTAATTCCCATTTCTCTGTATTGTATTAATACATTTTACATTTGTTACCCGTCGTTTTGTTCTTATTTGACCCCTTAAAACCCCACAAAAGTAGTCTAAGGTGATTATAAAAATATGAATATATATGATGCTAAACTTTTTCCTTGCGATAATGTCAAAGTAAACTGTATGACCATCAGGGGAACCAACCATTGATTTCGTGTCTTTGTAGAGCATCATTATAGCGGAAACAGTTATTTGTAGAGACCGTACTCTAGTATTATTTGCAGAATTTTCCTCTGTGTATGGAGTCAAATGCATTGGAGAAATGTACAAACAATTGTGCTGATTGGATATTTGTTGGAATTTTTGGGATATAAGGCGTGTGCCAGATGTTCACTTCTACTTATAGACTTGCCGATAAGCACGTGACCAACCTATTGTCCAGTCACTGGCAGTGCTCTGCTGCTGTTATTATTATTTATACTGGCTGATTCTAATCTTAGCTCACTAGTACTTCGATTTTCTTGGACGACGGACCTAAAGGATTCTATACCACAGGACTTATTGACTTACCAAAGGATTCTATATCACAGGACTTATTGACATACCAAAGGATTCTATACCACAAGACTTATTGACTTACCAAAGGATTCTATATCACAGGACTTATTCACTTACCAAATGATTCTATATCACAGGACTTATTGACTTACCAAAGGATTCTATACCACAAGACTTATTGACTTACCAAAGGATTCTATATCACAGGACTTATTCGCTTACCAAAGGATTCTATAACTCGGGACTT
>CM042145.1:73574832-73582468 GCA_023376005.1 Doryteuthis pealeii
TGTTTTTACTCTACCGCCGACAAATATAGTATCGAAAATTTTCAACATTAAACCTTTTACCTAAAAATACATCAAACATAAAAAATAGATGAAATAGGTAGACACTGATAATCATTTACTCACTAAATCAAATATCCCAAAAAGGAAAGTCAAATTTACCAAATAAAGAAATGTGAAAATATCTGACTCCAAAAGAGACATAGTACAGATATATCTAAAGCTAAATTCTCTTATCTAATATTAGAAGGATGTGTTGTGTTGGTTTTGTTTGTACTTTTCAAACTAAGAGAAAATTCAGGTTCTGAAATAAATTACAATTTTCTTTAATTACAGTAAAGTAAATCTGGAAAGGACACGATAGTGTTTTGGAATGCAGCGATTTAAAAATAACTGTTTTAAAATCTGTAAGTTATCTATCTAACTTGACATGAATAGAATGAAAATGAAAAGAAAATCTTAACACAAAGAAACATGAGTAGATAATAATGGAAGAAAAGGACAACACATGCATGAGTTCCTCACATTTGCAGTGGAAATCGTTTTGTTTATTTTTCTTAAATTGTTCTTTTCATTTGATTTATTTTAAAATCGGCATTATATAAGATAATATATTAGGATTGGTGCAGTGTTTTTAATTAAGTTTTGTATTTAAAGATGAATAGGTTTCAATAGATAAGCAAGGTAATTTCAAATTGCTATGACATTCAACATGATATCATTGATTTGTGTTTATTTATAAAATGTTCAACGTTTTATTTCGTCAAATTGATATTTGTATGGATCCTATTATTTAATCAATTATTTTCTTCACCCACTCATAAAATTACCGAGTTACTTCTGAACTACCTAGGATAGAGTTTTTGTCTATCTAACTATTATATATTATAGATGCCTGAGTTTTGCCAATAGAAGTTAACTGGCTGTTATAAATATATTCTGCGAATTATTTTCTACATAGTTATTCTAGTTAATTACTTTCTATCTATCGTTGCATACGAGCACTAAAACGTGCCGTAATAATACTTCATATATAAAATTGAAACGTAATAATACTTTATATAAAAAAAAACAACTTAGGATTGATTGATTAATTGATGAATAGATTTAAAAAATATCGCGACCTTTTTATTACACCAAAATATTTAGAATAATTTACAGAATAAATAAATCTCCGATCAAATGTTTGGTTTGGTTTGTTTTGTTTTACGGCATATCAACCTCAGTGGCTTATTTAATGCCGATAAAGTTTTGAAATAAACCAATTCTTAATGGATAATACCATTTTTTATTAATACATTTTTCTATTTAACCCATAGATGGGACCCTAACAGGTACTACCACTCCGGGTCAGAGTGTACCAGGGTGCAATGGTGATGAATGGGGTGCTCCACATTCCCCAAACCTCCAAAACTGGAACTTCACCATCAGATAGAGTTTAACGTCATTCTTAGGACATGTAGGCCCGCAGCCACCACCTTCTAGTACCCATATGATAAAAAGGGGTTGGGGCTTGCCATAAGGGCAATAGGGTTGGGAAAATCATATAGGTGCTAGGGCTTGACGTGACCAGCCGATTGATCGGAGGGGGCTTCTCCGACCGGCCGTCTAGCCCAAGATAGGGCCAAAGTGGAGTATTGCAAGTCATGAATTGCTCATCCACCTGGGCTCTATCCTTAAGCATGACGGGTCGCCACCCACGGCCAACAGGTGGCGCCATTGGGGGAGTCTTATCCCTCTGCAGAGGTGCAGTCGGTGCATTCTAACGCCCCAGCCTACAGGGCGGCCGATCAAATGTGCAAATGAATGATAATTATATGGCGTGTGAACATTGGTTGTATTTCATCGTCATATTTTAATCCATCAAATTGTTTGAATAGAATCATACAAATCTTTGAAGAAATTTACAATTGGAACACAAACTTCACAGGTTGTCTAGCTTGAAATTAAAAATTTTCAACACAACACTGGATGAAGAAAAAAATTCTCAGAACACTGGATGTAGGAAAGAAATACTTTCAAGCCGTAAAAAATCTAAAATGTTCGTAACTTGGTTAATTGCACAGTTAGTTCTTGGGATGGTATATCAGCTGACTAAATGAGCTATAACACTCGTTCCAAATGCCTTCCGCATTTTCTTTTTTTGTTTTCTCGTAAATTGGTTGTTTTAACAAACCGCAATTAACGTCATCGGACTAAAGAATAATGTAGAAATAAATAAAGGAAAAAAGAAGAAAAAACAAATGAATACAAGAAAGTGGTAAATGGTTTGTCAGGTGAAATGAACAAAGATGGCGTTGAGTGAGGTGAGGCTCTGTACAACATGAACGAAATTTAGCTGGGTGTGGCGTTTTCGTTGTTCTTATTTTCTTTTGTTGGTAGAAAATTGCGTGTGTAATTAGTTCCTCTCAGCTTCATCTCATTACAACCGCAATCAATTGTAGTTGGTTTTGTTTTGTTTTTGTTTTTTTCAGGACGAAAATAAAATATAATTTACCAAAAAATACTTGAAAATGTTCAGATTTACTATCTTTCTTCACCACGGCAAGCTATTTTTGCGTGGGTTTCTTTTCTTAACGTTTTTCTAAAACCTGCTGTAACACTATTTTGTTCTAACAGATTTTAACTTGCTTATAAATTTGCAAGCTCACAGTTTATGCCCAAATGCAAAATATACAATTAAAACAGTCATATTAAAGGCAATGTATTAAAACTGTTTTGATATAAATTAAGTGTTGAAATATCAGTTGTGTTGTAATGTTATAATGGTGATTGGAATCGGGAAGACGAGTTCAAATTTCGACAGGCGCACTTTGAATTCAATACAAACTAATCGGGAACGGCATGAATCAATAAACCTCCAACAGCTATGCTTTAATTAAGGAAGACTGGGATATCATGTTACGACTGGCAACCCGTCTGGGTGAAGGGCATATCTGAATTCAAAAGGCAATTCGAGGTTGTAGGGGCCGGGTTAGCTCAATCGGTCGAGCGTTCGGCTAGAAACCACAAGGTTCCTAGTTCGATACCGGTCCTCACCAATTCAGCGTATGAGTAGCACAGGGATATGTGCGGTAAAGTAAGGAGCTGATGGTAGGTGTTGCGCTCCGCCCCAGATGCTAAAACAATCTCCTTAGTCTAGCGCTATTGAAAAGGGGATAGACTCCCTCGCTGACTTGCTGATACCGACTTTACTACTATTGTTGTCACAACTTCTGCCACAGCTATGGCGTCAATATATATTTTCTCTCATTCTTTTCATAGACATAATTTTCGGTGAGGGTAGAAGTATTTCTTCATAGACAAATTCTGGGCTTATATGCAAGTTTACCGATCAAAAATTAGGTTGAAAGCACAGATCCATAATTTCGCCTCAAACTACGTTGCAGTCATTGAAAAATAATCATAGATGTATGAAAGTATAAGATTTTATGAGAACTGACATGTACAGATTTACACCAGATTTACAGAGCTAACCATGTCCAGTATATTATCGATGGGGATTTAATCGGACCGTATAAAATTGGTACTAGAATATTTCCACTTGTATAAAAAATGTTGTCATTTGATCCTGCTTGCGATAAACACGTATAATATTAATTTCGTAATAAAAACTCCAGCACATATTTTGTGTTTAGTTCCTCTGCCCAAAGGTATAAATACATACTTGCAATAATGCACATATCTAGGTACGGGTGTGTCTATATAGGTATGTACGGGTATAGGCGTAGCTTATGTATATGTATATGCATGTTGGGTGAGTGGATATGTACAGGCGTGTGCGAGCATAGGTAATATATATATATATATATATATATATAATATATATATATATATATATATGCGTGTGTTTATATATATATATATATATATATAATGTGTGTGTGTGTGTGTTGTGTGTGTGTGTGTAAAGTAAATGGAAGTGTATCCGACAGTATGAATTAAACATTTTTAGAAAACTATTTTTTTAGCGAACTATAACATCATTTGTTTGTTTTTTCTAAAAATGTTTAATTCATATATGTATATGTTGTGTGTGTGTGTGTGTGTGTGTGTGTGTGTGTGTTTAATGTTTAATTCATATATATGTGTGTGTGTGTGTGTTTAATGTTTAATCATATATATGTGTGTGTGTGTGTGTTTACTGTTTAATTCATATATGTATATGTATATATGTGTGTGTTGAATATGATTGAAAATAAAAAAAATATACGAGGGTGATGATGAATGTATTGCTGTTTATAGCCGACACATGTTTCAACTGGTCTCTTTACATGTACGTAGTATTGGTTTACAAATTGTTTTAAATGAAATAGAAATAAATAATTCCCGGTCACGCTTCTCCAGTCATCATCATTAGGACCGGTCGAAATATGTGTCGACGATAAACAACATGAAATGACCATCTTATATTTTTCATTTTCAATTTTTCTCTTCAACAAATTGTCGGATTCATTTGTGGATTCATAAGGTTAGAGACATAAGCGTCTGACTCGGGTGAAGTGTTTGCTTGTCCGGCGGGAAGAGAATTCAAAATTCCCGGCTTACTGACTAAATACTCTGGTCCCCTATCGGCAGAAACCGACAGCAAGGGAAGATTACTCTTCTAGACCCCACATAAATCCAAACAGGGACAGACAATCGCCACATTTGTATAGTGATACTCTGTCTTACAAGTTTATTTCGTTCCGCTTGTAACTCAATTTTTTCGTATATCAAATCAATGTTCGCTATTTAAATGAATGGAAATGACTTTAATCCGTTTCAGTCACCACCACCCCAAGAAAAGAAAAAAGAAAAACGAAAAAAAACATCTCAATAAAGAATAAATAATAAGAAAAGTATGTACTGTACCTAAGTAAAGTCGACGGTGGCCTAAAGTCGGTATCAGCCAGACAACGAGGAAGTCTATCCCCTTTTCAATTGCACCAGACCGAGGTATAGCTCCTTTACTTAGGTGTAGTTCCTCACTTAACCGCACAGATCCCGGTGCTACTCACACGCTGAGTTGGCGAGGGCCGGTATCGAACCAGAAACCTTGCGATTCACTAGTCAAGTACTCTACCGACTGAGATAAACATGTTTATGTGGGGGGGGGCTTTGTCCCCCAGTCTGCTATAAGTAAGTAACATTTATTCAGGAACTATTTATCACTTCCATAGGATGAAGTACTACTTTCTTTATATACGTTTGTATACTTGTTAACTATGTATTGCTGTATCATTCGTAATTAGTATATGTATTCTTGTCTTGTATGTGTTTCTCCGTTGCTCACGGAATGATGTCAGTTGTCGGAATATTTCTTGTACTTGTATGTATCCACGTTGGAAGGTCAGTCCAATCCTTCCAACTATATTATAATACCTTTAAATCTTACACTAAGTTATACCAAGAAATATGACAACGCCCAAAATTTCTGTCATTCTGTGATCTTGAGGCTGAGTTATTTGGTTTAAAGTTCTTTTGACATTAGAAAATTGTCGATTGTCTGCCAAAATAATAATTCTAAATGCCAAGAATTAATATCATCACATTTTGTTATATAGCCCTTTTACAACATCGGGCATATAATAATCCCCCCACAGACACAGACACACATTATATATATATATATATATATATATATAATATATATATATATTATATATGAGGAAGAATGAATAAAGAAAAGAAAGTACAGAATGGATAATAAAAGATTAATTTAATCAATATCACTTACACATGTGTTTCGGTCAGTTTATCAATGTGTACACGATTCAAACTAGTATTTTTATTAAATAACAAATGAAATGAAATAATAATAATAGAAGAATGTAAAAATATTCCGTACACAAGAAAAATTCGACCTTCATCAGAGTTTAAATTTTATTTTTGAATGAAAAAATTCTTTGGAGAATATATATATATATAATATATATATATATATATATATATATATATATATATATATATATATATATATATATATATATACAGAGATGGGGTGTACCCGTGGTATCAAACGTGTAACTAAACAAATTAGGAATATTTGCAGAATCCAATAGACGATGAAATAGAAATATAACTATTTATCATTAGGAATAAAATGGGACGTTTTTCAATCTTTGTAATATACAGAATACTTGGTGCAAGTATGTCATGGTCAATAGTTTAATATTTTTCTAATGTATTAAGATAGTAGACTGAATAGTGGGCATCAGAGCATTTGGGACTTTGATTATAGGTTAGTAAGTATTAATATGTCGAGCGAATTCAATTTGCAAATTTTCAAGTTTTTAAAAAAATGTTGTTACAGTGTTTGAAAGGTTGTAAAATAATTTCGGAAATGGTGTCCCGTATAAATCCACTTGCGAATTATAAACTTTATATTGATTGGCAACTTTAAATTGGGGTCAGCTACAATAGATCGATCGGATTCATATAATTACAATAGTTGAAATGGAATGGTAACGAACGTGATTTGTTTTCATAAAACGACGTTACTTTTTGATTATTGATTTCCCCAAAATAATCCCTGGAAAAATGAATAATTTAGAGGGCAGTGCATTTATCTAACACAAATGTGAAATATGAGGAAGATCAAAAATGAAAATTAAAAAATGAATAGCCGGTCTTTTTCTTGATGTATATTCATCGTCTTTCTGTAAATTAATAGAGTTTAGTACAATAGATTGAAGAAGTAATAGGAAGCAAACTATTGTCAGATGGGTGTGGGTGGTCCGACGGTTGTTTTGTGAAATGGATACGATTTAACCGAGTGCAAACACTAGACAGAGCTTTTTGCGTTTCACCTTCACGCTAATGCCTCAGGTAGAGACTTGTATCCATCTAGTCACCCGTCAGCTACGGGTAAATAGTAAAAGAATGTACGTTTTAGCCTTGGTAAGCCTCGTCAGTGGACTGGAAATTCTGATTTCATGGCAGTTGTACTCCGCTTTAAAAATTGACCTTGCATTGAAGGGATCTGGAGTGGACATTCTTTATAAAGGAATGCGTCTTTCCTTGATCGACTGAACAAAAACCAATTTCCAATCTACCTGTGTTGCAGATTGACTGTTTGTTTTGTGCGGGATGCCGAAATAACAAAGGACTTTGTCCTGGTGGTAGCGAAACAAAGAAAACGTGTAGGCGTTTGAGAGCAACAAAAGTCTTCAATCTGGACAAACGCTAATGTTGAGAGCAGAGAGAGAGAGAGAGCGTGTGCCCGGTCAAGGAAACAAAAGAATGTGTGGGCGGTCGTCGAGGTATGTGTGGAAGCAGGTCATCAGTAGCCCCAAGACGAGCCCCGAAGGAGAACCCCAGAGAGACGGCGAGCAGAGAAGGAGTCGACGTCGTATACGGTCGGGCCTGCTGCGGTGCGATGTGTGAGGCTCGCCCACCACCGTACCACCACACCAGCAGTGTAGTGCCATGATCCATGCCATCACCCAAACCTACCACTGGGGAAAGAAATAACCGTTAAAAGTCTGAGCTAGCTACTAATATGCTACCGTGTTGAATCCTTATACTCCATTACTAACACATACGACCAGCAACGAGATAGTGTAAACCATGTTGACGATCTTTTCGCCTGCAGTTAGTGAGCTAGGAGCCCTATGCAACACCCTGTTGAAGAGACATATAATCTCTCTCTGTGGGG
>CM042145.1:73582568-73585068 GCA_023376005.1 Doryteuthis pealeii
CATTCTTGTCTGAATTTCGCCAATTAGACCTCATCAGCAAAGCTATAGATCGGAAGACCGCCCTGTGCGTGATTTGAAACCGGACTGCAAGATGACAGGCCGACCCATACCCCTACACTAAACGGACTTCGTAGATTTATGATTTGTTTTAGAGTAGGTTAATATCCTCTTCTAGTGACTTTTATTACACGACGATATGATAAGTGTAAACACGGTTGTTTGAATGGCTTTTTGCCGATAATTTTGGGAGAATAAGTGCTTAATGGAGTCGTACCTAATTTGAAAATTAATTTTCAAAATTAGTACGACTCCAATTAAGCACTTATCATATATACTTATATTATATTATCTATTATATATATATATATATATATAATAATTAGTATATTAAGAAGAAATGAAAAAACACAGGTTAAATGGGTTAAGTGGTGAGTTATTTGGCCGACGCTACAGTGTTTCGATCTATTAATTAGATCATCTTCGGCATAAGATAAAAATTATTTATCACAGAATACGAGAAAAGCGAGTGGTAATCCTTGTCATTCAATCTGTTTACTAAGGACTGCAACTACTCTAACACGAACTGACACTTTGCATATATGGGATTTTGCCCTGTCGCTTTTCCACATTGGACCATACAGTACTAAATACATTTAAAAGAATTAGATAAGTGTCCTGGCGTTTGAGCGTACTAGCACTGAAGACTTCCGTTATCGTGGACAAACCCATTCTCATTGATTGTATCATCTTAGATCAACCGACATCCCTAAACTTATTTAGCTACCGATCAAAACTATTAAAAAACAGAAACATGCACATATATTACATGTATGCTACGTGATTCTAAAGACAAAAGCCCTTTATAGTGTCACCAATTATATTAATATACGGGGAATAACATTAAAAATATGGCTAGGGAGCGGCCGTGCTAAAAATCCTAAAAGAAATAGCAATTTCAAAACGTTTTGGAATATAATGTTAAAATAGAGTTATATCAATATTTCATTTAACACGTCTATTTCACTTTTAATGGCCAACATTAATGCCTATACAAAACAGTATATTCATTGTATGAATGTATAAAATATAACATATATTGTTGTATGTTATTAATGTTGAATTATATCTAATCTCAAATCCTTTTTGATATATTACGGATTCATTCTGTTTTAGATTCAAGGATGGTGCATAAATATTCTCAGATTAAGCAAGAATAATGGCTTTTTATTACATTTTGTAGGAATGGTGTAGGGAAATTGCGAAAACCATCCTAATTTTGTTGAACTAGATAGAATTGTGGCCAAAGCTAACACATGTCATAGCCCTAAGCCATTACCTTCAGGTTTTACTAAGAAGTTTCAGCAAGCCCATGTAATTAATTATTGTAATGCGTCATACAAGAAATGCTGGAAACTTGAGGCTATGTTTAACGCATGTATGATGGAAATAAGAGCCAGTGTATTTTATTATACCTAAGAACATATTTATAAGCAATTCGCACGATAACAGAAAAGTACTTTCGGATAAAGAACCTGTGAGACAATTGATGACTGACACTTTGAAATAAATGCAAATGCTTCCATGATCTTTTGATTATTTTACGGAGGTTATGTTTTCGGGCATCATCATCATCCTCATGTCGCGCAAGTAGCACGGACATCAAGACAATCTCACGCCAACCCTCCCATTCATTGCCCCCGGAGCTCCTCTGCGCAGCAACCAGCAGCAACACATAGTTGTCAATATAGGCCTGGCTGGGCGGCCCACACTAGCACGCCCATGTTTTGGCTTCCACAGAGTTGTCTTATGAGCTCTTCCTTTCTCCAGCAGTGTCCCGATGCCTAGTCCGTCTTACTCGTATGGTTAAGAGATGGGCGATAGCCATACAGCTCTCCTTGTGGGGTGCTGTTTCACGACTTGTTTAAGACTGCACGCAGCATTCTTGTGCGGGTCCCACGTTATTTTCAAGTGCTTCGTTAGGGTCCAGGTGGTGCATCATACAGCAATAATAACCAGCCTGGAAGAATTGTCGCTTTAGCTTGTCAGCGAGATCAGATTTCCAATGTGACTGCTAATTTGTTTGTAGCCAACCCTGCCTTTCTATTTGATATCGCTCTCTGTGGATGTGATATTTACTACCTGGTATGTGAACTGTTCCACCTTGAGAGGTTACCGTCAAGTGGAGATGTCTTTTTCTTTTTTAAGCTCATAACTCCGTTTTATCAGAGTTCACATAGAGGCCGATGTTCTTTGCTGCTTCTCCAAGCTATTAGTTATGCTAGGTGTATCTTGCAAGAACTGCAAGGTCATATGCATAGTCTGCATTTGTGACAGTTTTGCGGGATATCGCCTGCTCTTGCCTTTCTTATGTGAAACCTTTTCTTTATGGTATTAGTTGATGTTCGGGGCATATCACTCCCTTATATTTAATTTATACTTTTATAAATGTTTGATAACAATCTATTGCATTTGTTTAAACAGAGCATCTTTTTTGTATTTG
>CM042145.1:73595068-73600068 GCA_023376005.1 Doryteuthis pealeii
ATTCATATAGATTCCTGGGTGCTAATAACATTTTGGCTGTGTAAATAAATGGATAAGAGTCAATAGAACGTGAATATACTAGTTTGCATCTATATATCCATTGATATCAGGTAAAAAAACTCTGGAATATGTAGAATTGTTGCCAGGTATGGTAACCTGAACAGAATGCCTAATTGGATGCTGTGGTCACTAGTTATTCGTTATTTGCATACGAACCGTTTATAACATAAAGGTCATTTATAATTAACGTATCAGTTTGGCCTTGTTAACAACGCTTATAATTATAGTTTTACCAAATAAAACATTTAGAAACAGTTTCATTTTAAATTACTTATTTTATAAGCAGAGAAATTTGATGAAAGGATTTTTATGATTGGTTAAAAGATGTACTTAGAAAAGATCACGATGATTTAAAAATAAGAACGAATATTGATTAAAAAAAGACAGAAAATAATAGAAGTAAAATAAAAAATATAATCCGTGCTATTTTTATTCGTATCCATGGTAACACTTTTTTAATTATTACAATGACTATTTATTGGGTTATTATTAAAGAAATATTCAGCTCTAAGAAATCGGATTATTTACTTGTTAAGCCATTTTCAGTTTTAACAATTTATTAATGGTTGTGTTATATAATTGAAAATTCCATTGATACTAACTTTTCTGTGTTTTGTAAAAATCGTATTCTTGAAACTGACAATATTTCTAAAATCAACCCCCCTATCATCATGACATCCACTTAATCTAATCAACAATGTCGGCAATATTCAATTGATTTATTTAGGGCGAATGGAAATTAAATTTGGTTAAAAGGGGTTGATCAAATACAATTTAGAAAAGCCCTGCTATATAATGTACTGGTCATACGTATTTGATATATGATAAAATCCGGTTTAGATTGCCTAACCTAGTCCATTAAGTCCATGCGCTTGAATTCAGCAATCTAATGAAGATTCGATTTTGCCATAAAATATATTGTTCGCTTGCGGTCAAAATGCACCTATTCAGCTGAACTACATATCTATGTTCCTTAAAGTCCTGTCTGTTTCAATGAACGTTATGACCTATCGAACTCCTCCATGTACATTAACCCGTCGATCATACATACACATTTAGTTGTTCTTAGGGATTGTTCACAATCATTCACGGGTAAGATTTCGTAAAATCGTATTGATACGAAGCAGAAACGTCACTGTCGTTATAATGTGCTGGTTATGATACAAAAGGGGACACAGTTGCGAGGCTACACAACCTCTTAAAATCATTAGTTTTGAATAGGAATACTTGAAACCGGACAACAGTGTGTAAATTATTTGTATTAAGAACAGGTATTTAGAGATATTATAATTTGACCTTTATTATTATTACTTTTGAGTTTTCACATCAGCATTAGCTGATGGTCTTTCACTGGAGTCTGAGTGATAGCAAGTCTCCTCAGGGCTCCAGGACTCTTCTGAGTATTCTGGCAGATTGCAGCAGGGCAGTGTTCTGAATGGTTTCAATCCTTCCTTTGATATCCAAACTTTCCAAACCCTTTTCTAATCCTTTTGGGACTGTTCCAAATGCACCAACCACAATTGTTATTACTTTCACTTTCATATTCCATAACTTTTTCAGTTCTCTGGTAAGGTCCATATAGTTGTCCATTTTTTCATTTTCCTTTAGCTTCGCCCTGTGATCTGCTGGCACTGCAAAATCCACCAGTTGACAAGTTCTTTCTTTTTTGTTAATCAACTCTAGGTCTGGTCTTCTTGCTGGGATAAGGTTATCCGTTTTTATTTCAAAGTCCCATTATTATTCAGCGGCGTGTAATAGTATCATCATTGACAAGGTTAATTTCGCATGGATTGTTCGCTATGTACCGGCGGCCGAACGGATATGGTCTCTGACTATGCCTGTGAAGTCCCGGTTTCGATTCCTGTCGGAGGGGAGTCGTTGGTATACATCGCTGAAGAGACTTAATAAAGTCGAAACAGTCTGTACGGTGTTCTGCATAGCGAGCCATCCTTTGCGGGATTTACTTGTCAAGATTATTTTCTATAATTATCGAATCTTATTCGATACATGCATTTATAATTGCCTTCAAGCAGAAATATAAATAATAATTTATTCAACTTGCTTCTATAAAAAACAAACATCCAAAAATCTTATTCACTTCGCCGAAGAGCTAACGGCCGGGTTTGTTTACTAAATAAACGTCCACTTGCCTGCTATGGCAGGGGCGTGTAATAGTATCATCATTGACAAGGTTAATTTCGCAGGGATTGTTCGCTATGTACCGGCGGCCGAACGGATATGGTCTCTGACTATGCCTGTGAAGTCCCGGTTTCGATTCCTGTCGGAGGGGAGTCGTTGGTATACATCGCTGAAGAGACTTAATAAAGTCGAAACAGTCTGTACGGTGTTCTGCATAGCGAGCCATCCTTTGCGGGATTTACTTGTCAAGATTATTTTCTATAATTATCGAATCTTATTCGATACATGCATTTATAATTGCCTTCAAGCAGAAATATAAATAATAATAATATATATATATATATATATATATATATATATATATATGTGTGTGTGTGTGTGTGTGTGTATGTAGTATAATGAAAAATTGAAAAAACACAGGTTTAAATGAGTTAAGTGGTGAGTTTATTGGCCGACGCTGCAGTGTTTCGATCTATTAATTAGATCGTCTTCAGATATATATATATATATATATATATATATATATATTATATATGTGTGTGTGTGTGTGTGTGTGTACAGATAGATAGATAGATAGAGAGAGAGAGAGAGAGAGAGAGAGAGAGAGAGAGAGAGCGAGAGAGGCTATTATCCAACACGTCTCCACTGGTAGAATGTGGCACAATCTCACAAGTATGGGGAATCCACCTACGATCGAACTCACCATTCAATAATAATGTATCTACGAGACTAGGTTGGTAACCAAAACAACACAATTAACACCCAACACGCTGATAGGATATAATGTGTAGATAGATAGGATACATTTGGAATTTCTTTTCATAGTGTTTTCGTTGGGAATCCTAGATTAAATACTTTTTGTAATCTCTGTTGATTTTTTTTCTTTTCTTGTCCCTCACGTTTTCTTAAATGTGGGTCAAATTGATTTAGGGACAGTCCCAAATTGTCTATTCATCCCTTTCCGTCATCATCAGTCGTAAGCAATGTTAGTAATTTACACCAGTTCCAATATTATAAAGTTGATGATGTTTGGTTGTTAGTTTGTTTTATTTCACGACCTTTAAACCATTTTTGAGTCGTTTACTGCCGAATAAAGTTATTTTGATTCAATTTGTTTACCCTACCTGCTCTTTCTGAAGTGTTTACCCAAGTTTTGAACAGATCCGTGGCTGATTAACATCCAAATAGCAATGTGGGTTCCTATGTTAAATTTACCTTTAGAAAAAATTGTTTTTCATGAAATAATTTAATTCTATTAAAAAACATGTTTTCCATATAGCTTTCAGAATAATAAAATTGTACAAAATACAAGCATTGTTCTCTTTTATGTAATACAATGGGTAATGTTCTTGTTTTTAGCACTTAAAACCGAATAATAAGAAACACATTTTCTGTTTGTTCATGGTAGTAATACTGTATGTAGGTGTGTATCAATATTTTTTAACAAACCAGCAGACAAAGAGAAATTAGAAACGCTATTTTTTCTTAAAGGCAGTGTACGAGGAAAATATAAAAAATACAAGTTTTGTTTATGAAACCCGAATTCTGACGTTTAATGAATTAATAGGTTGTTTGTTCTTTACCGGTTACCACAGACATCAGAATATATTTTTTGCCTCTCATAGTCCCTACGCTGTTAAGAGAATATGAATTGGGGAAGCTGACTAATTAATTTAAGTGACCAGCTGGACCGTAGGTGGAGATATGAAATATAGTAAGTTCATTTTTTCGCAAAGGGTGATAATTCTCACAAACATTGGACGTTATTTGTCTCTTTATACTTTGTTTATCTTTTGTCGGCTGAATAACATTGCTTATTTTTTCCCAACTGTGTAATCATATTTAACGAAATCAGTGTCTTTATGTCTGTCTGTTTCTTTTGACTGCTTTTATCGAAAGGGTGTCACAAGAAGGCAAGCTATTTTCCTTCTTCTTCTTGTGCAATGTTAATTTCCGCAACACTACTAAAAAGAGTTAACTTGAAATAACGTAGCATTAAAATATAGGTCCTGTTTTTTTTTTATTTAAGCCCAGGTCAATACAAAAATGTAGGCGCTTATGATTTATTAAAGGAAGCTATGGCTATTGGGAATAGTGGACCATGTGACGTAACAGTTATCTTCGTAAGAAAATGCAAGTTAAGTTCAAATCATGGGTGAGACTTTTCATGTTGCCATTCGCTCTTATAATCGTACGAAAGGCACGGATTCCATCTCGTCTCCAGATCTGTCGGCGGGGTATAGTATACGTCGAGAGTATCCCGTGTATATAAGGGCTGTTTCTCAGACAGTGGCGTAGGATTCCTCTAAAGAGGTCTTTCCAGTTTCTGTTTCATTAAAAGTATATCTGGTGGTGAGGCTCTAGTCCCGAAGGTCCGGGGAGTGTCTAGTATCCCTTCATTTATATTGCTGCCAGCTCCACTCTGAACCGGAGTGGTAGTAGCATGTCAACAAATTATTTTAAGATTACCAGTGTTTAATAGTAAGACTGAAAACCATGTTACTTTCACTTAGAGATTGGGAAAGGCATAAAACCATCTGTCCTCCCCGCTGGTATGATAGAATAGTTCGCCATGCGTGTTTTTTTAAGCTTGTGTAGTAAATCAGTCACCGAAAAAGAAAACTAAATTCAAACCAGCTTTAAACCACATAAACCTTGAACACGTGTCAAATTCTGGCCGTGGTTGATGTTTTGCCTAGGTATTAGAATTATATCTATGGGTCAAAGAACTGGTTTGAAGACTTTTTGGATGTTTGTTTTTTAGATACATTGCTGATAAAGTATATATTATTATTTACATT
>CM042145.1:73610068-73612568 GCA_023376005.1 Doryteuthis pealeii
CATCCGATAATATGAAATATTTTACGCTTGATTCTACAGGAGTTAAGTCAATAACACATTTATTTTGTAATTCTTTGTATATTTCTCTATTTGAAGAGTTTATTCGTATTTTTGCATGCTTAATTTTTTTTTCTGATGTTTCTGCCTTCTGAATGCGTGAACATTTTGACACGTGCACGGATCTTTGAAGGACGTTTTCTTTTTTTTTTTTTTTTTTTTGTTGTCTTCTCTTCGTCATAAAATGTACATTAGCAAAATCAAAACTCAACGTTTTAACAGTAAACCCACTTAATATTCATTAAAATGCAATTTTTCTTTGTCGTGCAAGGTCACATACGAATATTTATAGCTAGGTTCTCTCAACAGTAAAAATGAACGCAAATTAATCAATTATATTATGGCTTTTTATCGCTCAAAAAATCTATATTTATATGTATTTTTAAAATGCATTCTCAATATATGATTTTACTAGCTGAAAATACGTCAACGCCGGGTAAAATATTTTATCTCAGCTGGTGATTTGAGAATTTTTATTGCCAATCAAAAAAATAATTACAGCTATTCATATCATTCATCTGTTTGATGGTATATCAACTCCTTAGATCTTATGTAATGTCGATATATAATTTGTTTAATTATAATCATAACTACTTTTCTCTTGTTATCTTTTTTTCCACACTTTGACTATAACAATACATCGTTTGTCCCCAGTTGTATGGTGTCAAGTATTGGAAATTAATACAAACAATTTGCACAAATATGTTGTTTCCCGTATTTCAATATAATAATAATCATTTGATCCATATATTGGGATTATTTCCCTTACTTACAACGGTTTTTTAGTCAACTAGGGTACGTTGCCACCGGTCGTATAAATAGGCTGTACCGCGAAACTCTCTTTTCTTATAAACTCTTCAGCTATCAGAGGTAACACGCCAGTAGTGCATCCCCTTCCTTTAGAAATGGGAGCTTTCCCCCAAAGGTATTCAGCGTACCTGTTACGCGGTGGCCTTTTCAAAACTTAAGTGATGGAATTATTACTCTGTTCAGTAGCGTCAGGACTATCTACAAGGAATATTCTTTTTTATTGGAACATTTATTCTATACACATAAAGTCTACATATTCTTTTATTCTGTATGTGTTGTCTCTGTTAGAATTTGCTCTGACTACAACATCTCTTTGTTATCACTTCTGTCGGGATTTGCATTGATGAGGCTTTAACAATTGCCCCCACTCTGGGTCAGTAATAGCAGAAAAACAGCAATGAGGGTATACTCAAAACAACCCATAGCTCCATAAACCCATCCTCATCACTGGATGCAATTTAGTATCATAGAGAAGACACACATTATAGTAAATGGCGTCATCGGGCTCAAACCTCGATCACGTAACAAAGTCAATGCCACTTATAAGCACGCATGCGCAGTACCAAGTCTGGCAATAATAAAGATATATTATGGCGAATTTGAGGATAACACAGTACAAAATATTTTTTGAAAGTTTCAGGGGAACGAGTCTTTTTTTTTTCTTCTGTTTCTTACTATTTTTGATCTGCTGATTATAAATATGAAACCAATTTTGTTCTGTATGCACCACCTTTCATGCAATTTCTCTGAATGTTTGAGATGAGGCTTGAAGATTAGTATTATCTGCGTTATTCGGACTATTGTCCCCATCTTCATTGTTATTTTTACAACGTTTCGGCTGATATACCATCCGGCCTTCTTCAGCTATTTCTTGTCGGACTCGGTAACCTTCTCGGACTCGGGAACCTTCTTTTTGAACTCGGAAACTTTCTTGTCGTAATCGGGAGCCATCACGGAACTTTGAACCTAACCCTTTATTTAGTACTAACTCTTTATTTACCCCCGTGGACTAAATAAAGGGTTAGGTTCAAAGTTCTGTGATGCCTCCCGATTACGACAAGAAAGTTCCCGAGTTCGAAGAGGAGGTTTCCGAGTCCGAGAAGGTTCCCGAGTCCGAGAAGGTTTCCGAGTCCGACAAGAAATACCTGAAGAAGGCCGGAGGGCATATCGGCCGAAACGTAGTACAAATAAAAATGAAGATGGGGACAATAGTCCGAATAACGCAGATAATACTAACCATTCATGCAGTTTGAGGTATTACATTTTATTCTTTTGCGGCTAAATAAATCATTACGCGTTTCTGATATCAATAAAAACATATAATTTTGTTTGTTTTTCGTCTCAAATTTGATCATGGCTACAAGGAGACATCAATGTGGGAACAACCCAAATAATTTCTTCTATATTTGTGGATACTTCACGCTTATTCGTCAAAGGCGCAACATAACATTGTTTGTGAAGGAAGTCTATAAAGCGTACTTCAGATTTACTCTTGGTGATCAAGACAAGGAATGGGCCCATCATACTGTATCTCATATCTGTGATAAAATGCTGCGTGACAGGACGGAAGAAGGGCTTACCTTTCAGAATTACCATGATTTGGTGGGAACTGGAGGGCCACACATTTACTTCT
>CM042145.1:73617568-73620068 GCA_023376005.1 Doryteuthis pealeii
GACATTGGTGATGTGACATTTCTTTCGATATGTGATTGTTTTCTTGTTTTTTTCTTTCTTTCTTTCTTTTTGTCAACAGTATCTCTGCAAACACAGCTATATGACCAATCAATATACCCTTTATTCAATACATATATTCAACCAGTAACATTGAAATGCGTGCGTGCAGGGAAAGCAGAATTACAATCGTATTTATTTGAACGGAACTTAAATCATTACTGATTATTTTATTAGATAAAGGAAGGCAAGATTTATAATAAATATTGGTATACTAGTTTTTCTCTACGCTTTAATTTAATTTGAAATATAAATCAGACACGCATATATATATATATATATATATATATATATATATATATATATATATATATATAAATATATATATATATATTCGAGTCACAATGACAGCACGGATATCCTTCTTTCTCTCTCACCAATCGTTCTTATTTGTCATCATCCCTGGCAATTCTATTGCACGGCATCCAGAATCTGTGCAGAACTGGTAGATGCAGGTTTTTTGCTAATTGTAGTCCATTTTTAGGTGTCCACTAATGAGTTTGGCTTTAGTTATCCAGCAGTGTCTAGCATGTTTTTTCGGCTTACTTTGATAGTTTGTTTTATAGGAGGCAAGTGGTTGTACAGCTAGATTTTGTGAGGTGCATCTTAAAGGATTCGTTCAAGATAGCACGGAGCTTCGTCGTGTAGTTCCAATCTAGCTTTTCCTTTAAGCGTTTTGTTAGAGTCCAAGTGGTGTAGCCATACAGTAGCAATGACACGGCTACAGATTGAAAGAATTTGCGTTTTATCTGATCACAAATATCAGATTTTCATATGATCAACAATCTGTATATAGTTGTCCATTTATTTCCTATGCATATATTGACATCGATTTCTGTAGATGAGATATAACTATCTAGGAATATGAACTGGCCTAATAACTTGAGAGGCGTGTCATCTAGTTGGATAATGTGTCCTTCTTGCTAAATCACATCAAATCTCTTTTATCTAACTTCACATAGAGGGCAATTTTCAGCCTCCTTTACGTTATGCAGCACTGATTCGGCTTTTACAGTGAGCTAGATTAGCTGCGTAGACCGCATCAGCAATAGTTAATGCGGGATATTGCCAGTTAATTGATTTTTTTTGTTCGAAACCTTTTTCTTTTGTAACATTTAACGACATTCGTAGAACGTAGTTTTTATAGGTGATACACCCTATAAGACTAATGGAATGCGCCGACGGGTTACTATAAGTAACAGGGACAATTGTGGCTTGAACAGTAAGCCAATGCGAGTTAGCTCACAATTCTATTTGTCGGACGTAATTCCCATTTCTCTGTATTGTATTTGTCTACTTTCTGTTAATACATTTTACATTTGTTACCAGTCGTTTTGTTCTTATTTGACCCCTTAAAACCCCACAAAAGTAGTCTAAGGTGATTATAAAAATATGAATATATACGATGCTAAACTTTTTCCTTGCGATAATGTCAAAGTAAACTGTATGACTATCAGGGGAACCAACCATTGATTTCGTGTCTTTGTAGAGCATCATTATAGCGGAAACAGTTATTTGTAGAGACCGTACTCTAGTATTATTTGCAGAATTTTCCTCTGTGTATGGAGTCAAATGCATTGGAGAAATGTACAAACAATTGTACTGATTGGATATTTGTTGGAATTTTTGGGATATAAGGCGTGTGCCAGATGTTCACTTCTACTTATAGACTCGCCGATAAGCACGTGACCAACCTATTGTCCAATCACTGGCAGTGCTCTGCTGCTGTTATTATTATTTATACTGGCTGATTCTAATCTTAGCTCACTACTACTTGGATCTTCTTGGACAACGGACCTAAAGGATTGTATATCACAGGACTTATTGACTTACCAAAGGATTCTGTATCACAGGACTTATTGACTTACCAAAGGATTCTATACCACAAGACTTATTGACTTACCAAATGATTCTATATCACAGGACTTATTCACTTACCAAAGGATTCTATAACTCGGGACTTACTTATTTACTTTAAGTTGTTTACAACTGGCCAAGGATGGCGGCCAGATACCTAACAATATTTTTTTGCTCAAAGCCCTTCCCTCAACCGAAGAATAATCAGGATCTGAGAAGATGTTGATCGATTACTATGAAACTGTTTTTATTTTTTTCTAGGGATTTTTGCTACTTCAAGTCACATGCGATTAAGAAGAGCATTTTAAATCTTAATAGCGATGGCAGTAAGATTTATAACTCTGTAGTTCTTAGGGATTCCGAGGTCCCCTTTCTTAAGGAATGGTAGGATTCAGCCTTTTGTCCATATCTATATAGTATTTTGTTTATACATTGCATTACATGATGAATATGTGTGTCGTCAAATTTCCTTATATTCGAAATATCCGATCATCATAAGAAAACTACACACTCACACACACACACACACACACACACACACACATATATATATATATGTGTTGTGTTTGTGTATGTGTGTGTGTAT
>CM042145.1:73625068-73662466 GCA_023376005.1 Doryteuthis pealeii
GTTGTATACGAGCACTAAAATGTGCCGTAATAATACTTCATATATAAAATTGAAACGTAATAATAGTTTATATAAAAAGAAAAAACTTAGGATTGATTGATTAATTGATGAATAGATTTCAAAAATATCGCGACCTTTTTATTACACCAAACTATTTAGAATATTCTAATTTTCAGAATAGATAAATCTCCGATCAAATGATTGGTTTGGTTTGTTTTGTTTTACGGCATATCAACCTCAGTGGGTCATTTAATGCCAATAAAGTGTTGAAATAAATCAATGCTTAATGGATAATACAATTTTTTTATAAATACATTTTTTATTTAACCCATAGATGGGACCCTAACAGGTACTACCACTCCGGGTCAGAGTGGACCAGGGAGCAATGGTGATTAATGGGGTGCTCCACATTCCCCAAACCTCCAAAACTGGAACCTCGCCATCAGATAGAGTTTAACGTCATTCCTAGGACATGTAGGCCCGCAGCCACCGCCTTCTAGCACCCATATGATAAAAAGGGGTTGGGGCTTGCCATAAGGGCAATAGGGTTGGGAAAATCATATAGGTGCTAGGGCTTGACGTGACCAGCCGATTGATCGGAGGGGGCCTCTTAGACCGCCCGTCTAGCCCAAGATAGGGCCAAAGTGGAATATTGCAAGTCATGAATTGCTCATCCACCTGGGCTCTATCCTTAAGCATCACGGGTCGCCACCCACGGCCAACAGGTGGCCCATTGGGGGAGTCTTACCCTCTGCAGAGGTGCAGTCGGTGCATTCTAACGCCCCAGCCAGCAGGGCGGCCGATCAAATGTGCAAATGAATGATAATTATATGGCGTGTGAACATTGGTTGTATTTCATCGTCATATTTTAATCCATCAAATTGTTTGAATAGAATCATACAAATCTTTGAAGAAATTTACAATTAGAACACAACTTCACAGGTTGTCTAGCTTGAAATTAAAATTTTCAACACAACACTGGATGAAGAAAAAAAATTCTCAGAACACTGGATGTAGGAAGAAATACTTTCAAGCCGTAAAAATCTAAAATGTTCGTAACTTGGTTAATTGCACAGTTAGTTCTTTGGGATGGTATATCAGCTGACTAAATGAGCTATAACACTCGTTCCAAATGCCTTCCGCATTTTCTTTTTTTGTTTTCTCGTAAATTGGTTGTTTTAACAAACCGCAATTAACGTCATCGGACTAAAGAATAATGTAGAAATAAATAAAGGAAAAAAAACAAAAAAAAAAACAAATGAATACAAGAAAGTGGTAAATGGTTTGTCAGGTGAAATGAACAAAGATGGCGTTGAGTGAGGTGAGGCTCTGTACAACATGAACGAAATTTAGCTGGGTGTGGCGTTTTCGTTGTTCTTATTTCTTTGTTGGTAGAAAATTGCGTGTGTAATTAGTTTCTCTCAGCTTCATCTCATTACAACCGCAATCAATTGTAGTTGGTTTTGTTTTGTTTTTGTTTTTTTAGGACGAAAATAAAATATAATTTACCAAAAAATACTTGAAAATGTTCAGATTTACTATCTTTCTTCACCACGGCAAGCTATTTTTGCGTGGGTTTCTTTTCTTAACGTTTTTCTGAAACCTGCTGTAACACTATTTTGTTCTAACAGATTTTAACTTGCTTATAGATTTGCAAGCTCACAGTTTATGTCCAAATGCAAAATATACCATTAACACAGTCATATTAAAGGCAATGTATTAAAACTGTTTTGATATAAATTAAGTGTTGAAATATTAGTGGTGTTGTAATGTTATAATGGTGATTGGAATCGGGAAGACGAGTTCAAATTTCGACAGGCGCACTTTGAATTCAATACAAACTAATCGGGAACGGCATGAATCAATAAACCTCCAACAGCTATGCTTTAATTAAGGAAGACTGGGATATCATGTTACGACTGGCAACCCGTCTGGGTGAAGGGCATATCTGAATTCAAAAGGCAATTCGAGGTTGTAGGGGCCGGGTTAGCTCAGTCGGACGAGCGTTCGGCTAGAAACCACAAGGTTCCTAGTTCGATACCGGTCCTCACCAATTCAGCGTATGAGTAGCACAGGGATATGTGCGGTAAAGTAAGGAGCTGATGGTAGGTGTTGCGCTCCGCCCCAGATGCTAAAACAATCTCCTTGGTCTAGCGCTATTGAAAAGGGGATAGACTCCCTCGCTGACTTGCTGATACCGACTTTACTACTATTGTTGTCACAACTTCTGCCACAGCTATGGCGTCAATATATATTTTCTCTCATTCTTTTCATAGACATAATTTTCGGTGAGTGTAGAAGTATTTCTTCATAGACAAATTCTGGGCTTATATGCAAGTTTACCGAGCAAAAATTAGGTTGAAAGCACAGATCCATAATTTCGCCTCAAACTACGTTGCAGTGAAAAATAATCATAGATGTATGAAAGTATAAGATTTTATGAGAACTGACATGTACAGATTCACACCAGATTTACAGAGCTAACCATGTCCAGTATATTATCGATGGGGATTTAATCGGACCGTATAAAATTGGTACTAGAATATTTCCACTTGTATAAAAAATGTTGTCATTTGATCCCGCTTGGCGATAAACACGTATAATATTAATTTTGTAATAAAACTCCAGCACATATTTTGTGTTTAGTTCCTCTGCCCAAAGGTATAAATACATACTTGCAATAATGCATATATCTAGGTACGGGTGTGTCTATATAGGTATGTACGGGTATAGGCGTAGCTTATGTATATGTATATGCATGTTGGGTGAGTGGATATGTACAGGCGTGTGCAAGCATAGGTAATATATATATATATATATATATAATATATATATATATATTATATATATATATATATATATGCGTGATGATGATGATATAAACACACGCATATATATATATATATATATATATATATATATTACCTATGCTCGCATACGCCTGTACATACATACATACATACATATATATATATATATATATATATATATATATATATATATATGTGTGTGTGTATGTGTGTGTGTGTGTGTGTATGTGTGTGTGTGTAAAGTAAATGGAAGTGAATCCGACAGTATGAATTAAACATTTTTAGAAAACTATTTTTTTAGCGAACTATAACATCATTTGTTTGTTTTTTCTAAAAATGTTTAATTCATATATGTATATGTATGTGTGTGTGTGTTTAATGTTTAATTCATATATATGTGTGTGTGTGTGTGTGTGTGTTTACTGTTTAATTCATATATGTATATGTATATATGTGTGTGTTGAATATGATTGAAAATAAAAAAATATACGAGGGTGATGATGAATGTATTGCTGTTTATAGCCGACACATGTTTCAACTGGTCTCTTTACATGTACGTAGTATTGGTTTACAAATTGTTTTAAATGAAATAGAAATAAATAATTCCCGGTCACGCTTCTCCAGTCATCATCATTAGGACCGGTCGAAATATGTGTCGACGATAAACAACATGAAATGACCATCTTATATTTTTCATTTTCAATTTTTCTCTTCAACATTTTGTCGGATTCATTGGTGGATTCATAAGGTTAGAGACATAAGCGTCTAACTCGTGTGAAGTGTTTGCTGGTCAAGCGGGAAGAGAATTCAAAATTCCCGGCTAACTGACTAAATACTCTGGTCCCCTATCGGCAGAAACCAACAGCAAGGGAAGATTAATCTTCTAGACCCCATATCAATCCAAACAGGGACAGACAATCGCCACATTTGTATAGTGATACTCTGTCTTACAAGTTTACTTCGTTTCGCTTGTAACTCAATTTTTTCGTATATCAAATCAATTTTCGCTATTTAAATGAACGGAAATGCCTTTAATCCGTTTCACTCACCACCACCCCAAGAAAACAAAAAAAAACAAAAAACAACTCAACAAAGAACAAATAATAAGAAAATTGTGTACTATACGTAAGTAAAGTTGACGGGGTGGCCTAAAGTCGGTATCAGCCAGACAACGAGGAAGTCTATCCCCTTTTCAATTGCACCAGACCGAGGTGTAGCTCCTTTACTTAGGTGTAGCTCCTCACTTAACCGCACAGATCCCTGTGCTACTCACACGCTGAGTTGGCGAGGGCCGGTATCGAACCAGAAACCTTGCGATTCACTAGTCAAGCACTCTACCGACTGAGCTAAACATGTGTATGTGGGGGGGTTGCCCCCCCCCAGTCTGCTATAAGTAAGTAACATTCCCACAGGAACTATTTATCACTTCCCTAGGACGAAGTCCTACTTTCTTTATTTACGTTTGATACTTATTAACTATGTATTGCTGTATCATTTTTAATTAGTATATGTATTCTTGTCTTGTATGTGTTTCTCCGTTGCTCACGGAATGAAGTCAGTTATTATTTTATAACTTTGTTGGAATATTTCTTGTACTTCTATGCATCCACGTTGGAAGGTCACTCCAAGCTTTCCAACTATATTATAATACCTTTAAATCTTACACTAAGTTATACCAAGAAATATGACCACACCCGAAATTTCTGTCATTCTATGATCTTGATGCTGAGTTCTTTGGTTTAAAGTTATTTTGACATTAGAAAATTGTCGACTGTCTGCAAAAATAATATTTCTAAATGCCAAGAATTAATATCATCACATTTTGTTATATAGCCCTTTTACGACATCGGGCATATAATAATCCTACACAGACACAGACACAGACAAACATATATATATATATATATATATATATATATATATATATATATATATATATATATATATATATAATATATATACATATATATATATATGAGGAAGAATGAATAAAGAAAAGAAAGTACAGAATGGATAATAAAAGATTAATTTAATCAATATCACTTACACATGTGTTTCGGTCAGTTTATCAATGTGTACACGATTCAAACTATTATTTTTATTAAATAAACAAATGAAATGAAATAATAATAATAGAAGAATGTAAAAATATTCCGTACACAGAGAAAATTCGACCTTCATCAGAGTTAAATTTTATTTTGAATGAAAAAATTCTTTGGAGAATATATATATATATATATATATATATATAATATATATATATATATATATATATATATATATATATATATATATACAGAGATGGGTGTGTACCGTGGTATCAAACGTGTAACTAAACAAATTAGGAATATTTGCAGAATCCAATAGACGATGAAATAGAAATATAACTATTTATCATTAGGAATAAATGGGACGTTTTTCAATCTTTGTAATATACAGAATACTTGGGTGCAAGCATGTCATGGTCAATAGTTTAATATTTTTCTATGTATTAAGATAGTAGACTGAATAGTGGGCATCAGAGCATTTGGGACTTTGATTATAGGTTAGTAAGTATTAATATGTCGAGCGAATTCAATTTGCAAATTTTCAAGTTTTTAAAAAAATGTTGTTACAGTGTTTGAAAGGTTGTAAAATAATTTCGGAAATGGTGTCCGTATAAATCCACTTGCGAATTATAAACTTTATATTGATTGGCAACTTTAAATTGGGGTCAGCTACAATAGATCGATTCGGATCATATAATTACAATAGTTGAATGGAATGGTAACGAACGTGATTTGTTTTCATAAAACGACGTTACTTTTTGATTATTGATTTCCCCAAAATAATCCCTGGAAAAATGAATAATTTAGAGGCAGTGCATTTATCTTAACACAAATGTGAAATATGAGGAAGATCAAAAATGAAAATAAAAAATGAATAGCGTCTTTTTCTTGATGTATATTCATCGTCTTTCTGTAAATTAATAGAGTTTAGTACAATAGATTGAAGAAGTAATAGGAAGCAAACTATTGTCAGATGGGTGTGGGTGGTCCGACAGTTGTTTTGTGAAATGGATACGATTAACCGAGTTCAAACACTAGACAAGACTTTTTGCGTTTCACCTTCACGCTAATGCCTCAGGTAGAGACTTGTATCCATCTAGTCACCCGCCAGCTACGGGTAAATAGTAAAAGAATGGACGCTTTAGCCTTGGTAAGCCTCGTCAGTGACTGAAATTCTGATTTCATGGCAGTTGTACTCCGCTTTAGAATTGACGTTGCATTGAAGCATCTGGAGTGGACATTCTTTATAAAGGAATGCGTCTTTCCTTGATCGACTGAACAAAAACCAATTCCCATCTACCTGTTGAAGAGACATATATAAAAAGAATAAATGATTTCCTGCTGCCTCTACAGCCCTGCAGAATGTAATGTACACCTTTACCGCCATTAATCCTATTTCCACAATGACATAGTGTGGTAGTACCTATTAGGGTCCAATCTGCGGATTAAATAGATTAAAAATCAGTTTAAAAATGTGTTTAAAAATAAGTTTGAAAAAAAATTGAATAAAACAAAATGTTTTCGGTATAAAATAACCCATGGTTGACATGCCGTAACAACCATCAACCAACATAACAAGCACCACCTCTCCTGATCAAAGTGGACCTGGGAGTTATACCAGTGAATAGGTACTTCACATTCTTCAGAGCTCCAGAACTGGAACTTCATCACGGGATGTGTTATCCACAGGACACACTGACTAACAGATATTATAATTAAAGAATGATTTCAGAACATATGAACGGGGAATCGACAACACAAACCAATTTCATGATTAGAACAGCAAAAGTGTGACACACATCCCCATAGAAAGACAAGTATATTACCATATTGGCATACTTTTTATTATTTTTAAATACCAACTTGAAATTATATTTTTAATTAAATACTGTCTTTTCTCACGCAATATCTTTAGACGCAGAGGGAAAAAGGAAAACAATGTGGAGTTTAATTCAGCTAAAATAATGAGTTTTACTGCAACACCTCTGTGTTCAACTGACAGTTCAAGTGCATTTATAAATTCAAAGAGTACAAATGCAACAATATGAAAATTCAAAAAAAAAATATACAAATGAATTAATGGGGTTGGAAATAGGTTATAATTTCGCGTACCCAGCATTTTCTTTTTTTGTCCCTTTTGCTAAAAATTGTACTTTTTAAAAGTTTTATTTTGGAATTTAAAAAAAAAATCAAAAATCTCGTTGGCTTTGACTGCTTTATTTACTGTTAATAAAAATGTATTTTCGATCGACACGGCTAATTAATCGCAGCAAGATGTCAACAAAAACGAGTACGAAACGAAATGTTTGCTGGTTTGTACATGAATTTTCTGAATTAAATAACCAGTTTATTCTTGTTTAATATGTTGGAGCCTCAAAGGTCTTGAGATTCGCATTGAGAATTGTGATGAGAGTGGGGTCCCCATTTACAAACGATTCACCACACGAACACATTTGATAATCCACGAAGGAAACATATTCTATGAAGCAAGTCAGACTGTTCAAATATTCAAGAAAACATGCTGTGCATTAAGATATTATATTAGTTTATTAACTACGTGTACATTCTTTAATTCTATTAATTTTATAATTTTTGCCAAGTATGTGCCTATATAATTTTCCAGAGTTTATATACTTTTGAGTGTGGTGTGGGTAGGAATTGGAACGCGTTATATATATTTGCTTGCATTTCAATTATTTACCTATCAAATAATTAGGTTAACGAATGAGACTCTGGAACATATTATATTCGTATATATACACTGTATATACAGATTCAATTCTAAACCTTAATATGTGTCAATCAATTTTGTTTAAAATCATGTTTCTTTTTGTTGTTTCCCAAGCAGACACTTAGTAAGTATTCTTTTTAATAATAGATTTTTTATTATTCTACCCAGAAGGTCCGGATAAATCAGGGATAGTCACGTTTTGCTCTGTGTCTACTGCTGCTACGAGTTTAGCTTGTTGCAGTTGAAATTAATTTTTCATGAAACAAATTTAAAGTATTTTCCTTCATTTATTCATCTATATTGCCTTGTCCGTTCAAAAAGCAGAAACAATGTACATCGGCAAAGTTATCAGTCTGGAAAAAATATCCTTAATGTAACAAGTTATATTCATACTCACAAAACTATTACAGATTCAGTTTGAATAGGTACGTTTTCTCGGGATTCATCAATGACATGTATATTGTCATACTAATTATTCTAAATGCGAAACAAGTTCAACGCCCTAAATAAACTAATTCAAGTATAGAATTGTGTTATTGAATTTCTCTAAGCGGAAAATAAATGGATATTATTGACACTTTTCGAGGGCCAAGTCTGTGAGTGTGAGAACATTAGGCGGTGGGCAATATTTTTTGGCTGTGGTATGATGATTGTGAGTCACAATTCACGTTTCGATTAACCATGCACAAAATAATCCTACAAAACGAAGAACAAATCGATCAGGTTATTCGCAAGGACAGGTTGATTACGGTGAAAGAATTACGAATGGAGCTAAACGGTGGTCTCAATATTTGTGGACGGCCACACTCTATTTCGATATGTATAAGTGAGATTGCAAATTTTGGCTGGACTTCAGTACCAGACTTACCGTAAATTTAGATCCGTGTCTTTCAATTTTCATCAGTTAAATCTGATAAAAACAGGATTAATCAAAAAATGTTTTCCTGACAAGGATGCAACCATTATTATTGTAAATTTTTCTTTATAAGGCCAAATTCACTGGGATGTACTCATGTTTTAATATATGAAGGTAATTCCCATTCGGTAGTTGTGATTTGGTGGAAAATGATGTTTGATTGCTTAAATCTTTTTCCTTAAATGGCACTCCCTGTATATATTGTAGTTCATCTCTCGTATTAAACTTATAAGCGGATTGATATTCTTGACAAGGCATTATTCATTTTTGAAAATTAATAAAATATGGAAGCTATGCTTTGTTGTTTACTATCTAGTATATATGACGTGAATTCTATGAATATTATGTATTTCTTTAGATTAAAAGTGCGAAAAGTTTCTCAACATTGACTTTAAATATATCACTTTTATACTAAATTGAAACTATATTTAGATAATTGTGCAGATACGCGTACTTTTACCAGTACCCTGAAATAATACTGGAAAGAGATAATTAGAAAATCCGTCCAGATTGATTTTATAAGCTGTTCGATGGTGAGCTATAATCAATGACAAAATGCACTTTTATTTGTTCGGTGACGTCCAGATAGACGGGAAATACACACGCAAACTCACACACATCTATCTATCTATCTATCTATCTATCTAATCTTCTCTCTCTCTCTCTCTCTCTCTCTCTCTCTCTCTCTCTCTCTCTCTCTCTCTCTCTCTCTCTATATATATATATATATATATATATATATATATATATGTGTGTGTGAGGGTCATGCAAAGCGTTCTAAGCCTCACCCAGATATTGTATGACTGCTCGAGTCTCTATTTTGTCCATTTTTAGAAATCACAAATTTGGATCGGCATCACCAGCACAAAAATTAAAATAGGCATATAAATAAGATGTTTCTAGTTTTATACGAAGTGGCTGTTCAGCCACTTCGTATAAAGACTGGGTGAGGCTTACAATATATATATATAGTCTATCCTATTATATATATATATATATATATATATATATATATATATATATATATATATATATATATATATATATATACTACGAAAAATAGGAGAATAACGATGAAAACTAAAAACGATGTTCAAAATGAATTTTAAAAAAGAACAGGCTAATTATCATTCTGACGACTGCTAAAAGCAAATAATCTAAAAGGAATGTCCGATACTAATTTAACAGTTCCATCGGAATCGTCATATAATACAAGTGGTATTATTCAATTAACGTACGTTAAGAGTACATCAGCAAATAGACACTTAATTTAATCACAGCTATTTATGCTACTCCTGTAGAGATGGGTGGATTGTTGAAGTCTCTAGCAGTCTAATACACCGAAGTTTTTGGCTGCTGCTTGTAGCTAAATTTACTAAGTAATATACAATGCATAGGTTGTTCATCCAACCAGTAGTACTTTTTTATACAACTTAATGACTGCCACTTTAGTATTAATAGTTTTATAGCTTAATACGCCTAAAATTAATGGTCAATTCCATAGCGGTTTAATACGTATTTGACCTGTAGCAGTTGTACTTATGCCAAGTAATATTAGTAGTGTAGGTGCTTTAATACGATTTGTAATGAAAAATGTCATTTGTAAGAAAATCTCATAGTGCTTGTAAACGTCTATAAATTGCGTCTTCTCATTGTAATCAGTAATGTGCATGTTTAGTGTAAGACTGGATGCATACAAAATATCTAATAAATATTTTGATATTAGGAAGTGAATGAAGTATTGTTGGAAATTGATTACATATTGTCTCAGATGTAATTTGTAAATGCAAATGTCTTGTCACTTGACCTCGTTACAACTACGTCGGTTTGTAGTTTAATCCCGAGATGTTGGAGGTTTCCTGCTGATTGTAATAATGGAATTCTGGAGATAAGACTATATGCATTTTTGATTACCTTCGGCTTATGGGAATTCGTATCTAACGGATGCTTACTTGATGGCCAAATGAGGTTGCTTATCGATCATTAAGATCAGATTTCATGAAAATATATATCTTTTAAGATATGCTTAAACAAATGATATATTGAGTCACATTCGATTTATATTTGACTGCTGCCTCTGATCAGGAAACGTTTACTATATGCAACAAAGATATGTTCCAAAAATGATTGTGTCAATATCGCCCGGGGCCCTGTGCAGTTTTATCCAGTAAACGTCCTCAATATGTCGTTGTTTTGTTTTTAGATAAGATAAGTTGAACAACGTTTTAGGTCGAAAGTGTATAAGTCACAGATCTGTTCTACAAAGAAAAATCTTATTATAATGGAGATTATGTGTTTGTTTTTCTGTAACCGAAACTATATCACTACTCCAGTCACTATTCATTTAGTTATTATACATCACATTCTCGATGAATCATTTTTATTTAAGCCTCAATTATTAATAAAATTGTTTTTCATTATTAATACTGCTGGCCATATCTACGTAGTAATGACATGCAATTGTATTTATATGTACAACAAATGCGGTTTACAGTGTGAACGGTAAGCCTAATTTGCATATTGATATTTAAAATTTGATTTTAATAAATATCTGCTTAGTATTGTTGATTTCTAATTATTTGATTTTATCTTAATGAATATGAGTAAAAATCTCGGAGATAAATCTTAAAAGAAATTAATTAACAAAAAGAAATAACTGTAATTTTATTCTTTACTTCCTAATTTAACTAAATAGTTAAATTAGAAAAGTTTAGCAATGAAAGACGGGGGCGATGGGAGAGGAAGCTACAGCTGTTATATTTTTCGATTATACCCCTCTGTGTTTCAAATCATTTTATTTGCATTCTTATTTAGTTTCTTTAGACTTTCTAATTTAATATAATATATTATGACATTAATACTTGCACCCGGAGGGTGCATATATTTGCTAGTAAATATAAACGAATTCCAGAATACAAACATAATATCATTTTTAATCATTCCTCGGGCAATTTCGTGTAAAACTTAGAGATCTATGGGTGGTGGACGGAATATACGTTGGATGGTCAGTTTTCTCCTTTCTGAGAGTCTAATAGGAAACCATTGACTGACGTGACTGCTATAGTTCCCGGCGATTATATGCTTAGAATCACGGAGGAACATGCTGATTTTAACTTCTGCCTACTCACTTGAATATATATATATATATAATATATATAATATATATATATATATATATATATATATATATATATATATATATATATATATATCTACGTCCGGACAAGAAAACAAACTTTCAAAGGTGCATCTCCAATAACTAAAGTGCCTTAACTACTGAAGCGCTGTCTATTGACTACGGATCGTTTTAGCAGTAAGGAATTCAGTTTATTGTAGACAATAAGTAAACCTTTTCAAATAGAATCATGTATATTTCTATTTTATTTTCTATTAAAATCAGCCGATCTCCTTAACTTGTTTAGCTATCCTAATATTACTATACACAATATATCATATATATATATATATATATATATATATATATATATATATATTATATACTACTTCACCTCATACACACCAATACATAAACGCACGCACATGCATACATAAAGTATACGCTACTATTCATATAAATAGCCTTATTGCCACACACGCTCCTATGCGGATAAACATTGTTGCCCCTAAATATGTGCATCCTGGCACACAGAAGTTTATAAAGTCACACCCACAAATATAATCTGTTATTGTAGTCTGCTTTAGAGAAGTATCAATGGAATATCCAGTTTGTCTTGAAACAAATCTGAATGACATCTCAGCTTGGTTTTAGGAATCCGACATTTTGGTATATTCTATGTATATTTTCAATCAACTTGGTATATTCTATGTATATTTTCAATCAACTACGAACGTATACACACACACACACACACACACACACACACACATATATATATATATATATATATATATATATATATATATATATATATATATATATATATATACTACGCCTACACACATCCATACCCATACAGATTTGCGTGCATATGTTTTATTTCACCTAGATATGTGAACTATGTAACGGTAAGAAGACCACAAACGTTTTTTTTTAACATGTGTATACACTGACGATAAGCCCACGAATGCAACGTGAGTCTAGAATCTCAAACTAAACTTCATCTGATAGGTCCACTTGGACCGGGAATGGTAGTACATGTTAGACACACATCTATGGGTAAAATAGATCGTCTTAAAATATTTGTATTCAACAGCACCGTGATCGAAAAAAATCGAAAAATCAACTATAAAAAAAATTGTAATATGTACGCACAATGAACGTAATTCCCTAAAATTCACACATAAAATAACCGTACAGGGATTGACATGTCGTTAAATTCAATCATTCAATCAATCAATCTAAGTTTGTCACCTTTTGCTGAAACTTTGGTTCATCCTGAAACTGTATTTTCTTCAGTCTATCTGTCTCTCTGTCTGTCTTCCCCCATCGATCCTATTTCGTGATCTGTGTTCAATAATGGGTCTTTACTTATTTTGAAGTTATTTTGATGAAGCATGTAGTTTCTTTTCTCTACACAAGAAATCATCGAAGTCACCTCTACGTTACACAGCGGTTTGTACGTAACACTTTTCTTGCACAAGAAAAATATTGCCATCCAATTTCATAAGATTTTTTCATAGCTGAACCTTGGATTGTTGTCTTTGCATTTGGTATAAATTAGGACTAAAGAAACATACATCTGACGGCCTAAACAACAACGACTTCATTTGTTTGTTCGAAAGTAAATCGATGCCTACATTTTACCGCTTGGCATGAGAAAAGGTCGAAAAAATCACTAAAGAGAAAAGGTTATTTTCCTTTCAGACTCATTCAAGTATTGGCAGAATGTATTCTTTTCATTTCCTTGGAACAAAAAATAATAACTAGGCCACTGTAATAGCAAAAGAACATATTTTCTGAGAGTTAAAGAAAAAGATGTAAAAGCTTTAAAAAAATTCTAAGTGTTTGTACATCTGCATATATTTGAAGGAATTCGGCTGTACAATTTTACATTATTTCGCGCGAGAGGAAATCATTTTTTCATGAGGAGACATTTATCGTGTTTGACGAGAATATTTACCATAATTTGATTGGTATTCAAAATATTTTTTCGTATTTCGTTGTTCACGCGACGTTGTAATCGGTCCGCTCTTCGGTTCTCTTCAGGTGCCATATGAATCGCCGTAAAGAAATAAACTTTTTTTATTTTTCAAAAGAATATAAAAAAATACTTTTCTTTTTTAATAGAATTCATTTTTAAAAATCCTAGAAAAAATGAATGTAACAATTTTCTATGATTCTTGGTAAATGTAATCTTACAAGTAACATAATTTCTTAAAATTGATCAGAGAAAATATAAGCTACGTATGTATCCCCCTCACCTCCATGCGTGTACAGATATGCTGAACGCCAAATTCCCATTCATACTTATATGGTACGCCTTTACGCATATATATTATAAACATGATCGCGCCTAGATTTGGATAGACATAGATCCCTACTCTTGATAATATTTATCAATCATAATATTAAATAAATTTCTTTGATGAAGCTTCTCCAGTGAGTTCTCACTAGGAATATAGCCTTTCAGAATATAATAACTTAGTAAAGGCATATAATTGACATCAACATGTATTTAACGAAACTTTTGGGAACTACAAAAGGATGATGCGTGCTGTTTTGAACAAATCCCGTGTTACGTTGTAATATTCACGGCACTAAAACGATACATGTACCGTAGTCCTTTTTCTTTCTTGGTACTAAAACGCCAAAAGTCACCGTGCTGAAATGGTGCCGATAAAGAATCATAACACGAGAAACATGTCGTCACAAGTGCCAGCCTTTATTCTCGTGCTCGTATAGTGGGCTTCTACCAGAGGGGAGGAAAGGCAGAGAGAAAAGAGAGAGAGAGAACACTACTAGATTTCTGGGCTCTCATGAGGTCCGTGCCCTACGACCGACCAGGCAAAAAGAGGACGAACCCTTTCTTTTTTTCCCCACGTCACCACGTGACTTCCGGTCAACCCCCGACTTCCGCTTGCCACTCAATTCTTCGTTCGGGGTCACGCTACGGTCAGACCATCGCTCTCCTCTTTTGGGTCATCACTATTTTTTTAAGCCTTTGTTACTTCTTCCTCCTCCTTCCATTAGCAGTTCTAGCTAACAAAAGTCAGGAATATACCCATCCTGCAACACCCGGAAGCATCACCCCACATTTGTACAGCCACCTACCTCTTACCCCACAGACCATCCAATAAGAGGAAGTCATGCTGAGCACTGCTGAAGATGCAGTACGAACTCATAAGTGATGTTCTCCTGTGAGGTTCCACGCATGGACACACCAGTGTTGGCCGACTAACAAAGACCTTCCCGGGCGATGGTCGATAGAGACAGATGGTGAAAGAGAGCAAATGGAATCAAGCACAACTTGATGTTTATGAAGATGGTGCTTATCTAATTACTCTCACATAATATAAATATTGAAAAATAAAATCGGATAAAAGCAAAACTAATTAAAGTATCCGTCATTGTCGGATAAGTGATCATAACAGGAAAAAAGACTGTTGCATAGCATACACCAAATAAGATGTATGTTTCATAACAGACCTATCTAGACATATGTTGTATACTTTATTCTTATCTAAGCTGCTTCTTTTCTATGTAGATATGTAGTGAATTCTCTGATGTTCAAGTCTTCCTTTTCTTCTAGCAATTTCTTTTTGTGACTTTTCTTGTCTGTGATCGTTATTGCTTTTAGTAACGAACAAAATACGATGTTTTTCTTAGACGTCTTTATTTAATCAAGCTAAGTATAAACAAACACAAGTCGTAAAATGACTTTGGACAACCAGACACTATTTTGTGCTTTGACCGTTCCGTCACCCAGCCAAAACTAGGTTTCTATTCTCACACTCGGCTATTGCCAATGAGAGCGGAGGTTGGTTGATAGATTAAGTTATGTCAATCCCCTATACTGTATATTTTCATAATTCGAGAATTACTGTTGTTTTCAATTTCTACTCTACCATACATAATCTATAGGCAACCTATTATTTATGTAACATGACAAAGCAGACTAAGAAAAATAGCATTTAATTCACCTTTTTCTAAGAGGTGTAAAATCTACACTATTTGTTATGAGTTAAACATTTTCCATCGAATGACATAAATCTTACGATAAGAGCAAAATTATATAACATAAATAAGGCGCGTGGTTTATTGGTTATCAACGTAGGAACATACAAGGCCGATTGCATTTCACTCGTATGCTTATAAAAGTTATACATCCAATTATTCTCCGTCCAGATATTGGTAAAATATTAGGGGTATACGAATAAACTCACTGTATAGCAATTACAGATTTCCAAGTCTTAAAAAGACGTCTTCAACGCAAACGCACAGTGTAAACCGGTCCAAGCGATTATTGTATCTGATCTTATCGGAAGAATGAGGGTGAAACATTAACTGACATTAGATGGCATTAATACTACCACCTGGCTAAGTTCATTTGCATCACGCAGGGAGAGTTTAAAACATGAAAGCTATTTCTGCGCTCGTATATATATATATATATATATATATATATATATATATATATATATATATATATATATATTTAAATAAATAACAAAAGACTTATAGATCTTGCATTATAGACTATTTCAGGGAGCAAGATCTATAAGTCTTTTGTTATTTATTTAAATATAAATTTGCTCTGTGACTCTAACAATAAGAGCACACATTGAGCTCTCAAACTGCGACAAGTTGTTTTTAAAAAAAACCTATGTCGTAAGGAAGATTTCTTCTCTGGACTTTTGGATATATATATATATATATATATATATATATATATATATATATATATATATATATATATATATATATATATCAGACCAAGGGCAAAACAACGGTTATCTATTAGAATTTTTTTTTGTGTTTTTTTTTTCTTGTTCTTTATATATTTCCTAGATTCCCATTGTCACCGAAAACTTTCACAAGAACAATATATTGATTCATAAGTATATTATATATATATATATATATATATATATATATATATGTATATATGTGTGTGTGTGTGTGTGTGCACGCGCTTGTGTGTTTGTGTGTGTGTCTGTGTGTGCGTGTGTGTGCATGTGTAATTTATTTATTTATTTATTTATTTATTTATTTATTACTGTTTCTCGAAATCAATTATGTTTTATCAGAAGGGATAAAATGTAATCACCTGTATTTTAAAGGAACGGAACCTAACGTGTGGGGATTAAATTATCAATTAAACGTTTAAAGAAATCTGGGGTTTTCCCCTAAAAAAAGTGTGAAACGCAGTTTTCATTACTTCTGTTCGAAACCAAGAATATTCTATCCGTGCTAAATCTAGTGAGTATGGACAATGTGCGAAAAAAACATCAATAATAACGATTTTACCTGTTCTTTTGTTTTGGGGCCATCAATCGTTGTTGAGGCAGCCGATTACATATTTGATGATTATATTGAAATACATGTGCCTTACATTTCTTTTGTATTCTCTCTGGTAAAACAAAATTACTTTTATAATACCCTTATCTCTCTCTCTCTCTCTCTATATATATATATATATATATATATATGTGTGTGTGTGTGTGTGTGTATGTATGTATGTGTGAGTGTGTGTGGGGGAATTTATATATGTAGTTGAAGTTGATATTGTTCTGTGAAAAAGATAATTATACGTAAAGAAGAATTTTTCTAAAAATCAAATGGTAACTCTTAAAATAGCTATCGATTTTCGGTAGAACTGAAAAACACCTCTTATTTACTTCAATATTTGGTTATTTCAATTGTGTTCGATTTTATTGCTGTTATGAAATACACATTTCTCAAATTCTAAAGCAGATATATACGGGATTGCTGTTTTTCTTTTGAAACTTCGCTCGGTTAAAGATCATTTGACACATGTAGGACTATTTTATTTGAAAACTAAACAACCATTGTCTTCAGTGAATATACATGAGACATGTTATACTTCTCTAGAAAAATGTTTGGCTCTTTTAAAAAAAAATGTTGTAAGTATATTTTTAAAGGAAACAATATTGCGATGTCTGGTAAATATTATGTGTATTGATGCTAACATACATTCTATATCTATATTGAAAAAAAGAATGTATTAAATTTTTACTATGTATTTACCCAACACATCTACCACGAGCTAGATGTGAATCAACGTCAATGTTTAAGTAGATTATATCCGATTCAAGAGTTTTCCTTCTCCAAATCAGTTTGCCTTATCGAGGTGAAATAACCCAGTATGATGTACTATTTACTCGTGACTGGGGAAAGTACAAATGGATTCATGCCTTTCCTAATAGTATTAGCACATAATGAAACAAAAACATCCTCGTCCAGGAATTGAACCCATGTTACTGATTCTATTAACTACAATGATAACCGTTACACAGGGCCTCCTTAAATTAGATCTTCACTAAAGTAATTTTGGTTGTATGCAATATTACTGGGAATAAATAGCGAGTAATGCACTCAGATACGATTTGAAGTAAAAGTAATGTCTTTGAAGATTCACTTTACGGTCGAAATATAAATTAAACAAGCGAAGAACGAACTATTTATAGACGGAAAAATAATTTTTTGGCAATGCTCGAAAATTCCAATGTCTTCCCTCATTTACGTTTTCATTAGCTGTGATTAACAATCACTTCTTCAACCATACCCACTTCTTATTTTGAAAGAAAACACTGTGCACCAAAAAAGAAAGTAAAACAGCAACCAATCGACCAATAACAACAAAAACGAAAAGAAAAAAAACAAGAAAAAGAAAAGCAATAAGAACAATCGTAAAAGAAAGACCAGAGGGTATCTCGGCAGAAACACTTTTCCCATTCCCCAATAACATCTGCTTCAAGAGCCAATCATCTGAAAACGGAATTTTAGTTCATTTACCAGTCGCTGATTAAGCAAGAAATTCAACACAAAAATAGAAGAAAAGTCCTTTGGCAAGAGTCCATTAGAATGAAGCTAACAATATTCTTACCTTGGGATTTATTCTTTTCTTTTTCTTCTTTTTTAGTCTTTCTTTCTGTCAACTCGGCACCAAATCCATTCCTCCAATTTGAGCTGTTTTCGCATGGTTACTTTAAAAGCTATATTTGGTGTTTCAATCAATACATTTACTATATGCCTATTTCTGTAAACTTTAGCTGTGTTTTCCTGGCCGAAAGTTAATAAGAAAAACGAGGGAAGTCAAAATCCGTCTGATGGTGATGATAATGGTGATAACTGTGATTAGAATGAAGAGAGTGAGAAATTGAGAGAGATTTGGAAAGAAACCAGCCCTATTAGGGTGATGACAATAAAGAAATATATATATAATCAAAAAAGAAAAAAGTATGTCAGATTGATTTACTGATTTTAACGGCATGTCAACCCACCCAGTATTATTTCATGCCTAGAGGTTATGAAAAGGCGTTCGTTGTACGCTTCTTTTTTTACATTTTGTGGGTAGTTATTTTTTAACAGTTTTTTTCCCTGAGGAAAAATCAAATCAAATATTTTAAACCACCCCATTTAACCCATACATGGAAGTGTAAAGGATTATCCCACAGTACGATTAATTGATTTCAATGAACTTTCAAACTGTCTAGTGCTATTTTATGCGTATAGCTAAGGGAATCCTGTTCATTGTCCAGTTATATTACATTTTCATATAGGGTAATAGTTGGGTTTTCTTCAAAACAGTTATATGATATCAAGTATTCCTATTTGATAAAAAAACAAACATTGCACACAGGCGTGTGGTTTTGATTAATTTCTTTGTTTATTGACATATCAACCATCGTGGGTTATTTAATACAATTGCTAATATATATATATATATATATATATATATATATATATATATATATATATATATATATATATACTAGCAAAATAAAAAGCCCTCTGAGCGACGTAAAATAAATATTGCCTGAGTGGATGGGAGTTGAAAATTTAATATCAGAGAGTTTGTATCATAAGTAAAGTAAAATCATCAAATTTATTAAAGGAGTAAAAAATAAAATAAATTTAGTAAAGGAGTAAAAAATTAAAAAAATTGAAATGGAAACTTAGTTCTGATAACTTTAAATATATTTTAAAATAAAAAAAAAAATATATAGATAGATAATATCAGGTATGTATTCATTAAAACTTGTTTAAAAAAAAAACAATGAGGACTGTCTAACATTGCATGCTCAAATTTTGAGTGTATTCTATTTATGACGAGTTTAGGCAGTGTGACGTAAGCAGTGACGTAGTTTTTGTTAGAGACAAAAACCGGAAGCGAATCTCCATTATTAATAGATGTGTGTGTGTGTGTGTGTTGTTGTTGTTGTTGTTGTTGTTGTTAGAATTACAGTATCTAGTAATCTAAAAGTAACAGTGTCATAAAAATGGTCTTATTCAAATTTTCAACAAGGACAGATTAAATGCCTTCTCAATAAAAATCCTGCATGGATCCAGGAAAGCAACAAGAAAAGGAAATTATGAGTATAACTAAAACAAGTAAAACAATATATATCAGACTCCGGGAAGACAACGGATTCTCTGAATAAAGTTTGATAGATTCATTGTTTCATTCAACGATTGATTGATTTTAAGGACATAGCAACCTATAAGTCTGGATAATAAGGATTTGCCTTTGATGTACGTTTATATTTCCATTTGTTTAGTTTTATCTTAAGGTTCTTAGGGTTTGTTTATGTAGACAGTCCAATCAAATACGAATGTTGCGTTAGTATCGCAGTTATTCTAAGACGAACAACAAGTAAATAAATGCAAAAAATTCTAAAGGTTTATTATGTAAAAAAAGGCTAATTATAAAAATGCCATTCCTATATGCAGAATGAAGTTTGAAAGTCCTGCCAGTTGGAAGGAGAGGGTAATAAGGGTAGCTGATATATTCTATTTTAGTCAGGATAAACTCAGGGGTAGAATTCTTTACACGTTGTCGTGGAGCTAGTCCGAATTAGTCTGTCAAATATGATCACTAAAACAACAATCCTAGATTGGCTCTCCATCTCTTAATTCTATACATAGAAGTAAATTTATGTTACTGATCCAATCCGAATAATTATGAAAATATATATTTGTCACATAAAGGGGAATCTAATATATACTAGAACCTGGGCGTAATATCAATGAAGGAACACTCAACACTCTCTATATTTCCAGAAGTGGAGCCACACCATCAGATTCACTTTAGTGTCATGGTCACCTTTTGTGGGTGTCTTATCATAGCAGAATATAGAGTCAGCGTATTCTAATCCCCGCCCCAAGGGGTCGCTGTATAAACAAGGACAATGGTTATGAAAATAATCTACCTAAATAAAGAACATGTTTTAATGAAATTATTGTTAATTGCTTATAGCTAACAACTAATTTTTTTCATTTGTATTTCTTTGATTTAAAAAAAATTACAGCTACTATTACACTAGTAATACTATTCATGTTAAATCATTATCAAAAAATATAACAGCAAGAGTGATTAGGAAAGGAATAAGGGGCTGTGCTTATAGGTGTGCTTTAAGGTTTAGCAGAACAATGGATATTCTAAGCTAAGTTGGGGAAGCAAACTGATGTGTTTAAGCTGTTTCTTCTCGAGACGGCAGATCTTATAATGAATATATTAGCCAAATAAATGTTTGGAATTTTACTATGTATGTAGTGTATTTATACTAAAATCTATATTTCTGAACCAGAATCAACCCATTTTAGAAATATGCATATGAAAAAGAATTGATCCGCCCGAACTAATAACTAACTGTATGTTTTCATTAGTTACAATAACGTTTTATCTAATTAGTGAAAGCGCCACTGAAGCCGAAAGTGCAGAACTGTAATATTTTACCTAAAAAATATCAATCAATATCGAGGTTTATCCTATAGCTTTGCTCGTCTGGTTTAATGTTATCGATTTTAGTTTTGGAAACTCTAACTTGAACAGGAAGTAATAATGAACACCAATGTGGAACTTCATTGTACGGGTTAAAGTTGGTCAGTTTTAAATTAAAATCATGCGCTTATCTTAAAGAACGTCTTTAGAACTGAGGTCAGCCAAGCTTGTCTGATCAAAAGTAGACCAATATTTATGTAAGAATTATCGGCTAGTTCGTAATATTGGTCATTAATTTATTTAGTTTAGATGGAAGATACTTTTTTTTGCTTTAATCTGCCTATATTTTGTCATGAATTCAAAATCACCCAAACTGACACTATCTTTATACTAGCTAAGTATGAATATTTACCACAGGTTTATGTTTATGTGAACTTGTTTTCTGTCTCTGTAGTAAAATGTCTATTTAGATAAAGATCAATGTATCAAGATACTTTGATGCTAGGAAAATTATTTTATTTTACATCTAGAAATCAGGGTATATCACGATTCAAAATTGTACTATGGACGAAAAGAATTTTAACTCACGATATATCTATGATTGATTGATCGATGGAAGAAGTGACACACACACACACACACACACACACACACTCACACACACACATATATATATATATGTATGTGTGTGTGTGTGTGTATAAATATGTATGTATATATCTATATCTATAGAGAGAGAGACAGACACACAGACAGACAGACATATAACAGAGAGACAAAGGATATATATATATATGTATATATATATATATATATATATATATATATGTATATATATATATATATATATATATATATATATAGAGAGAGAGAGAGAGAGGGGATTTTATAAACAGAAGATATATGATTTTCTCCCTTTTTTGTATTATTCTATTAAGCTAAGAATTAATTTTATTGTGATATAAAATGTTCAACACATTCACGCGCGTACCCACAGAGAGAGAGAGAGAGAGAGAGAGAGAGAGAGAGAGAGAGAGAGAGAGAGAGAGAGACAGACAGACATACAGACAGACAGACAGACAGACAGACAGAGACAGAGAGAATGTATATATAAATCTAGTAGCCCGCCCAAATGATTGTCCTGAAGAGGTGCCTGGGACACCAAACACATTGACAGGCTAAAAGTATTATTCTACAACTATATATATATATATATATATATATATATATATATATATATATATATATATTCACTATATAACTCAACCGGTAGTGTTTACCTCGGTAACATTCGTTCATATGGCAAAAACTCCAACAGCTCCAGGCATTTCGTTCAGAGACGAACACGAGAATATATATATATATATACATATATATGGAGAAAGATAGAGAGAGAGGGGGGCAGACAGACAGACAGACAGACAGACAGAGACAGAGACAGAAAGATACATATACGTATAGAGGCTTTTAAACGCGTTCGGATTTCCATACTAAACATAACATCCAATATCCATGAAAAATCGAGGAGGAAAAATGAAATAGAATTAATACATTTAGTAAAACTTAAGTTAAAACTTTCTTTAAGGAAAATGTTATTAAAATCCAAATTTGAGGTATTATCAAACAAACAACGTTGACTTTTCCGGTGGCGTAACAGATGTTTGATTATGTTACCCCCACACATACACATGTACTTTTTTTATAAACCCATCTACCATGATGAGAATAGGATAGATGGTCATCTTTCGCAAGTGGAGTACAGCTGGTTTGAATTCGGTGATTTCCTCCGCCAAAATTCGTTTCCTAAAGAAGGGCAAATAAAACCACTTTCCTTACTATTTATCCATAGCTGGCGTGGGAGCATATTTATTTATGCCTACACACACACACACACACACACACACACACACACACATATATATATATATATATATATATATATATATATATATATATATATATATATATATTCAAATACTGATAAAAATGATATGAATAATAAACCATTTTTATTCCAAGTCAGTGTGGCATATGGACGCATAAGAATAACTACTACATCAATACTTGTCGGTTAATAAGTCCTATAGATAAATAAGATAGCAAGTTGGACAGGCATTTAGGTAAATAAATATATCTGTTTCAACTAAAAATGTCAGGGTAAGAATGTTCGCCTCTGATTCGTTTAAAATTATTCGTAAACGCTCTGTCTATTTATCTGATACATATAAAAGTATGATTAAAATTCATCGCTAAAATCGTTTTTAATCAGCATATAAATGCAGATCAATATCACATTATTTTCAACTATAAAATAGAAAAATTATAAAAGCAATATAACAGCTCTTTGCCGAACCTGGGATGAACCAGTATCACGTCGTGTGATGTCTGTTTACTTCAACGAAATATATATGTATATATATATATATATATATATATATATATATATATACATATATATATATATATATATATATATATATATGAGAATCCACCAATATATATATATATATATATATATATATGTGTGTGTGTGTGTGTGTGTGTGTGTGTGTGTGTATTGGTGGACTCTTCTATCTTGAACGATAGATGAGAGTCAGCAGTGAGTGATTTGTTTCCTCCCATGTTGTGCATGCTATCAAGAAGACATGTTGTGTTTCCTTGAGTGTGATAGCAGCCCAGCCTTGCTGCGAGCCATGAAGCCACAATAACAGAATTTCCTAAAGCGAGTGTTAGATCTTTTTTTTTTTTGACAACGCATGTGAAAGGCGCCAAGTTGGTTTATGTGCTTGTGGTAAAGTATCAAAGTTTCAGCACCATACAGTAGAATAGAAAGCACGACTGCTCTGTAGATGTTAATTTTTATTCTAAGAGATACATCTTTGGTATTCCATAATCGATGTTGCAGGTTGCCGAATGCAGTGCCTGCTTTAATTATTCTAGAATGGATTTCTTTGTCCATTTCTTCAACAGACGTGACTGTTGATCCAATATATTTAAACGTGTCAACAATCTTTAGTGCTGTTCCATCAATGAAGGCACATGGATTTACACGACGGTGATTGCATGATGCGGGCTGGTACAGTAGTTCAGTTTTCTTTATACTGATAGTAAGTCCAAATGCTTTTGATGTCTCAGAGAATTTATCAATAATGGTCTGGATGTTTTCTAGGCTGTGTGCTAATAGAGCAGCATCGTCTGCAAATAGAAGATCACGTACTAGCTGCAAGGACATTTTTGACAACGTTGTTGATTGTATAGGCCACCACTTGTTCTTAATTCAACATTTAATCCTTCGCTTAGATATGAGAATGCTTTAGATGCATAGTAGAAAATAACAATGCAAATAGAAGTGGAGCAAGAACACAGCCTTGCTTAGTAGCGTTTGAGAGAGAAAAAGTACCGGATTGCTCACTACATGATCTTACAGAAGCCCTCATTCCTTTATGCAAAGAGAGGATGATATGGAGCATTTTATCTGGGACTCCGAATTTTGACAACACTTACCACAGAGCAGTCCGAGATACCGTGTCAAAAGGATTTTGTGAAATCTACGAAAACCATAGACAAGTCTTTGTTTTGCTCTCAAGCCTTCTTCTAGGCCTGTAGAAGACAGAAAATTATACCTACTGTTCCTCTACCTGACCGAAAACGACACTGCGTTTCTGGTAGTGTTGATCCTGAGACAAAGTCATTAAGCCTGTTAAGGATGATAGGACCAAGGATTTTGCCAGCAACCGAGAGAAGAGATATTCCTCTGTGGTTGTCACAGTCATACTTGCTTCATTTGTTCTTGTACAAATGGACAATTGATGCGTCCTTAAACTGTTGTTGGACTTCACCCCTGTCCCCCACAAGGTTGAAGTATTTGCAGAGCCTGTGTGTCAAAATATTGATTCCACATTTATACAATTCAGCTGAAATTCCATCTTCACCAGGTGCTTTCCGATTTGAAAGTTGATTGATAGCTTTCTTCACTTCAGGTATTGATGGGTTAACAGAGAGGGATTGTACAACAGGTCTCTGGGAGGGGGAGATTGTCTATTACATGAGTGTCGAAAGAAGAATCCTGTAGAGAAATGAGTGTCGAAAGAGACTGTAGAGAAATGTTCTGCCCAACGTTTGACAATATCACTTTTGTCAGTCAAAAGAGTGTTATCCACTGACATGATTGGTGATAGACCATGGGAAATTGGACCAAAAACACCCTTTAAATTTTGATAGAATAATTTAAGACCATGCTTGTCAGCAGCCTCCTGCAAAGCTTTTGCCTTTGATGGCCACCAACTCTCCTTCATCTTCCTCAATCTGGCTTGTGATTTAAATGCATCTTTCTTTGTTAGACGTTTTTTATCGTTCATCCAGACTTTATGACATTTATGCATGTTTTCGAGGAGAGATTGTATTTCAAGATCATATGAATCAAACCAATCTTGATGTTTCCGATGAGCATACCCAGGTGTTTTTTTGTGTGTGTTTTTTTTTGCGAGCTATAGAGAATATTCCACAGACCCGACCATGCCGCTTCAACTTCATCCCCGATATCAAAATATATGAGCTTGGAGTCAGATATTGTATCTTTCAATGTTGTTACGTCTACCTTTCTTGGTGGTTAAGCTCTGTTGTTTCGAACCGGTTTCCTTACATGCATGCCAGTGCAAGCATACACAATCTTGTGATCTGACTAACATTTCTCAATAGCGAATGATTCAGCCAGTGTTATGTCACGACAATCACGACCACGAATTATAGTGTAGACAATGATATGGTCATAGCCTGATCACGTTAGGTGGTTTTGAAAATGTTCCGTTGCTGGAAAATCGTGTTGGTAATCACAAGACTGAATTCACAACAAAGAGACAGCAGTAACAGACCATTAGAGTTTACCTTTCCTACGCCATGTTTACCAATTACTCTTCCGCAAATCAGTGTGTCACATCCAACACGAGCATTGAAGTCACCTATGACATAGAGTTTGTCACGAAATGTACGTCTCAGAAACGCACGATGGTTACTGTAAAAGGATTCCTTTACCTCCTCAGTGGAGTCCATTGTAGGCCCATAAAAACTCAGCGAGGTCGCATATTTATTCCATTCGATAGGTAAATGAAGAGACATCAGCCTGTCAGAAATACCAACTGGAAGCGATTCCAGTTGTAAATAAATGTCATTTCAGATTGCAAGCCCGACACCGGACTCTCTCTTCGCAGTTTCAGGGAGACCCACCCAAAGAAGGTGTAACTACTATCCATTTCCTTCAGTTCCCCTTTTGTCTGGAAGCCTGGTTTCTGATAGAGTTGCAATACTAATGTTGTTTTGTTTAGGAACCCGTGCAATAATCGCATATCTGCGTTCAGGGTTTTTCTTGTTGTCTTGAAGTGTCCTTATGTTCCAAGTTGCTAAGAACAAGCTTGTTTCGTTAATTTTAGATTTTCTGAAATTCCAGTTGCACAATTTGGATGCCCAGCCATATGCACTTTATAGCAGGGTCATGTTCAGATATGCAGTTTTTGGGTCGCCTTTTATTAACCGTTCCTCATAAGAGGAAAGCAGTGCCATCCCTAAATAGAGCTGCTTTGTTATGAGAAGAGGACACGAAGTGTTGTAATGTCTGATTTTGGAATACACATCGGCTATCTACTACTCACAACCAGGTGTGAAGTTCAAGCTAGAGACTTCCAGCAAAATCCTCCACCTGTCTCCGTCGCTATCTCTTTCATGCCATGCGATTTCGGAAAAAGAAAAAAAATCTCACATTAGCAGTATTTTTAGTCACTCAGTTGTTGATCAACCTGCACTAGGATTTGTTTAGAGTAGTCTGTTGCTTGTGCTATGCAAAGCCCACTCTCTCCATTAATACAACATAGCCCATACAATTGCACCGTGTGCCACACGTTAGGTGATTGTTTTGATCGCATGTTGTTTTATCGCGGAGTTTGACCTCTCCGAGACATCAGGTATACGGCTGGTTATAACTAGTGGGTTTTGGTGTAGTGAATTTTCCATTTCAGATTATTCATAAATTATATGCATTTCTGAACGCTGACAGCCGAAGTAATGGTATCGAAGTCTAAATATATATATATATATATATATATATATATATATATATATATATATATATATATATATATATATATATATATATATATATATAATATATATAAGTGGAAGTATACTATTATTATTATTATTTGCTCCTTTGAGTTTTCACATCAGCATTAACTGATGGTCTTTCACTGGAGTCTGGGTGACAGCAAGTCTCCTCAGGTCTCCAGGGCTCTTCTGATTATTCTGGTAGATTGCAGCAGTGCAGTGTTCTGAATGGTTTCAACCCTTCCTCTGATTTCCAAACATTCCAGACCCTTTTCCAATCCTTTTGGGACTGTTCCAAGTGCACCAACTACAATTGGTATCACCTTCACTTTCATATTCCATAACTTTTTTAGTTCTCTGGCAAAGTCCAGATATTATTATTATTATTATTATTATTATTATTATTATTATTATTATTATTGTTGTTGTTGTTGTTGTTGTGGTTTGCTGTTGTTATTGTTATAATTATATTTATTGTTATAGTCATTATTATTATTATCATTATTATTATTATTGCTACTAAGTCGGGCTATTAATATTTTAATCTGTTTAAATGATAAAATAAACATATGAAATAGCAGAGGTAGTTCAACACTAGAATAGGCTCGGTTCTATTTAGTGATCATCCTCCACACATCTATCATATGTTGTGTGCGTGTGCGTTTTTTTTAAAATATAATGTGGGAGAATAAACATATTTCTTTCTTTCTTTCTAAACGGCTTTAGTGAACAGTAAGAAAATAACATTAAAAAATCAAGACGCAGCTAATGGAGTTGAATTCAAACGTAAAATATGAATATATAAATATCTACATATCTACGCAACTTCGAAAAAAGATTTTATAAATTCTTTATAAATTTGTAAAATAAAAAATGAATTTAAAACATGAATGAATGAATAAAAGTAAAAGAAATATTCAGATAAATACATACATGCTTATATTATTAAACATAGTAACATAGTTAAATAATTTAAATGTACTATAATTACGTATTCTGTTATCGTTGTGTAATTTTAAAAGAAAAACAGAATTCCAGATATTTCACAATATATATAACATTACAGAAACTTGAATAAATTTAATAAATACAATACAATACAATACAATAAAAATTACAACTCTTTTTTTTTGTATTTTTCAAGGTCTGTTCGAAAATATACGAGGTATTTAAACTTATATTAGGAAATGCGACATTACCGAATAACCAGATGATATGTGAGCAGCAGTAAACATACATTCCCATAGACTTAAATGCGTATGAGTTGATGAGTTATTATATTATGTTATTATTATATATATATATATATATATATATATATATATATATATATATATATATATATATATATATATATGTAGAACTAAACAAAAGACACATCTCCTGTTTAACAATTTTATTTTGATGTTTTCGAGTTTTCTGGCCAACTTTTTAAAATTTAGGTGGAATTCGTGGATAAGTCCATCAAAGTTCAGGTCCCGAGTACTTTCGGCACTTCGAAGTCCCATCATCAGGGGTGATGTGTTCCAGTTTTTTGTTTTTTTTTAGTTAAAAAAAAAATCAATGTGGAGGTTGGAAGGAGACGAATTGATGAGAAAGGTATATATATATATATATATATATATATATATATATATATATATATGCTTCGTAGATTTTTTTTTTATTAGCTCTTAAATGTCTCCCTAAAACTCCTGAATGACTGCATCCAAACAATTCCTCTGTTCCCGTTGAATATAAGAGCAGGCCTTATTGCATTGTTTTGATCGTAGCTAACGAGTCACTATCATCACTGACTATATAATAATTCCCATATAAAGAAAACATTTTAACAACTTTTTTTCTCCAACGACCATTAAAGATCAATATTATCAGTGAAATCAAAGTGTGTGTCTCCCCACGTTTCTCCAACTAGCAGTGATTCTTCCACAAATAGCACTTATGTTTAACGCGTCCTAGAAAATGCCAAGCTTTATATTCAGTGTAAAATCAAAAGGGACTTCGTTACTAACGATTTTCTACTTTTCTTTGAAGGGCCTCCCATTTTCTTCTGCAATATGTTATTTCTTTTTTTTTTTCATTATTTTTCTTTCCTCTCTGATTCAAATAAGACGTTTGCGATCAATATCTTTATGCAAAGGATAACAGAGAACAGTACATGTTTTATGAAAAAGAGGCAAATCCGTGCACTGTAAGAGCATTCGGTACTTTCAAGATTTTTTTTTGTTTCTTTTGGCACGTTGGTTGTTTACGATGTTTGTCAGTAATTAATGGTTACTTACAAACATACCCACGACAAACCGAACGTATTTACGTACACGTATTTCTACAGTTTTGCCCTGGAATCATCTTTCTCAATTATATAGAAATGCGTTCTTTATATATCATATAAAGTTTGTATGTCGCATATTCTAATTTCTGGGGACTACGATAAGAAAAAAAAATACCTCGATATTTTACAATGTAATGGTAATGTATTGTGGACTCTTCACATTGATATTTCCTTTACACCAGTTAATGTGTGGATTGCTTTGAAAGTTGACCTGAAATTCTCATTCTATGATACTCGAAATTATTTTCTAATATCTCCAAATGTACATATTGACATTCTTTAGTGCTCGTTGAAGTTTTTATATTTCTTGTTTTGTTTCATCGATCTGGTATTTTATGTCCATTAATCGATCTCTTCATGTATTCACTTTGATTTTGTTTTGTTCTGCTCTTCTTTCTTCTTCTTTCTTTATGTACATTAATTGCATAATAACTCTTTCAGGTTTTTTTTCTATGGCTTCTTTGTGTAATGGCATATCAATCGTCGTGGGTTATTTGATATCTGAGCAATCCTTGTAGAAAGAAAAACATTATTGGTACAATTTAATCCATAGCTGGAGTACAATGGAGTTCATAACTGTCCCAGAGGTACAAGGCCTAGGGTTTTCAATGTTGAATAAATTTGTATGAATCTTTAAAATTTTGAATAAAATTTGGATTATAAAATCAATAATACGGAAGCATTCTTACCTGTCCGAACTTTATAGCAAAGAAATTCTGCAAAGAAAATATATGCAGTTGATAAGATAGAAATTGACGTCCTCCCATATATAATATATATATATATATATATATATATATATATATATATATATATATATATATATATATATATATATATATATATATATATATATATATATATATATGCATTTATAATAAATCTATATGTATTTTCCTAACCCCTCTGCACCCTCAAGATGCGCCACAATTTTTAAGTAGAGTTAACAGGTTTGAATTCGGATTTTCTTTCCCCTCTCTCTGTACTGATCTTAAAAATCAGGCTTTCCTATCATTTTAAGATATAGTACGATTGGATTTCGTACTTTTTAAAACGACACCATGTGAAATGTATTACAGCTGCATCCATTTCATTCGAAGTCAACCATTACACAACAATTATTCCCATTATAGCATCTTACATATACATACACATATACTTAAAGAGGAATATATATATATGTATATATATATATATATATATATATATATATATAATATATATATCAAGACAAATTTATATAAATATATGTATATATCAAAACAATTAATATTATATATATATATATATATATATATATATATATATATATATATATATATATATATATATGGGGGGAACAACATATCGTTTTAAGACACCATTCCTTAAATTTGCTTTAATACTAGTCAGCTGAGCGAGGTAAAACCTGAAATAAATAATTTTCACCTCTACATATTAGCTTTATTCCGAACAGTATTATGCATTTGAAAGACACACACACACACACACACACACAAACATACACATTCTCACTCACTCACTCACTCACTCATATATATATATATATATATATATATATTATATATATGTGTGTGTGTGTGTGTGTGTGTGTGTGTGTGTGTGTGTGTGGTAACAGGTAATTTGGGATGATTATATTTTAGATGATCTATATCCTCCGTATATGCTCAATGTATGCCCATGCAGATACACACCTAGAGACTTATATAAGGATTATTTATATTCCCCAAGAAAGCTCATTGTAAGGTAAATGCTACATTTAATTATATACAGAGCAACATTTTCACTTTTAACTATAAAGAAAAGTTCAACAAACCGTCATTTGACTATTATAGATTTATTCCGACTGGTAACTCAATAAATGAGCTCGATTTTGTCAGATGGCCAGTGTACGAAAATAATCCTTATATCGCACAGAATCTCGCAAACAATCTATACTTACATTTAATGCCTTTGGAAGCATTTAAAATATTATTATTCAACGATATTTCCAAGATCCCATCTGTTTCCGTGAATAAAGCGTTGGGTTAATTGACATATTACATTGATATTTAAGGGGGTCATAAAAAATATGTTTGACATTTAAGCGAGTACGATATATTATGGACTTTGAAATTTAAGTGGGTGACATCTATAAAAATCTAGCAATCTGTGGTTGTCAGGGCTTAGTGTGAAGGGTGTGAAGATTAGATTGTTATTAGTACGAATTGGTTAATCCGGGAATGGCATTAAAGTGTTCTAGTGTGAATCTGATGTTGTTGTTATAGTAGTTAATATATTTTAGTTTAGGTTTTAGGTAAAAATTATGTACTAGTTATTTTTCTATTTTTTTCTTTAATACATTGGCATAAATGGGTGCCATTCTTTCCCCATAGTAGTCCTTAGAATTTGCCCGAATAAATTGTATGATGTTACATATGTCCTGCAATTGATTGTTTGAGAAATTTCGTTCAATGAGGAAGTATCAGTATGCTTGGCCTGTCTCTTTATTAGATATATTTGTATTCAAGTAGCAGGCATCGATGTTGACGGTAAGTGCCTGGTTTAGGATTTATCCTATCAGTAGTAATTTATTTAGGATGTATGTATCCGGTAGGTAGCAGGGGGGTTGAGGATGTGGTCGACACATCCAGATATGGAATCCGTACCCATATATCAATATATGTTAGGGAATAAAATAGAATTCCCTAATCGATCTCATCAGAAAGAATCAAAGTTATGATATGCATTATATTAGAAAAATCCAATAATAAAAATGGAGATATTGTACATTTTTAATAAAAATTAATTTATTCTAAAAAATTGATACAGAAAAGGTGATATTTCCGGATGGTAAAATCCTGTAATTTTATGTAAGTTTGTATTCTAGGGTGGTAATTGAGTTTCACTTGTCCATGAGGTTAGTAAGTATTTTTTCTTGTGTGGGTATGCCCTGAAAATTTCAGATTTTTTGTTCAGATGGTTATCTGTTGATGTTAAAGACTCTAATATTCTGAATTGTTCCGTCACACATAAATTACAGTTTTTTTTAGAACCATTTATGTAACATTTGGGCTGGTCTATTATCTTCCACTTTATCTTGTATATTAATTTTGTTCATTTAGCTTCCATATTTTACTCGCTAAAGTTGTAGCATCTTTTTTACGGGAAGGTCATCTTAAAAAAAGTTATGCTGATAACACTGATGCTCTTTATACTTTCTCGCCATCCATAAACTCTTGACAATATTATTAAGTAAACTATACGGCATCTAGTATCCGCACAGAGCTGGTGAATGTAATTATTTGGTCAGATAATATAGGTTTGTCCATTTTTAAGATCCGATAGGCTAAACTTTTATCACTATTGGGATCGGGACACCTAAAAAAATTAATTGTGTACCAAATGAACTCTTAAAGCTGAACTAAAAAAAGAATTCAAAATAAAATAGAATGAAGTGATTTTTCCGTTTCTTGCTAAAAATATATTCATAGATCATCAGTATTACCTGATTGATAATTTACAAGAATTTAAGTTTTTCAAACTTTTTTACGAAATTTATTAATTTGAATTTCTCATGTTCTTTAGAAATTCTTAATAATTTTAAGTTGAGCCATCATAGACTATGCGGGGGATCGAAACAAATAAGTAATTATAAAAATATTCTTAAATAATTATTCTAGGGTTATTCAAAAAGAAATGAACAATTTTCCCCAAAATTCTTACTTCAGGTGTAAAGCAAATGGGAAGGGGAAAGATAGAGGGCATTTTAAAGCAAAATAAAAATAATGATTAGAATTATTGAATATATGAAACAAAACGATCAACTAAAACTTTTTTTAGGTAAAAATATAATAAAAGTAAACGTTACTTATGTGTTTGTCATTACTTCTCCAGCAGTGCCCAGTATGACGTCGATTGTTTGAGATAAAGGAGATAAGTGACTGTTGTTTCATGAAGTGTTGCTTCCAGTATCAGTTCAAAACAGTACGTAGCATCCTTGTGTAATTGACTTGGAGCTTTTTTCCGAATGTTTTGTTAGAGCCAAAGTGGGGTACCCACAAAGTCGTACTGATTGACTACAACTTGGAAGATTTCCGTATATTGACAGCATATCAACAGCGGTTCCTGCTCTATACCGGCTATTAATTATCTACAAAACCAATTTTACAAATTTACATCAATAGATTTGGAAGTTTGGGTCATGAAACGAATGTGAATAATTGGTCATCATTTCAATTACACAAGAAATAGATCGATTATTTAGAGATAAATTTGAAAAATATCTACGTGGAAGATCGACTAATTTTAAATATCCATCTGTAAAAATAGTGGAGAAAAGAAAAAATAGTGCAGCTGATGTGTTGGCGTCGGTAGAGTATCTGGTCAGTTATTTGTAGGAAAAAAAAATGGAACAAGGGTGAAGTTGAGTACGTATTGAACTGGTTATCGGGTTTCTGGTTTGCTAGTCTGTTTAATGCAGAGACTGACGAATTGTGTTGCAGTTATAAAATAAAAAGTACGTGAATACTTATAAAAATAAATATATTATTACTTAACGTTAATTACTTTGTCCATATTCCGAGTATTTGTTCAGAATACAGAGAGAGAGAGAGAGAGGGGGAGAGAGAGGGAGGGAGAGAGAGGGGGCACATACATACATACATACATACAGACAGACAGACATGCAGACAGACAAAGATTGTGTGATAGAAATAACTAGTAAGTAAAAAGAAACTCAGAGAATAGAGTGGTACTGACTGTAAGTACAGTTGAGAGAGAGAGGGAGAGGGGAGGGGAAGAGGAGAGAGATAGACGTCTAGAATCACTTAAGTAATTTGTTATATATATATATAATATATATATATATATATATAGAGAGAGAGAGAGAGAGAGAGAGGGAGAGAGAGAGAGAGAGACGGATAGAGTGTGTGTGAGAGACATACAGAGGAGGAAAAAAGGGTAGGGAGAAAGACATAAACAGATTGAGAAAAGGCCATCTTCATAGAATGATGATGATGATGATGATGATGATGATAGACATTGTGAGTAGGACCCTGTCTTGGTCCCTTTTCCTGATGTGGACATGTCATCAGCTGGCTTTTGTCTCATCGTTCTTCGAGACTCAGAAACGAAAGATGTTACGGAGGCTATCTTATTCTATCATTCTACTGGGAATCTCTATTGAAATACAAAGAAAACTAATAACCAATGATCTACCAAAGTTCCTCACATCTCTGCTCAATAACGTCTTTCTTTAACTGTTTTATGTTGCTATTGATTTTTGTTTTCAATTTAGAATGCGAGTCCGAATTATCTAATGCGTGAAGAAACTTCACACATAAATGACGTGTAAAAGGAAATTCTTCTGTTAAATTCATTTATTTCATGCTAATCTAGTTCACTGATCTTTTTCGAAGATTTTTAACGCATTTAATCTAATTAAGAAATTGTAGGAAAGCAATATATTATATGAATGCGTCTTTTTCGTCTGATTGCAGATAAAATTTACTTAATTCTTTTAAAGGAATTTTCGACTTATTGTGTTTTTTCTTTTCTTTAAGAGTGGGTGCCTTTTAGAGTCCTGAAAATAACATCGGAAATGTATAATATAATTATTTTTTTGCTAAAACCATCAGTTCTGAAGTAAGTAACATAAATGCAGAAACATGAAGAAATAGACAACAGTGTTGAAGGATAGCACTGTTAATCTTTTTTAGATTTTAATGAAAATTTAGGATATATAGCACATTTCATTTTAAACTACGTCTCTCTCTCTCTCTCTCTCTCTCTCTCTCTCTCTCTCTCTCTCTCTCTTCTCTCTCTCTTCTCTTTCTCTCTCCTTTCTCTTCTCTCTCTGCTGTTGTCTTTCTGTCTCTCTGTCTCTCTGTCTCTGTCTCTCTCTCTCTCGCTATATATATATATAATATTATATATATATATAATATATTATATATATATATATATTATATATATATACAGGATTTCAACTATAGAATCAAATCAAACTAGGTAAATCACACGAATGTAACGTGAACAATCCTATGGTTAACCACTAATATTATAAATGAATTATAATTGTGTATAAACCTAACTGTTTTTCACAATCACATTTTAGCAGAACTCTGAATATACTACTTGAGGAAAATCGTTAATTAACTTCCGTTACTGTTTCGGTCAACGTCGCATGGTTATTGACAGTTTTCTCGCGTATGCAATTACAAATCTAGTTGGTTGGAAAATCACATGCCAATAAATTGTCAACCACTCATCGTTTAATATTATATGTACACGTACCCTAATTATATTTAAGTTTTGATATTGAACACTATTTACTTATAGATGTAGCACTCTATATCAATATTAATGTGTCCGTGTGTGTAACGATTTGCGTCTAAAAAGTTACGGGACTGGAATCACAAACAATATATTTCAATTTCAAATTGCAAACTACATGATGTCATCCTTCTCTGTTATGATTCCATGTACTACTGGAAAGGTTATTTTGGGATGCCCTTCCACTCATCGTTACGATCCCCGCTTGGTTTCTGAGTAGTGCACACAAAAACCAATATCTAATCAGTAATGATGTCTACGAAACAGCAGTCTTGCTACTTTTTTTGAATACCCTAATCCTTGCTCATAATTGTCCAATCACTGCCCTTTTTCATGTCCACCTGACTTGTGAACATTTGAACAATCGCCGCACATCAACTACCTTACTTATTTCGTCCTGTTCTTTTAAAGGCTTCCGCTTCTGGTATCATATTTCACCCTTAGGCACCCTATTTAGAACCTATTGTATCACTCAAAAACACTTGTACGTGACATGGTGATTTTTACATACACTTCATGAAGCATTTCAAATGCTTGGGATAGAGTGTTCGTCAAATGGAATACAATTATGTGGCTTGTTCTTTGCTAAGTGCCCTTCATTTGTTTTTTAGCACTCATAGCTGAATGGTCTGTAAACAAAAAATCAATGATTGTGAAAAGCTAAATCTAAGATATATACTTCAAAGATATTCATTTATATGTTAACACAATCCACTTATCCTTATTTCGGCCATAGCTCACACAGGACAACTATACTGTTAATTTTTAGACGGAACTCACACACACACACACCACACACACTACACACACACACACATATATATATATATATATATATATATATATAATATAATATATATATTATATGTATATGTATATGTAAAATGAAAATTGGAATTGAATCGACTGTATGTAGAAAGAGTGAATAAGGAAAGAAAGTACAGAATGGATAAAAAAGGATAAATTAATCAATATAACTTACACATGTGTTTCGGTCAGGAGTTTATCTATTGTGTACATTATCAAACCTATTATATTGTTAAATAAACTAATGAATGAAATAATAATGATAGAAAAATGTAGAAAATATTTCCGTACACAAAGAAATTCGACCTCATCAGAGTGAAACTTTATTTTGAAACTGATTATCAAAGTTAGACTCATATTATTAATGAATAGACGATTTTTTATACTCGCAAGATGCCCTTTGCTTTCACCTTGTACAATATCCTGCCTGTGCGAACAGGGCTGGGTTAAGAAAATGAAAGTCCCATCTTCTCTTCTTTT
>CM042145.1:73662566-73670066 GCA_023376005.1 Doryteuthis pealeii
AATATCCTGACTCCAAGCTCATATATTGTTGATGTCGCGGGATGAAGTTGAAAGCGGCATGGTCGGGTCTTGTGGAATTATTCTCTATTAGCTCGCCAAAAAAACACACAAAAAAACACCTGGGGTATGCTCATCGGAAACATCAAAGATTGGTTTGATTCATATGATCTAGAAATACAATCTCTCTCGAAAAACATGCATAAATGTCATAAAGTCTGATGAACGATAAAAAACGCTACTACAAAGAAAAGATGCATTTAAATCACAAGCAATATTGAGGAAGATTGAAGGAGAGTTGGTGGCCATCAAAGGCAAAAAGCCTTCCAGGGGGCTTGCTGACAAAGGATGGTCTTAATTATTCTATCAAAATTTAAAGGGTGTTTTTGTCCAATTTCCCATGGTTCCATAAACCAATTCATGTCAGTGGATTAACACTCTTTTGGACTGACAAAAGTTGATATTGTTCAAACGTTTGGGCAGAACATTTTCTCTACGTCTCTTTCGACGCTATTTCCCTACAGGTCTTTCTTTTCGACACTCATGTTAATAGACGATCTTCCCCCTCCCAGAGACCTGTTAGTAAAATCCCTCCGTTAACCCATCAATACCTGAGGTGAAGAAAGCTACATCAACTTTTCAATCGGAAAGCACCTGGTGAATATGGAATTTCAGCTGAATTGTATAAATGTGGAATCAAATATTTTTGACACACAGGCTCTGCAAATACTCAACCTTGTGGGGACAGGGGTGGAAGTCCAACAACAGTTTTAAGGACGCATCAATTGTCGATTTGTACAAGAACAAATGAAAGCAAGTATGACTGTGACAACCACAGAGGAATATCTCTTCTCTCGGTTGCTGGCAAAATCCCATTGGGGGACCAATCATCCTTAACAGGACTTAATGACTTTGTCTCAGGATTCAACCACTACCAGGGAAACGCAGTGTCGTTTTCTGGTCTCAGGGTAAGAGAACGTAGATATCATTTTCTGTCTTCTACAGGCCCAGAAGAGGCTTGAGAGGCAAAACAAAGGACTTGTCTATGGTTTTCGTAGATTTCACAAAAAGCCTTTTGACACGGATTGTCTCGGACTTGCTCTGTGGTAGTGTTGTCAAGATTCGGAGGTCCCAGATAAAATGCGTCCATATCATCCCTCTCTTTGCAACAAGAATAGGGGCTTCTGTAGTCATGTAGTGAGCAATCCTGCGTACCTTCTGTCTGAAACGACTAAGCAAGCTGTGTTCTTCTCCACTTATATTTGCATTGTTATTTTCTACTATGCATCTTAAAGCATTCTCAGGATCTAAGCGAAGGATTTAAATGTTGAATTAGAACAAGTAGTGGCCTTTACAATCAACAACGTTTTAAACATAAGTCAAATGTCCTTTAGCTAGTACGTGATCTTTCTCTTTGCAGGGACGATTGCCGCTCTATTAGCACCACAGCCTAGAAAACATCCAGGACCATTATTGATAAATTCTCTGAGACATCAAAGCATTAGGCTTACTATCAGTATAAAGAAAAACTGAACTACTGTACCAGCCCGCATTCATGCAATCACCGTCGTGTAATTCCATCTGTCTTCATTGATGGAAACGACTTAAAGTTGTTGACACAATTAAAATATATTGGTATCAAACAGTCACGTCTGCTTGAAGAAAATGCGACAAAGAATCCATTCTAGATAATTAAAGCAGGCACTGCATTCCCAGCAACCTGAACATCGATATTGGATACAAAGATGTCATATCTTAGATAAAAATAACATCTACAGAGCAGGTCGTGCTTTCAGCTGCTTCTATTCTACTGTACTGTGCTGAACTTTGACACTTTACCAGAAAACCGCATTAAATCAACTTTGGCGCCTTTCACATGCGTTGGTCAAAAAAACAAAAAATCTAACACTCGCTTAGGAAATTCGTCACTGTGGCATCATTAGACTTGCCAACAAGGCTGCGGCTGCTATCAACTCAAGGGAAAACACAACATCTTCTTGATAGCATGCACATATGGGAGGAACAAATCACTCATGTGACGTCTCATCTATCGTTCACGGATAGGGAGAGGTCCACCAATACACACACACACACACACACACAACACACACACACCACCAACATATATATATATATATATAATTATATATATATATATAGGAAATCCACCAATATATATATATATATATATAATATATAATATATTTATATATATATTATATTATATATATTATTGTGGACCTCCTATATATATATATATATATATATATATATATATATTTCGTGAATAAACAGACATACACCACGACGTGTTACTGGTTCATCCCAGGTTCGACAAAGAGCTGTTATATTGGTTTCATAATTTTTCTATTTTATTTGAAAATAATGTGATATGATCTGCATTTATATGCTGATTAAAAACGATTTTAGGGGATTAAAATTTAATCATACTTTTATATGTATCAGATAAAACAGCTAAATAGACCAAAGCGTTATTGAATAATTTTAAACGAATCAGAGGCGAACATTCTTACCCTGACATTTTAGTTGAAACATATATATTATTTACCTAAATGCCTGTCCAACTTGCTATCTATTTATCTATAGGACTTATTAACCCATCAAGCATTGATGTCGTCGTTTTCTTATGCGTCCATATTACCCCACTGGACTTAATTTAAAATTTACTAAAAAGCGATTAAAACCATTTCTATTAAAACAATTATTATTAACCATGCTAGGACCTTCGTTGGTTTATTATTCATATTATTTTTTATTCAGCATTTGATATATATATATATATATATATATATATATATATTATATATATTATATGTGTGTGTGTGTGTTGTGTGTGGTGTGTGTGTGTTGTGTGTGTTAAAAAAGGAAATGAATCCGACAGTATGGAGTATGAGCAAGATGAGAATGAAAACCTCACACAATGCTGGTTAAAGAGAAAACGATTTATAAAATATACATAACTGATAACTGATCAATATTTCGATTTTACTAAAGATATACACATTGTGGCGGGAATGTCCACATTGGGAAATAATGTAACAACTTTCGTTCTCTTTTTGTAAATCAAGGTTCGGTTTTTGTTTTAAACTTCATCAACTTTATCTCCGACCACCAACAACACGGGTAACTGGCTCTTGATGATTTTTGTAAATCGAAATATTGATCACTATCAGCTATGTCTATTTTATAAATCGTTTTCCTTTAACAGCAACACTTGTGTGTTGTTTTCATTCCATCTTGCTCATACCCATATATATATAATATATATATATTATATATATAATATATATATATATATATATATATATATATATAGAGGCATAATAAATATGCTCCCACCCCAGCTATGGATAAATAGTATGGAAAGTGGTTTTATTTAGCCTACTAATTAGGAAACGAATTTTGGCGGATGAGATCACTGAATTCTAACCAGATGTTACTCCACTTCTGAAAGATGACCATCTCTCATATCCTGCGCATGGTAGATGGGTTATAAAAAAAAGTACATGTGTATGATGTGGGGGTAACATAATCAAACATCTTCTTATGCCACCGGAAAAGTCAACGTTGTTTTTTGATAAAACCTCAAATTTGGATTTTAATAACATTTTAACTTAAGAAAGTTAACATAAGTTTACTAAATGTATTAATTCTATTTATTTTTTCCTCCTCGATTTTTATGGATATTGGATGTTATGTTGTATGGAAATACGACCGCGTTTTAAAAGCATCTGTATGTATATGTATTTTTCTGTCTCTGTCTTTCTGTCTGTCTGTCTGTCTGTCTGTCTGCCCCCCCCCTCTCTCTCTATCTTTCTCCATTATATTATATATATATATATATAATATATATATATATATATTCTCGTGTTCGTCTCTGAACGTAAATGCCTAGAGGTGTTGAAGTTTGCATATGAACGAATGTTACTTGAGTAAAACACTACCGATTGAGTATATATATGAATATATATATATCCCATATATTATATATATAATATATATATTATATATATATATATATATATATATAGTTGGATGTAGATAATACTTTTAGGCCTGTTCAATGTGTTTGGTTTCTAGGCACCTCTTCTGACAATCATGGGTGGGCTACTGGATTATATACATTCTCTCTCTTCTCTCTCCCTTCTTATCTCTATCTCTCTCTCCCTCTCTCTTCTCTCTCTATATATATATATATATATATATATCTCAGTGTGCGCGCGCGCGTGAATGTGTTGAAAGTTTTTATTCACAATAGAATAATACAAAATGGTAAAAATCATATATCTTCTGTTTTGTAAATCCCCTTATCCCTCTTCTCTCTCTCTCTCTCTCTCTCTCTCTCTCTCACTCTTTCTCTCTCTCTTTAATATATATATATATATATATATATATATATATATATATATATATATATATATATTCCTTTGTTCGAGTATTCGATGTTATATGTCTGTCTGTCTGTCTGTCTGTCTCTCTCTCTCTCTCTCGCTCATACATATTTACACACACACACACACGCACACACACATATATATATACATATACACACATATATATATATACATATATATATATATATATATATGTGTGTGTGTGTGTGTGTGTGTGTGTGTGTGTGTGTGTATGTATGTATCACTTCTTCCATCGATCAATCAATCATAGATATATTGTGAGTTAAAATACTTTTCGTCCATAGTACAATTTAGAATCGTGATATACCCTGCCGTCTAGATGTAAAATAAATAATTTTCCTAGCATCAAAGTTCTTGATACATTGATCTTTATCTAAATAGACATTTTACTACAGAGACAGAAAACAAGTTCATATAACATAAACATGTGGTAGATATTCATTACTTAGCTAGTATAAATATAGTGTCAGTTGGGTGATTTTAATTCATGACAAAATATAGGCAGATTAAAGCAAAAAAAGTATCTTCCATCTAAACTAAATAAATTAATGACCAATATTACGAACTAGCCGATAATTCTTACATAAATATTGGTCTACTTTTGATCAGACAAGCTTGACTGACCTCAGTTCTGAAGACGTTCTTTAAGATAAGCGCATGATTTTAATTTAAAACTGACCAACTTAACCCGTACAATGAAGTTCCACATTGGTGTTCATTATTACTTCCTGTTCAAGTAGAGTTTCCAAAAATAAAATCGATAACATTAAACCAGGACGAGCAAAGCTATAGGATAAACCTCGATATTGATTGATATTTTTTAGGTAAAATATTACAGTTCTGCACTTTCGGCTTCAGTGGCGCTTTCACTAATTAGATAAAACGTTATTGGTAACTAATGAAAACATACAGTTAGTTATTAGTTCGGGGCGGGATCAATTCTTTTCATATGAATATTTATAAAATGGGTTGATTCTGGTTCAAAAATATAGATTTTAGTACAAATACACTTCATACATATTACAATTCCAAACATTTATTTGGTTAATATATTCATTATAAGATCTGCCGTCTCGAGAAGAAACAGTTTAAACACATCAGTTGCTTCACCTCACTTCGCTTAGAATATCTATTGTTCTGCTGAACCTTAAATCACACCTATAAGCTCAGTCCTTGCCCCTTTCCTAATCACTCTTGCTGCTATATTTGTTGATAATGATTTAACATGAATAGTATTACTAGAGTAATAGTAGCTGTAATTTTAAAAAAATTCTGAGAAATACAAATGAAAAAAAAATTAGTTGTTAGCGATAAGCAATTAAAAATGATTGCATTAAAACCTGTTCTTTATTCAGGTTGATTATTTTCATAACAATTGTTCTTGTTTATAGAGCGACCCCTCGGGGCGGGGATTAGAATACGATGACTCTATCTTCTGCTATTATAAGACACCCACAAAAGGTGACCATGACACTAAAGTGAATCTGATGGTGTGGCTCCACTTCTGGAAATATAGAGAGTGTTGAGTGTTCCTTCATTGATATTACGCCCAGGTTCTAGTATATATTAGATTCCCATTTATGTGACAAATATATATTTTCAATAATTATTCGGATTGGATCAGTAACATAAATTTACCTCTATGTATAGAATTAAGAGATGGAGAGCCAATCTAGGATTGTTGTTTTAGTGATCATATTTGACAGACTCATACGGACTAGCTCCACGACAACGTGTAAATAATTCTACCCACGAGTTTATCCTGACTAAAATAGAATATATCAGCTACCCTTATTACCCTCTCCTTCCAACTGGCAGGACTCTCAAACTTCATTCTGCATATAGGAATGGCATTTTTATAATTAGCCTTTTTTTACATAATAAACCTTTAGAATTTTTTGCATTTATTTACTTGTTGTTCGTCTTAGAATAACTGTGATATTAACACAACATTCGTATTTGATAGGGACCGTCTATATAAACAAACCCTAAGAACCTTAAGATAAAACTAAACAAATGGAAATATAAACGTACATCAAAGGTAAATCCTTATTATCCAGACATATAGGTTGCTATGTCCTTAAAATCAATCAATCGTTGAATGAAACAATGAATCTATCAAACTTTATTCATAGAAACCGTTGTCTGTCCGGAGTCTGATGTATATTGTTTTACTTATTTTAGTTGTACTCATAATTTCCTTTTCGTGTTGCTTTCCTGGATTCATGCAGGATTTTTATTGAGAAGGCATTTAATCTGTCCTTGTTGAAAATTTGAATAAGGCCATTTTTATGACACTGTTACTTTTAGATTACTAGATACTGTAATTCTAACAACACACACACACACACACACACACACACACACACACACACAGCTATCTATTAATAATGGAGATTCGCTTCCGGTTTTTGTCTGTAACAAAAACGACGTCACTGCTTCCGTCACACAACCAAAAATCGTCATAACAGAATAAATACACTCAAAATTTGAGTATGCACTGTTAGACAGTCCTCTTTGGTTTTTTAAACAAGTTTTAATAAATACATACCTGGTATTATCTATCTATATAGTTTTTTTTTATTTTAATATATATTTAAAGTTATCAGAACTAAGTTTCCATTTCAATTTTTTGACTCCTTTAATAAATGTATTTTATTTTTTACACGTTTAATAAATTTGATGACTTTACTTTACTTATGATACAAACTCTCTGATATTAAATGTTCAACTCCTATCCCCTCAGGTAATATTTATTTTACGTCGCCCAGAGGGCGTTTTTTATTTTGCTCTCAGTCGGTAGAGCGTTCGGCTAGAAACCACAAGGTACCTAGTTCGATACCCGCCCTCTCCAACTCAGCGTTATGAGTAGCACAGGAACCTGTGCGGTAAAGTAAGGAGCTGATGGTAGGTGTGGCGTTCCACCACAGACGCTAAAATAATCTCCTTGGTCTAGCGCTAGTGAAAATGGATAGACTCCCTCGCTGCATGGCTGATACCGACATTAGGCCGCCCGACGGACTTTACTTATAATAAAATATATACACAATATATATATATATATATA
>CM042145.1:73675066-73685066 GCA_023376005.1 Doryteuthis pealeii
CACTTATGAGTTCTGTGCTGCAATCTTCAGCAGTGCTCGGCATGACCTTCCTCTTATTGGATGGTATGTGGGTAAAGAGGTACGGTGGCTGTACAAATGTGGGGTGATGCTTCCGGGATTTGTTCAAAACAGCACCGCCATCATTCCTTTTGTAGTTTCCCAAAAGTTTCGTTAAACTACATGTTGATGTTAATTATATGGCCTTGACTAAGTTATTCTATCTGAAAGGCTATATTCTAGTTGATAGAACCTCACTGGAGAAGCCTTCACATCAAAAGAACATTCTTTAATATTTATGATTGATGAAATATTATCAAGAGTAGCGCGGATTTCATATGTCTCATCTCCCAACAAGCAAGCTTTCGCTTCGCACAGGCATACGATCATGTCTATACCTTGAGTGCGGCGCTACTGCCCGGCTAAAAGCGCGCGCTAATCCCAATCACTACTGGCTCTCATACGAATAAACTGGCCCGATTATGGCCGCCTGGTCCAGCGTCCACGTGAATCCTTTGCTGTAGTACATGACGCCCCGGCGAGCGGGCAGAGGCGCGGCACTACATCTAGGTTCGAGCTCATTGATTACTGTCCTAACCTGAGTCGTACGCTCCCCCAATCATTTAAGAAAATTTACCTTGTTACTTGATTAAGCATATACGATTAAACCCCAAGCATCATTGTACTTAGAGAATCAATTGTTAGTACTTAGTCTTCAATTTCTTCTTTCTAGGATTGTGTTAATCGAACTTCATATTACAAAAGAAAGAGGATATTCTCTTCATGGTATTCTTATTCGAAAAATAAGAACAAAGTTTTATGTCTTAACCTCGCGCGATTACGCATATGGGCCCAACCCTGGCACGCAGGTTAAGCCCTGCGAGACGGACCGATCCCCGTCAACTCTACCATTCGGTACGCCGTTTCGAACCACTAGCGGAAATTGGACCGTAAAAAAAGTCACATTCTTGGCCCCAATTTACCAATTCCTAATTATGGTAAATATTTCTCGTCAAACCAACCCGGATAAAATGTGCTCCCTCTGAAAACATCGATTTCCTCCCTTCGCGCGAAGCGACATAATTGTAAAAAATGCACACAGACCGAATATCCCTGCTACAATTAATCCACACCTGCCAGATGTACATAACACACACTTAGCCAATTTTACTGAAAGCTTCTCACTATCCCTCTATTCCCTTTAAGTCTCACGAAGGCCAATATGGTTCTTTTGCTAATACACGTGGCCTTAGTTAAATTATCTTTTAGCCATCTCCCCAAAAAGGTAAATATCGACAAAGAATACATTCTGCCCACGATACTGTAGCAATGCATGTCGCTGGAAACGGAAAATACACCCATTTTCGTCCTTTTAGTGATTTTCGACCTTTTCTCATGCCCAAAGCGTAAAAATTAGGCATCGATTTACTTTCGAACAAACCAAATTGAAGTCCGTTGTGTTTAGGGCGTCAGATGTATGTTCTTTGTGCCTAAATCTATACCAAATGCAAAGACAACACCCACAATCCAAGGGTTCAGCTATGCAAACAAATCTGTATTGAAATGGGAAGGCAATATTTTCTTGTGGCAAGAAAAGTGTTAACGCTACAAAACCGCTGTCTAACGTAGAGCGCTGACTTCCGCATGATTTCTTGCTTGTAGAGAAAAGAAACTACATTGCTTCATCAAAATAACTTCCCAAAATAAGATAAAGACCCATATTGCAACAACCAGATCACGAAATAGGATCGATGGGCGGAAGATAGACAGAGACAGACTGAAAAGAAAGTACAGTTTCAGGGATGAACCAAGAAGTGTTCAGCAAAGGTGACAAACCTAGCATTGATGATTGAATGATTGAATTTAAAGACATGTCAATCCCTGTACGGTTATTTTTATGTGGGTGAATTTTAGGGGAATTACGTTCATTGTTGTCGTACATATTACAATTTTTTATAGTTGATTTTCGATTTTTCTTCGATCACGCGTGAGTGTTGAATACACAATATTATTTTAAGACGATCTATTTTAGCCCATAGATTGTGTGTCTAACATGGACTACAATTCCCGGGTCCAAGTGGACCTATCAGATGAAGTTTAGTTTGAGATTTCTAGACTCACGTTTGCATTCGACATGGGCTCATCGTCCCAGTGAGTACTACACATTGTTTAAAAAAAAAACGCTTTGTGGTTCATTCTTACCGTTAACACTAGGCTTCACATATCTAGGGTAAATAAAACATTATTGCCCCGCAAATCTCGTGCTTATGGGTATGCGATGTGTGTAGGGGCGTAGGTAGTATATATCAGTAGTATATTGTATACTAGTCACTTTTGTTTTTTTTTTTTTTTTTTTTTTTTTTTTCTTTTATATATATATATAGTATTATACAATATATGGTATATATATGATATGTTGTGTGCTAGTGTGTGTTTTATTTTCACCTAAGACTAGTAGTTGTGAACTATGTACGGTAGAAGAGCCACAAAACGTTTTTTTTAACATGTGTAATACCACTGGACGATATAGCCCATCGAAATGCAACGTGAGTCGTAAATCCCTCAAACTAAACTTCATCTGATAAGTCCACTTGGACGGGATAGGTAGTCCATGTTAGCACACACATTCTATGCGTAAAATAGATCGTCTTTAAAATATTTGTGTTTATCTCAACAGCACCCGTTGATCGAAAAAAATTCGAACAACATCAACTATAAAAAATTGCCTAATATGTACGCCCACAATCAACGTAATTCCCTAAAAAATTCACACATTTAAAAATAACCGTACAGGTATTGACCATGTCCTTAAACTTCAATCATTCAATCCCCACATCAAATCTAGGGCTTCGTTCACCTTTGGCTGAAACTTTTGGTTATTTCCTGAAAACTGTATTCTCTTTCCAGTCTGGTCCCTCCCTGTCCTTCATCTTCCCATCGATCCATATATCGTGATTCTGTGTTCAATTTAAGTGGGGTCTATTAGCTTATTTTGAAGTTATTTTGATTGGAGAACGCTGTTAGTTCTTTTTCTCTACACAAGAAATCATCGAAGTCACACTCTACCGTTACACCAGCGGGTTTGTATACCGAACTACTTTTTCATTGCACAAGAAAAATATTGCCCTTCCAATTCATTAACAGATTCTGTCTAGCTGAACCTTGATTGTTGTCCTTTGCATTTGGTATAAAAATTAGACAAAAGAAACACTTACCATCCTGCAACGGCACTAAACAACAATCAACGACTTTACCATTTGTTTGTTCGAAGTAAATCCGCATGCCTACATTTGTACCGCTGTGGCATGACGAAAAGGGTCCGGAAAAAATTCCAGCTAAAGAGCAAAGGGTGTATTTCCTTCAGACTCACTTCCAAGTATTGCCAGAATGTGATTCTTTTCATTTTCCTCTGGAACAAAAATAATAACTAGCCACTCGTTAATCCAGCAAAAGAACCACCATTTTCCTGAAGTTAAAGAAAAAGATGTAAAAAGCTTTAAAAAAGATTCTAGCCAGCTGTGTACGATCTGCATAAATTTGAAGGAATTCGGCTGTGCAATTTTACATTATTTTCGCGCCGAGAGGAAATTCATTTTCTCGCATTGAGGAGACATTTATTCGGTGAGATTTGTACAGAGTAATACTTTACGCATAATTTGTTGAGTGGTATGACAAATATATCTTTTTTCGGATCTTCCGGTTTCGTTCACGCGACCGTGTTAATCGGCGTCCGCTCTGCCCGGTTCTCTTCACACAGGTGCCCCATACTGTAATCCCGGCGCGGATAAAGAAATAAACTTTCCTTATTTTGCAAAGAGAATATAAAAAAAGTATACTTTTCTTTTTCAATAGGAATTTCATTTTAAAAAAATCTAGAAAAAAATGGAATGTAACAAATTTTCTATGATTCCTTGCGTACAAGTTTAATGCTTACAATATAAACATAATTTTCCTTAAAATTGATCAGAGAAAATATTAAGCTACGTATGTATCCCCCTCCCCTCCCGGCCGTGTTTACCAGATATGCTGAACGCCAAATTCCCCATTTCAATACTTATTGTACGCCTATTACGCATAACATATTATAAACATGATCCGCCGCCTCAGATTTCGGACTGACAGCTAGCATCCTAACTCTGATAAGATTATATTCAACTCGATAATAATTGTAAAATTTTCTATTGATGAAGCCTTTCTCCAGTGAGTTCTCACTAGGAATATATGCCTTTCCCAGAAGTAGGAATAACTTGAGTAAGGCATGAGTAATTGAACATTCAAAAAGTGTATTTAACGAAACTTGTTGGAGAAACTACCAAAAGGATGATGCCGTGACTTGTTCTATCGAACAAATCCCAGCCGGAAGGACTACTCACCCCACATTTGTAACAGCCAGTACTCCTCCTTACCCCCACATACCATGCCAATAAAGAGAAGTCATGTCCGCAAGCCCACTGCTGGAAGATGCCAGCACGAACTCATAAGTATCGTTCTGCCTGTGAGGTTCCACCACGATGAGACACTACCAGGTGATATGGCACCGAGACTAAACCAAAGACCTTCCCGCCGCGGCCATTGAGTCCCGATAGAGACAGATGGTGAAAGAGGGCCAACATGGAACTCACAAGCCACAAACCTTTGAAGTTTTCATAGCAAGCATTGGTGCGTTACTAATCTACTTCTCACATAATATAAAATATTTGAAAAATTAAAATGCGGTATACAAAGCCCCAAACTAAATAACTAAAGTATCCGTCATTGTCCCGGGAAAAGATTTCATCAAATGAAAAAAGACTGTCTGCAGAGCATACCCACCAAATAAGATGTGTTGTTTCATAACATACCTATCTTAGACGCCCTATCTTGTATACTTCGTATTCTTTATCTAAGCTGCCTTCTTTCTTCTATGTAGATATGTACAGTGAATTATCTAGATGTTCAAGCTCTTGCCTTTTCTCTCTCAGCAATTTCTTTCTTGGCGGACTTTTCTGTCTGTGAGTCGTCCCCCCATCCTAATTGCCTTTAGGTTTAACCGAACAAAATTACCGATGTTTTTCCTTAGACGTCTTTATTCTAATCCAAGCCTTACAGTACTAAACAAAGACAAGTTCGTAAAATTGACACTATTTGCGCTTTGACTCCCCGTCCACTCCAGCCAAAAACTAGCGTATTGTATTTCTCAATGCTCCGTTGCAATGATAAACGGAGCGTTAGTTTAAATAGATTACACGTCGATATCCAATCCAGCCTATCATCGGATTCCAAAAATTTGCAGTTGGGGTTTTTTCGAACTTCTTCCTACCCGTCCTTATACGCATACTATGAAGCTTATAAGCGACAGGGACCTTATTATTTATGCGTAACATGACAAAGCAGAACTATAGAAGACAATAACATTTAATTCCAGACTTATATTCTACAGCCACGTCAAATGGTACACTATTTGTATTGACTGTTAACATTTTCCCCTCGATTTGACGTAAATCTTTACCGGCATTAAGAGCAAAATTTAATAATTCATAAATAAGGCCGCGTGTTTAGTTGGTTATCAACCGTTAGGAATATACAAACGGCCGTTTGCATTTCACTTGCCGTATCCTGTAAAAAGGTATGGCATCCAATTATTCTTCCGTTCCAGATAGGGTAAAATATCCTAGGGAATTACGGAAGTAAACTCAGCCTGCTGCAAATAGCCTAATTCACAGATTTCCAAGTTCTCCTAAAAAGACGTCTTCAGACGCCCAAACCCGCACAAGTTGTAAAAACCGGTTCACAAGCAGCATTATTGTTATCTGCATCTTTAGTCCGGCCCAAGAATTAAACCTAAAACCATATAACTGACAATTGTAGATTGGCGATTAACTATTACCACCCTCGGGGATAAGGTTCCTTTAGCACTGCACGCAGTAGTTTTAAACTGTGGAAAGCTCCATCTTCCGTGCCTTCGCCATGCACTAACTATATATATCTAAGTATTAATACTATATCGTGACATCATACACGATCGACGCACAACAACCAAAAATACGCACACGTAGAAGAAAAAAAAACCAGCTTCCCGCATCATCGGTAAACACGCAAACACGAGGAATACAGTTTAGAAACAAAAACGCACACATTGGCACCGATTTACACAATTTCTGTCCATCTTTTATAAGCGGACACTGTTGTCAGTATTACCCGCTGAATGCTCTAAGCAAGAACCCTGGTTGTTACAATACCGTTCCCCGTAACTTTACAATAACAATAAAAGCCAAAAAACTCCTTATTTGGTTCTGATTCTCCTCACTGTTGAACTTACACTATATACTTATATATATACTCATCCCGAATATTCTAGTCAACGTATTACTCATACTATACTATATATGATATATATAACTATATTAAAATTACCAGCACAAAGGGACAAAAATCATGGGTCTATCATATTTACAGTAACTCGTTTCTTGGGTGGGTTATTTCTTGGTTCCCCTTTATACTATTTTCTAGCCACTCTTCCCACTTCGTCACCCGAAACTTTCACAAAGACCAATATATCCCTTGACTGATCACACGTACCGTGTAACACCTACGTATATACGCTATTACTCATCCACTTCTAACATATTATCGTATTATGTGTGCGTGTTGTGTGTGCGAGGTGTGTGTGATTCGGTGTGGTGTGGTGTGTCCGTGCACCGCCACCTGCGCCTAGTGTTTGTGCTTGGTGTGCTGAGCTGTCCTGTGTGGTGCGAAATGGGTGGTAATGGTGCGTAAGTACTATACTTTATTCGTACTTGATTAACCTCCGGTTTATGCGAAAATCATTCTGTTTTATCAGAAGGGATAAAACTGTAAATCATCTGTATTTTTAAGGAACGAACCATAACGTGTGACGGATTAAAATTATACAATTAAACGTTTAAGAAATCTGCGTACGGTTTTCGCCCCCTAAAAAAAGTCTGCCTAGTCATCATACTCTGTGAAACACGCGGTTTTTCATTACTTCTTTCGAAACAAGAATATTCTATCCGTGCCCCTAAATCTAAGTGAGTATGGACAATGTTGCGAAAAAAAAAACATCCAATACTAACGACTCTTTACCCCGCGTTCTTTTGTGTTGGGGCGCCAAGCAATCCGTTGTGAAGAAGCCCGCATTACATATTTGATGAAACTATATTGTAATACATGCTCAGGCCTTACATTTCTTTTCTCTCGTGGGGGTAAAACAACAATTACTTTTATAAATACCCTTAATCTATCTCCTCTCTCTTCTCTCTCTCTCTCTATATATATATTATATAATATGCTCATCAATACCTAGTATATATATATATATATATGTGTGTGTGTAGTCGTGTGGTGTGTGTGTGTTGTGTGTGAGTGTAATGTGTGGGGGGATTTACTATATGTAGTTGAAGTTTGATATGTTTACTGTGAAAATGATAATATACGTATACAAGAATTTAAAAAAAAAAATCAAAATGGTAACTCTTAAAATAAGCTATTCGATTTTTGGTTAGGCTAGGAACTTTTGAAAAACACTCTTATTTACTTCAATATTTGGCTTATTTCAATTTTGGTTAGATTTATTGCTTGTTATAAAAAATAAACACATTTCTCTAATTCTAAAGCAGGATTATATAGCGCGATTGCTGGGTTTTTTCTTTTGAGGACCCCGGCTCGATGAAAGCCATTCATTTTGCCACAGCGTAGGACTATATTCTTTTGAAAAACTAAACAAACCATTGTCTTTCAGTGAATATACCATAAGACATGCTTATACTTCTCTAGAAAAATGGTGTGCCTCTTTTCAAAAAAAATGTTGTAAGTATATTTTTAAAGGAATAACAATATGCGGATGTCTGGTAAATATTATTGGTGTATTGATCCTAACATACATTCTATATCTGATATTGAAAAAAAAAGAATTGTATTAAATTTTTAGTATGTAATTTACCCAACACATCTACCACGAGCTTAGCATGGTGAATCAACCGTCAATGTTTAAGTAAATTATATCTGATTCATGAGTTTTCCTTCTCAAAATTCAGTTTGCCGCTTATCGATGTTAAATAACCCAGTATGTCTGTTACTATTTACTTTCCGGTTGACTGGGGAAAGAAACAAATGGATCCATGTCTTTCTAATAGTATTTAGCACATAATGAAAACAAAAACATCTTCGTCCAGTATTTGAACCCAGTTACTGATTCTATTAACACTTACAAACGATAACCGTTACACCTAGGGCCTCCTTAAAATTAGATCTTCACTAACAGTAATTTTGGTTGTATGCAATATTACTGGGATAAATGCGAGTAAGATGCACTCCAGATACGATTGAGTAAAAGTAATGCTTTGAAGATCACTTCTACGGTCGAAATATAAATTAAACAAGCGAAGAAACGAACTTTTTAGACGGAAAAATAATTTTTGGACAATGCTCCGAAAAAATTCCAATGTCTTCCACTCATTCTTACGTTTTCATTAGCTGTGATTAACAATCACTTCTTCAAACCATACCCCCACTTCATTATTTTGAAAGGAAAACACTGCTTGCACCAAAAAAAGAAAGTAAAAAAAAAAAAACAGCTAACAAATCGACCAATAACAACAAAAACGAAAAAAGAAAAAAAAGACAAAGAAAAGCTAAAGAAACAATCGTAAAAGAAAGACCAGAGCGCGTATCTCGGCAGAACACTTTTCATTCCCCAATAACATCTGCCTTCAGCAGCCAATCATTCTTGAAAACCCCGAATTTTAGTTCATATTACCAGTCGCATTAAGCAAGAAAATCAACCACAAAAAATAGAAGAAAGTCCTTTTGGCAAGAGTCCATTAGAGAGCTAACAATATTCTTACCGTTGGGATTTATTCTTTTCTTTTTCTTCTTTTTTAGTCATTTCTTTCTGTCCAACTGGCACCAAATCCGATTTCCTCCAATTTGAGGCTGTTTTCGCATCGGTTACTTATTAAAAAGCATTATATTTTTGTGTTTCAATCAATACATTTACTATATGCCTATTCTTGGTAAACTTAAGCTGTGGTTTCCTTGCGCCGAAGTTAATAAGAAAAACAGGGAAGTCAAAATCCGTCTGAATGCGTGATGATAATTGGTGATAACTGTGATTGAATTGAAAGAGAGAGAAATTGAGAGAAATTTGAAAAAACCAGGACTATTATGTTGATGACAAAAAGAAATATATATATAATCAAAAAAAGGAAAAAGTATGTCAGCATTGATTTACTGATTTAACACGGCATGTCAACCCATCTAGTATTATTCATGCCTAGAGTTAAATGAAAAGGCGTTCTGTGGTTTACGCTTCTTTTTTACATTTTGGTGTGTACTTATTTTTTAACAGTTTTTCCCTTGAGGAAAAATAAATGAAATATTTTAAACCACCCCATTTGGACCCATACATGGAAGTGTAAAAAGAATGTATCTCCACAGCTTACCGGATTAACTTGATTATCAAATGAACTTCCAAAATATCTTCGTCTAGTGTATTTTTATGCGTATCAGTCTAAGCGGATCCCTCTTCATTGTCCAGTTATATTACAAATTTTCATGTATGATAATAGTTGTTGTTTTTTTTTAAAGTTTATTAAGATATCAAGTATCCTACTTTGATAAAACAAATAACATTGCACACAGCGCGTGTGGTTTGATTAGTTTCTTGTTATTGACATATCGGACCATCGTGCGTTATTTAATGGAATTGAAAACACCACACACACACACACACCACACACACACACACATACTATATATTATAATATATACTTTTTAATTTAATTAATGTGGTTTATTAATATATATATATATAAGTAAAGTCGTTCGGGGCGGCCCTAAGTCGCGTATCAGCCATGGGGCAGCGAGGGGTCTATCCCATTTTCACTAGCGCTAGACAAGGAGATTTATTTTAGCGTCCTGTGGTTGGAACGCCCACCTACCCATCAGCCCTTACTTTAACCGCACAGGTTTCCTGTGGCTAACTCATAAAACGCTTGAAGTTGGT
>CM042145.1:73690066-73724937 GCA_023376005.1 Doryteuthis pealeii
TTTCAACTATAAAATAGAAAAATTATGAAACCAATATAACAGCTCTTTGTCGAACCTGGGATGAACCAGTAACACGTCGTGTGATGTCTGTTTACTTCAACGAAATATATATATATATATATATAATATATATATATATAGGAGGGTCCCAATATATATATATATATATATATATATATATATATATATATTATATATATATATATATATATTGGTGGACTTTCCTATATATATATATATATATATATATATATATATATATATATGTGTGTGTGTGTGTGTGTGTGTGTGTGTGTGTGTGTGTGTATTGGTGGACTCTCCTATCGTGAACGATAGATGAGAGTCAGCAGTGAGTGATTTGTTTCCTCCCATATTGTGCATGCTATCAAGAAGACATGTTGTGTTTCCTTGAGTGTGATAGCAGCCCAGCCTTGTTGCAAGCTATGATGCCACAGTGACAGAATTTCCTAAAGCGAGTGTTAGATTTTTTGTTTTTTTGACAACGCATGTGAAAGGCGCCAAGTTGATTTATGGGCTTCTGGTAAAGTGTCAAAGTTTCAGCACCATACAGTAGAATAGAAAGCACGACTGCTCTGTAGATGTTAATTTTTATTCTAAGATATGCATCTTTGGTATTCCATAATCGATGTTACAGGTTGCTGAATGCAGTGCCTGCTTTAATTATTCTAGAATGGATTTCTTTGTCCATTTCTTCAACAGACGTGACTGTTGATCCAATATATTTAATTGTGTCAACAATCTTTAGTGCTGTTCCATCAATGAAGACAGATGGATTTACACGACGGTGATTGCATGATGCGGGCTGGTACAGTAGTTCAGTTTTCTTTATACTGATAGTAAGTCCTAATGCTTTTGATGTCTCAGAGAATTTATCAATAATGGTCTGGATGTTTTCTAGGCTGTGTGCTAATAGAGCGGCATCGTCTGCAAAGAGAAGATCACGTACTAGCTACAAGGACATTTTTGACTTATGTTTAAAACGTTGTTGATTGTAAAGGCCACTACTTGTTCTGAATTCAACATTTAATCCTTCGCTTAGATCTGAGAATGCTTTAGATGCATAGTAGAAAATAACAATGCAAATATAAGTGGAGCAAGAACACAGCCTTGCTTAGTACCGTTTCAGACAGAAAAGGTACCGGATTGCTCACTACATGATCTTACAGAAGCCCCTATTCTTTTATGCAAAGAGAGGATGATATGGAGCATTTTATCTGGGACTCCGAATCTTGACAACACTTACCACAGAGCAGTCCGAGACACCGTGTCAAAAGGCTTTTGTGAAATCTACGAAAACCATAGACAAGTCTTTGTTTTGCTCTCAAGCCTTCTTCTGGGCCTGTAGAAGACAGAAAATGATATCTACTGTTCCTCTACCTGACCGAAAACGACACTGCGTTTCTGGTAGTGTTGATCCTGAGACAAAGTCATTAAGCCTGTTAAGGATGATTGGTCCAAGGATTTTGCCAGCAACCGAGAGAAGAGATATTCCTCTGTGGTTGTCACAGTCATACTTGCTTCATTTGTTCTTGTACAAATGGACAATTGATGCGTCCTTAAACTGTTGTTGGACTTCACCCCTGTCCCCCACAAGGTTGAAGTATTTGCAGAGCCTGTGTGTCAAAATATTGATTCCACATTTATACAATTCAGCTGAAATTCCATCTTCACCAGGTGCTTTCCGATTTGAAAGTTGATTGATAGCTTTCTTCACCTCAGGTATTGATGGGTTAACAGAGAGGGATTTTACAACAGGTCTCTGGGAGGGGGAGATCGTCTATTACATGAGTGTCGAAAGAAGAATCCTGTAGGGAAATGAGCGTCGAAAGAGACTGTAGAGAAATGTTCTGCCCAACGTTTGACAATATCACTTTTGTCAGTCAAAAGAGTGTTATCCACTGACATGATTGGTTATGGACCATGGGAAATTGGACCAAAAACACCCTTTAAATTTTGATAGAATAATTTAAGACCATCCTTGTCAGCAGCCTCCTGGAAGGCTTTTGCCTTTGATGGCCACCAACTCTCCTTCATCTTCCTCAATATTGCTTGTGATTTAAATGCATCTTTCTTTGTTAGACGTTTTTTATCGTTCATCCAGACTTTATGACATTTATGCATGTTTTCGAGGAGAGATTGTATTTCTAGATCATATGAATCAAACCAATCTTGATGTTTCCGATGAGCATACCCAGGTGTTTTTTTTGTGTGTTTTTTTTTTGCGAGCTATAGAGAATATTCCACAGACCCGACCATGCCGCTTCAACTTCATCCCCGACATCAAAATATATGAGCTTGGAGTCAGATATTGTATCTTTCAATGTTGTTACGTCTACCTTTCTTGGTGGTTTAGTTCTGTTGTTTCGAACCGGTTTCCTTACATGCATGCCAGTGCAAGCATACACAATCTTGTGATCTGACTAACATTTCTCAATAGCGAATGATTCAGCCAGTGTTATGTCATGACAATCACGACCACGAATTATAGTGTAGACAATGATATGGTCATAGCCTGATCACGTTAGGTGGTTTTGAAAATGTTCCGTTGCTGGAAAATCGTGTTGGTAATCACAAGACGGAATTCACAACAAAGAGACAGCAGTAACAGACCATTAGAGTTTACCTTTCCTACGCCATGTTTACCAATTACTCTTCCGCAAATCAGTGTGTCACATCCAACACGAGCATTGAAGTCACCTATGACATAGAGTTTGTCACGAAATGTACGTCTCAGAAGAGCACGATGGTTACTGTAAAAGGATTCCTTTACCTCCTCAGTGGAGTCCATTGTAGGCCCATAAAAACTCAGCGAGGTCGCATATTTATTCCATTCGATAGGTAAATGAAGAGACATAAGCATGTCAGAAATACCAACTGGAAGCGATTCCAGTTGTAAAAAAAATGTCATTTCCGATGGCAAACCCGACACCGGACTCTCTCTTTGCAGTTTCAGGGAGACCCACCCAAGAGAAGGTGTAACTACTATCCATTTCCTTCAGTTCCCCTTTTGTCTGGAAGCCTGGTTTCTGATAGAGTTGCAATACTAATGTTGTTTTGTTTAGGAACCCGTGCAATAATCGCAGATCTGCGTTCAGGGTTTTTCTTGTTGTCTTGAAGTGTCCTTATGTTCCAAGTTGCTAAGAACATGCTTGTTTCGTTAATTTTAGATTTTCTGAAATTCCAGTTGCACAATTTGGATGCGCAGCCATATGCACTTTATAGCAGGGTCATGTTCGGACATGTAGTTTTTGGTTCGCCTTTTATTAACCGTTCCTCATAAGAGGAAAGCAGTGCCATCCCTAAATAGAGCTGCTTTGTTATGAGAAGAGGACACGAAGTGTTGTAATGTCTGATTTTGGAATACACATCGGCTATCTACTACTCACAACCAGGTGTGAAGTTCAAGCTAGAGACTTCCAGCAACATCCTCCACCTGTCTCTGTCACTATCTCTTTCTTGCCATGTGATTTCGGAAAAAGAAAAAAAATGTCACATTAGCAGTATTTTTAGTCACTCAGTTGTTGATCAACCTGCACTAGGATTTGTTTAGAGTAGTCTGTTGCTTGTGCTATGCAAAGCCCACTCTCTCCATTAATACAACATAGCCCATACAAGTGCACCGTGTGCCACACGTTAGGTGATTGTTTTGATCGCATGTTGTTTTATCGCGGTGTTTGACCTCTCCGGGACATCAGGTATACGGCTGGTTACCATATAACTAGTGGGTTTTGGTGTAGTGAATTTTCCATTTCAGATTATTCATAAATATATGCATTTCTGAACGCTGACAGCCGAAGTAATGGAATCGAAGTCTAATATATATATATATATATATATATATATATATATATATATATATATATATAGATATATATATATATAGATATATATATAATATATACAAGTGGAAGTAGACTATTATTATTATTATTTGCTCCTTTGAGTTTTCACATCAGCATTAACTGATGGTCTTTCACTGGAGTCTGGGTGACAGCAAGTCTCCTCAGGTCTCTAGGGCTCTTCTGAGTATTCTGGTAGATTGCAGCAGTGCTGTGTTCTGAATGGTTTCAACCCTTCCTCTGATTTCCAAACATTCCAGACCCTTTTCCAATCCTTTTGGGACTGTTCCAAGTGCACCAACTACAATTGGTATCACCTTCACTTTCATATTCCATAACTTTTTTAGTTCTCTGGCAAAGTCCAGATATTATTATTATTATTATTATTATTATTATTATTATTATTATTATTGTTGTTGTTGTTGTTGTTGTTGTTGTTATAATTATATTTATTGTTATAGTCATTATTATTATTATCATTATTATCATTATTGCTACTAAGTCGGGCTATTAATATTTTAATCTGTTTAAATGATAAAATAAACATATGAAATAGCAGAGGTAGTTCAACACTAGAATAGGCTCGGTTCTATTTAGTGATCATCCTCCACACATCTATCATATGTTGTGTGCGTGTGCGTTTTTTTTTTAAATATAATGTGGGAGAATAAACATATTTCTTTCTTTCTTTCTAAACGGCTTTAGTGAACAGTAAGAAAATAACGTTAAAAAATCAAGACGCAACTAATGGAATTGAATTCAAACGTAAAATATGAATATACAAATATCTACATATTTACGCAACTTCGAAAAAAGATTTTATAAATTCTTTATAAATTTGTAAAATAAAAAATGAATTTAAAACATGAATGAATGAATAAAAGTAAAAGAAATATTCAGATAAATACATACATGCTTATATTATTAAACATAGTAACATAGTTAAATAATTTAAATGTACTATAATTACGTATTCTGTTATCGTTGTGTAATTTTAAAAGAAAAACAGAATTCCAGATATTTCACAATATATATAACATTACAGAAACTTGAATAAATTTAATAAATACAATACAATACAATACAATAAAAAGAACAACTCTTTTTTTTTGTATTTTTCAAGGTCTGTTCGAAAATATACGAGGTATTTAAACTTATATTATGAAATGCGACATTACCGAATAACCAGATGATAAGTGAGCAGCAGTAAACATACATTCCTATAGACTTAAATGCGTATGAGTTGATGAGTTATTATATTATGTTAACAATAACGTGCGGTTGATACATTATAATGCAATAGGGTCTTCATATTAGTTGAGGATAGGCCGGGTGTTGCTTTTTAAACCGTCAAGAGATTTGGCCCCGAAACGGTTTGCACACTTTCTCTTCTGATGAGCCTATTTCAGTTGTAAACATCGTTTGTTTTTTCATTATATCTTATTCATACTGTCGGATTAATTTACATTTTATTTTCACATACTTGTCCATGAAAAAACTTTACATTTGAATGTTTACCCCTTTTTGATGATATCCATTAACACCACGGATTTACCTATAAATGTGGGCTACTTATTTTACTGTTGGATTGTATTACAATAATTTTGATATTCTATATACACTTTTTATACATATTTTACACTTTTCTATAACTTTACATCAGACTTTTTTGAGTCTTATTTCATTATTATAATGCTTCTGATTATTTTCAAAATTGAAAATGAGATTCATTTTATTTTTAAATAAAATTCATTTTATTTTTAAATAAAATTCATATTATTTTTAATACAGACAGCACAATTTTTTTTTTAATAATTCCAACGTTTGACTAGCAGCGTTCTGTTTTTACTAACGGTCTTTTTTCCCGTCTTATTTTTGTTGATGACCGACCCACGTGCGGTTGATACATTATAATGCAATAGGGTCCTCGTATTAGTTGAGGATGGGCCGGGTGTTGCTTTTTAAACCGTCAAGAGAATTGGCCCCGAAACGGTTTGCACACTTTCTCTTCTGATGAGCCTATTTCAGTTGTAAACATCGTTGTTTTTTCATTATATATATATATATATATATATATATATATATATATATATATATATATATATATGTAGAACTAAACAAAAGACACATCTCCTGTTTAACAATTTTATTTTTGATGTTTTCGAGTTTTCTGGCCAACTTTTAAAAATTTAGGTGGAATTCGTGGATAAGTCGATCAAAGTTCAGTTCCCGAGTACTTTCGGCACTTCGAAGTCCCATCATCAGGGGTGATGTGTTCCAGTTTTTTTGATTTTTTTAGTTTTAAAAAAAAAATCAATGTGGAGGTTGGAAGGAGAAGAAATGATGAGAAAGCTTATATATATATATATATATATATATATATATATATATATATATATATATATATATATATATATATATATATATGCTTCGTAGATTTTTTTTATTAGCTCTTAAATGTCTCCCTAAAACTCCTGAATGACTGCATCCAAACAATTCCTCTGTTCCCGTTGAATATAAGAGCAGGCCTTATTGCATTGTTTTGATCGTAGCTAACGAGTCACTATCATCACTGACTATATAATAATTCCCATATAAAGAAAACATTTTAACAACTTTTTTTTCTCCAACGACCATAAAAGATCAATATTATCAGTGAAATCAAAGTGTGTGTCTCACCACGTTTCTCCAACTAGCAGTGATTCTTCCACAAATAGCACTTATGTTTAACGCGTCCTAGAAAATGCCAAGCTTTATATTCAGTGTAAAATCAAAAGGGACTTCGTTACTAACGATTTCTACTTTTTCTTTGAAGGGCCTCCCATTTTCTTCTGCAATATGTTATTTCTTTTTTTTTTTTCATTATTTTTCTTTCCTCTCTGATTCAAATAAGACGTTTGCGATCAATATCTTTATGCAAAGGATAACAGAGAACAGTACATGTTTTATGAAAAAGAGGCAAATCCGTGCACTGTAAGAGCATTCGGTACTTTCAAGATTTTTTTTCTTTTTGGCACGTTGGTTGTTTACGATGTTTGTCAGTAATTAATGGTTACTTACAAACATACCCATGACAAACTGAACGTATTTACGTACACGTATTTCTACAGTTTTGCCCTGGAATCATCTTTCTCAATTATATAGAAAAGCGTTCTTTATATATCATATGAAGTTTGTATGTCGCATATTCTAATTTCTGGGGACTGCGATAAGAAAAAGAAATACCTCGATATTTTACAATGTAATGGTAATGTATTGTGGACTCTTCACATTGATATTTCCTTTACACCAGTTAATGTGTGGATTGCTTTGAAAGTTGACCTGAAATTCTCATTCTATGATACTCGAAATTATTTTCTAATATCTTCAAATGTACATATTGACATTCTTTAGTGCTCGTTGATGTTTTATATTCTTGTTTTGTTTCATCGATCTGGTATTTTATGTCCATTAATCGATCTCTTCATGTATTCACTTTGATTTTGTTTTGTTCTGCTCTTCTTTCTTCTTCTTTCTTTATGTACGTTAATTGCATAATAACTCTTTCAGGTTTTTTCTATGGCTTCTTTGTGTAATGGCATATCAATCGTCGTGGGTTATTTGATATCTGAGCAATCCTTGTACAAAAAAAAAACATTACTGGTACAATTTAATCCATAGCTGGAGTACAATGGAGTTCATAACTGTCCCATAGGTACAAGGCCTAGGGGTTTCAATGTTGAATAAATTAGTATGAATCTTAAAAATTTTGAATAAAATTTGGATTATAAAATCAATAATACGGAAACATTCTTACCTGTCCGAACTTTATAGCAAGGAAATTCTGCAAAGAAAATATATGCAGTTGATAAGAATAGAAATTGACGTCCCCCCAATATATATATATATATATATATATATATATATATATACATTTATAAATATATGTATTTTCCTAACCCCTCTGCACCCTCAAGATGCGCCACAATTTCTAAGTATAGTTTAACAGGTTTGAATTCGGATTTTTCTTTCCCCTCTCTGTAATGATCTTAAAAATCAGGCTTTCCTATCATTTTAAGATATAGTACGATTGGATTCGTACTTTTTAAAACGACACCATGTGAAATGTATACAGCTGCATCCATTTCATTCGAAGACAACCATTACACAACAATTATTCCCATTATAGCATCTTACATATACATACACATATACTTAAAGAGGAATATATATATATATATATATATATATATATATATATATATATATATATATATATATCAAGACAATTTATATACATATATGTATATATCAAAACAATTATATATATATATATATATGTGTGTGTGTGTGTGCGTGTGTGTGTGTGTAGGAAACAACATATCGTTTTAAGACACCATTCCTTAAATTTGCTTTAATACTAGTCAGCTGAGCGAGGTAAAACCTGAAATAAATAATTTTCACCTCTACATATTAGCTTTATTCCGAACAGTATTATGCATTTGAAAGACACACACACACACACACACACACACACAAACATACACATTCTCACTTATATATATATATATATATATATATATATATATATATATTGTGTGTGTGTGTGTGTGTGTGTGTGTGTGTGTGTGTGTGTGTGTGTGTGTGTGTGTGTGTAGAAGTATCCAATCAACAGGTAATTTGGGGATGATTATATTTTAGATGATCTATATCCTCCGTATATGCTCAATGTATGCCCATGCAGATACACACCTAGAGACTTATATAAGGATTATTTCAATTCCCTAAGAAAGCTCAATGTAAGATAAATTCTACATGTAATTATATACAGAGCAACATTTTCACTTTTAACTATAAAGAAAAGTTCAACAAACCGTCATTTGACTATTATAGATTTATTCCGACTGGTAACTCAATAAATGAGCTCGATTTTGTCAGATGGCCAGTGTACGAAAATAATCCTTGTATCGCACAGAATCTCGCAAACAATCTATACTTACATTTAATGCCTTTGGAAGCATCTAAAATATTATTATTTAACGATATTTCCAAGACCCCATCTGTTTCCGTGGATAAAGCGTTGGGTTAATTGACATATTACATTGATATTTAAGGGGGTCATAAAAAATAAGTTTGACATTTAAGCGAGTACGATATATTATGGACTTTGAAATTTAAGTGGGTGACAGCTATAAAAATCTAGCAATCTGTGATTGTCAGGGCTTAGTGTGTAAGGGTGTGAAGATTAGATTGTTATTAGTACGAATTGGTTAATCCGGGAATGGCATGGAACTATTAAAGTGTTCTAGTGTGAATCTGATGTTGTTGTGATAGTAGTTAATATATTTTAGTTTAGGTTTTAGGTAAAAATTATGTACTAGTTATTTTTCTAATTTTTTCTTCAATATATTGGCATAAATGGGTGCCATTCTTTCCCCATAGTAGTTCTTAGAATTTGTAGTTAGTGGAATTGAAAGTTTTGTGTGTCAGAATAAAGTGTATGATGTTCCATATGTCCTGCAATTGATTGTTTTAGAAATTTCGTTCAATGAGGAAGTATCAACATGTTTGGCCTGTCTCTTTATTAGATATATTTGTATTCAAGTAGCAGACATCGATGTTGACGATAAGTGCCTGGTTTAGGATTTATCCTATCAGTAGTAATTTATTTAGGAAGTATGTATCCGGGGATGGTAGGTAGCAGGGGGTTGAGGATGTGGTCGACATATCCAGATATTGAATCCGTACCGATATACCAATATATGTTAGGAAATAAAATAGAATTCCCTATGCAATCTCATCAGAAAGAATCAAAAGTTTGATGTGCATTATATTAGAAAAATCCAATAATAAAAATGGAAATATTGTACATTTTTTAAAAATTAATTCATTCTAAAAAATTGATACAGAAAAGGTGATATTTCCGGATGGTAAAATCCTGTAATTTTATGTAAGTTTGCATTCTAGGGTGGTAGATGAATTTCACTTGTCTATGAGGGTAGTAAGTACTTTTTCTTGTGTGGACATGTCCTGAAAATTTCAGATTGTTTGTTCAGATGGCTATCTGTTGATGTTAAAGACTCTAATATTCTGAATTTTTCCCTCACACATAGATTGCAGTTTTTAGAACCATTTATGTAACATTTGGGCTGGTCTATTATCTTCCACTTTATCTTGTATATTATATTTTGTTCATTTAGCTTCCATATTTTACTCGCTAAAGTTGTAGCATCTTTTTTACGGGAGGGTCATCTTAAAAACAAGTTATGCTGATAACACTGATGCTCTTTATACTTTCTCGCCATCCATAAACTCTTGACAATATTATTAAGTCAACTAAACGGCATCTAGTATCCGCACAGAGCTGGTGAATGTAATTATTTGGTCAGATAATATAGGTTTGTCCATGTTTAAGATCCGTTAGGCTAAACTTTTATCACTATTGGGATCGGGGCACCTAAAAAAAATTGTGTACCAAATGAACTCTTAAAACTGAACTAAAAAAAGAATTCAAAATAAAATAGAATGAAGTGATTTATCTGTTTCTTGCTAAAATATATTCATAGATCATCAGTATTACCTGATTGATAATTTACAAGAATCTAAGTTTTTCAAACTTTTTTCCGAAATTTATTAATTTGAATTTCTCATGTTCTTTAGAAATTCTTAATAATTTTAAGTTGAGCCATCATAGAGTATGCGGGGGATCGAAACAAATAATTAATTATAAAAATATTCTTAAATAATTATTCTAGGGTTATCAAAAAGAAATGAACAATTTTCCCCAAAATTCTTACTTCAGGTGTAAAGCAAATGGGAAGGGGAAAGATAGAGGACATTTTAAAGCAAAATAAAAATAATGATTAGAATTATTGAATATATGAAACAAAACGAGCATCTACAACTTTTTTAGGTAAAAATATAATAAAAGTAAACGTTACTTATGTGTTTGTCATTACTTCTCCAGCAGTGCCCAGTATGACGTCGATTGTTTGTGATAAAGGAGATGACTGTTGTTTCATGAAGTGTTGCTTCCAGTATCAGTTCAAAACAGTACGTAGCATCATTGTGTAATTGCCTTGGAGCTTTTTTCCGAACGTTTTGTTAGAGCCCAAGTGGGGTACCCACAAAGTCGTACTGATCGACTACAACTGGAAAGATTTCCGTATATTGACAGCATATCAACAGCGGTTCCTGCTGTATACCGGCTATTAATTATCTACAAAACCAATTTTACAAATTTACATCAATAGATTTGGAATTTTGGGTCATGAAACGAATGTGAATAATTGGTCATCATTTCAATTACACAAGAAATAGATCGACTATTTAGAGATAAATTTGAAAAATATCTACGTGGAAGATCGACTAATTTTGAATGTCCATCAGTAAAAATAGTGGAGAAAAGAAAAAAATAGTGCATCAGATGTGTTGGTGTCGGTAGAGTCTCTAGTCGGTTATTTGTATGAAAAAAAAAATGGAACAATGGTGAAGTTGAGTACGTATTGAACTGGTTATCGGGTTTCTGGTTTGCTGGTCTGTTTAATGCAGAGACTGACGAATTGTGTTGCAGTTATAAAATAAAAAGTACGTGAATACTTATAAAAATAAATATATTATTACTTAACGTTAATTACTTTGACCATATTCCGAGTATTTGTTCAGAATACAGAGAGAGAGAGAGAGAGAGAGAGAGAGAGAGAGAGAGAGAGAGAGAGAGGGGAGAGAGAGGGGGCACATACATACATACATACATACATACAGACAGACAGATCTTTGTCTGTCTGCATGACAGACAAAGATTGTGTGATAGAAATAACTAGTAAGTAAAAAGAAACTCAGAGAATAGAGTGGTACTGACTGTAAGTACAGTTGAGAGAGAGAGAGAGGGGGAGGGGGAAGAGGGAGAGGGAGAGAGATAGACGTCTAGAATCACTTAAGTAATTTTTTATTTATATATATATATATATAAAGAGAGAGAGAGAGAGAGAGAGAGAGAGACGGAGATAGAGTGTGTGTGAGAGACATACAGAGGAGGAAAAAGGGTAGGGAGAAAGACATAAACAGATTGAGAAAAGGCCATCTTCATAGAAAGATGATGATGATGATGATGATGATGATGATGATGATGATGATAGACATTGTGAGTAGGACCCTGTCTTGGTCCTTTTTCCTGATGTGGACATGTCATCAGCTGGCTTTTGTCTCATCGTTCTTCGAGACTCAGAAACGAAAGATGTTACGGAGGCTATCTTATTCTATCAGTCTACTGTGAATCTCTATTGAAATACAAAGAAAACTAATAACCAATGATCTACCAAAGTTCCTCACATCTCTGCTCATTTAACGTCTTTCTTTAACTGTTTTCTGTTGCTATTGATTTTTGTTTTCAATTTAGAATGCGAGTCCGAATTATCTAATGCGTGAAGAAACTTCACACATAAATGACGTGTAAAAAGGAAATTCTTCTGTTAATTCATTTATTTCATGCTAATCTAGTTCACTGATCTTTTTCGAAGATTTTTTAACGCATTTAATCTAATTAAGAAATTGTAGGAAAGCAATTATTATATGAATGCGTCCCTGTTTTCGTTCTGAATTGCAGATAAAATTTACTTAATTCTTTTAAAGGAATTTTCGACTTATGTGTTTTTCTTTTCTTTTAAGAGTGGGTGCCTTTTAGAGGTCCTGAAATATAACAATCGGAAATGTGTAATATAATTATTTTTTGCTAAAACCATCAGTTCTGAAGTAAGTAACAATAAATGCAGGAAACATGAAGAAATAGGCAACAGTGTTGAAGGATAGCACTGTTAATCTTTTTAGATTTTAATGAAAATTTAGGATATATAGCACATTTCAATTTGAACTACGTCTCTCCTCTCTCTCTCTCTCTCTCTCTCCGTCTGTCTCTCTGTCTCTCTGTCTCTCTCTCCCTCTCTCTCTCTCTCTCTCTCTCTCTCTCTCTCTCTCTATATATATATATATATATATATATATATATATATATATATATATATATATACAGGATTTCAACTATAGAATCAAATCAAACAAGGTAAAATCACACGAATGTAACGTGAACAATCATATGGTTAACCACTAATATTATAAATGAATTATAATTTTGTATATACCTAACTGTTTTTCACAATCACATTTTAACAGAGTTTTCCTAAATATACTATTTGAGGAAAAATCGTTAATTAACTTCCGTTACTGTTTCGGTCAACGGCGCATGGTTATTGACAGTTTCCCGCGTATGCAATTTACAAATCAAGTTGGTTTGAAAATCGCATTGCTAATAAATTGTTAACCAATCACCGTTTAATTCATGTACACGCTACCCTAACTTATAGATAAGTTTTGATATTGAGAACTATTTACTTATAGATATAGCACTCTATATCAATATTAATGTGTCCGTGTGTGTATACAATTTGCGTCTAAAAAGTTAAGGGACTGGTAGCACAAACAATATATTTCAATTCAAAATTGCAAACTACATCGTGTCCCCTTGCTCATCCTTCTATGTTATGATTCCAGGCACTGCTGGAAAGGTTCTTTTGGGATGCCCTTCCACTCAATCGTTACGATCCCCGCTTGGTTTCTGGGTAGTGCACACAAAAACCAATGTCTAATCAGTAATGATGTCTCTACGAAACAGCAGTCTTGCTACCATTTTTGAATACCCTAATCCTCGCTCATAAGTGTCCAATCACTGGCCAGCTGACTTGCGAACATTCGAACAGTCAACCAACAATCGCCGCACATCACCTACATTACTTATTTCGTCCTGTTCTTTTAAAGGCTTCCGCTTCTGGTATCATATTTCACCCTTAGGCACCCTATTTAGAACCTATTGTATCACTCAAAAACACTTGTACGTGACATGGTGATTTTCTACATAAACTTCATGAAGAATTTCAAATGCTTGGGAATTCCTACAGTGGAGAATATACACCGGTTCTCACTATAAATAGTGAGACACCGAGTGTAAAGGTTGTACTGTAACCGTTAACGACAAGCTAGTCGTTCCTGTACCATTATTGTGAATACACTTGTCTTATTTTACCCTATCTCGACTTGACTTCTTTTTTACTGTTGGATTAACATCACAACACACACACACACACACACACACACACACACACATACACATACACACACACACACACATATATATATATATATATATATATATATATATATATATATATATATATTAGCAAAACTACCCGGTCTACGACCGGACGGAAACAGTTTTACTAACACCGGGGAGTGTTCATAAAAAGGGTATGATATTGAAGTACATCTAATGTTGAAGTTCTAATTCTGGAACTCTGGGAAGTGCGGAATACTCCTTCATTGCCATTTTGATCCAGAGTTGTAGTAAATGTTATGAACCCATCTATTGGTTGAATAGATTAAAAAATGAGTTTTCATTAGAACGAAAATCATTCGTTTATTGGATATTTAATGTTAAACATCTAACAGTTTGTGTATTATAATATTAGTTTATTTTAGGAATAGTCTCTTTTGAGGTTTACTTTAAAAAAAATATTAATAGCATCCCATTGTGGTGAAAGGCTTGCAAGTTAGACTCACATTATTAATGAATAGCGATTTTAATACTCGCTAGATGCCCTTTGCATTCGACCTTGAACCATATCCTGCCTGTGACGAACAGGCTGGGTAAAGAAAATGAAGTCCCATCATTGTGTAATGGTTAGCAAGGTAGTTTTGTAATTCTATTACTACTGAATAGTGAGTTCAATCTTTGCTGGATGTCATATACTTACCGAATTGTGTTTAATAATATTGACATTTTTTAGCAGATTTTAGAATTGATGTTTGTTTTTTGTTTTTTACTAAACAAAAGTCCCGTATAAAAACTTATAAAAATCTTCTGATATAATTATTCAGACTCTTATCTTTATAGAAAAAATATTTTTTTATCTGTTCATTTTTTTCAGATTTCATAAAATAAAAAGGGGGGGGGTCGTAAAAATATTTCCCCTAATATACTTTTAAAAAAACTATTTTAAAAATATTTTCAGCAACAGATGAATAATTAATTTTCACCAACAATAGATATGATAATTGATACAAATACAGCAAACGCTCGGTTTTATGGCCAGATTTAATGATTTTAAAAGCCAAATATCCTGTATGGACAAAATGTGATTTTAAACATAAAAGTTAAAGGTGTTTTGATTTATCTAACGTGTGGATAATATAGACCTAAGTGTTACAAATACAGATGGGCTAATATATAATATTCAATAACAATATATGACACCCTTATAAAGTCACTGTTATATGAATTTAGAATAAATGTTGTTGCCTTAATTTTATATATTCACACTATAGCCATCGACAAATCTAACTTATATAGAACTTAAAACCAGAACAAAAGATCAATAATATCAGTTCTCTAAAGAAACACAAAAGGTGCCATTTTTTTACGTAGAAACTTTTATTTATGAAATCGAATTAAATCTGAAGTACCGAGGGGAATTTGAATACGGTTGAATGATGAAAGTATTGAGTATTATTTTGTTGTTATCTTAATTAGAGGGAATATGCGATAAAACTTTGTGTGAAGAATGAAATCTCGTTCATCAAATAGTGAAGAATCTTATATCCATGACGTATCTGTGTGTTCTGATTTCATTTCATGTCCGAGACAGAATAGAAGTAAACGAGGAAAATATATGAGTTATTGACCCAGCAGAAAGAAATGATAATAAAATTTATATCTCTATAAAAAAAAAGAGGTAAAAAGTGAAATGAACGATTTAAACAAGATATTGAATAATAAAATTAAGTCAATAAATAACTAGAATAGTACACGGAAAGTAAATATAAAATCAGAAAAACAAGTAATATGTCATAGGGAACCGAAATAAAGGTAAAAAAAAAAAGAAGGAAATATACTAATATAATTTAGTCATATTATGCAAGGAAGGCAGACTCTTCATAAGAAAGAAAGAAAAGAGCAAGAAAAAATGAGAAGAACATAAAATTAAGTCTGCAGGAATTTCTTAAAACCCGACTCCATCCATATCTCCACAGCATAGTGTTCTTCAAGGTGGTACTTCCTTGAATGTTGCTCTTAGTGAGTGCAGCAATAAATCCGTAACGGTTATTGTCGTAGGAAATGGACTAGGCGAATCGAGTAAAAATCTTTAAAAAATTAAAATTTTTGAAGATGACATAACTCCCCAAACAATTAATTTGGGTTTAATTTTTAAAAAGAACTATCAAACTCCAATTTTAAGAGCATTTGTTTTAAATGGTATCATGTTATCTTACTAAATGTGAAATAAATTCATTCTTCTTTGTTTACGTTATTCATTTCCTCGTTTATTTTCAGACCACGTGACTTTTTGTTACCCAAAATCTTCTTCCTGTTCATAAAGGTTGTATACCTATATGTATATATGTATGTATGTATATCTGTTCGTATGTGTATCAATATACATATACATATTGTTTTGTTTTTTTTTTGTTGGGGATACATAAGTGTCGATGAAAAAGAAATGTTGAGATAAGAAATAAATAAACATTGTAGACAATAATGCAAATTGGTCTTTTCAATTCATTCTTTAAATATTCATTGCAAACATCAAGAGATTGTAATATTGGAAAAAGAACTTTGGAAAACGATACTTATACTGAGATTCATAAGTATTTGGCACCAGTTGCCTGGAAAATGGAAACGGCATTTTTCAAAATCTTGTTCGATTTTCAATACCTTATGTAGCATTCTTTTAAAATATAACCAATGGAAATATAAGACACGGGAGAACAATTATGTCTTTAACATTTTCAATCATTATCTATCTAGCCAGGCATTTCTCTATGATTACATTTAGCTCTATCAGCATCTATCTACGTATTTGTATCTTTGTTCGCATATATGTTTGTTCGTAATATGATTTCTCCTTCGAATTCTCTATTTATTCAACAAGTTTGTATATATATATATATATATATATATATATATATATATATATATATATATATATATATATATATATATATAAAGATAAACCTAATGAGTCAGATAAACCTCATTAGGTTTATCTTTATTATTGGCTCTACTTAGGTATTGAACACTTTTTACTTATTAGCTTTAGTTTCCTGGCGGTTTTGTATGAATATATATATCTTATATATATTTATATATATATACATAGAATTTTTTTTCTTTTGGCCAAATATTGTACCAATGGATTATTTTTGGTTGGTACGATTATCTTGATCTTTTCTTTTTTCCTAAATTTTTGCCAAGGTGATGGTTGGTAGTATATTTTTACAATTAAACAATTTGCTGGGTTTTTCTCACCGCGATGACTTACCAACAAGTTTGGTATATATATATATATATATATATATATATATATATATATATATATATATATATATCGAACCGGGAATATTTATTATATTTTACAAATAAACATAGGGATTTACAGCGTTTGGATACACAATGCAGAAAAAATAAAGACAGCAGGTGTGCTTATTTGAAGCTAAATACATTTCCGAATCAAACATTCTTAAATTGTTTATCTATATATTTTGCTCCATCTTTCAATTTATCACCATTTTAGCATGCCCAATGTTAGTCTACGCGTTCATAACGTGAACAGTTAAAGCTATTCTCCTGATATTGTAACTAATAGTAATATATTTCAATATTATTTCAAGATAGATACGACCCCCATTATGAAGATTTGTGAATTGACTGTTGCTTAAGTGTGTAGTTTCAGTATCGACACTGATGATTAAAATCATTACAAGGTAATGATACATCACATATGTTCTTGTATGTTTAAAGGAATAAAGGGAACTATGAAACATCCCTACGTCTATAAATATACAGGCATTTGTGCAACAGATGCGTATGTATACATGCAGTATCTTATATTTCATCATATATGCTTGTGATGAACAGATAAAAATATCATAGACATAATAAATACATGACCAGTATTATTGATTTATATGTAGTTTGTTTATTTTCATATATATATATTGATTTAACTAACAATAGTACAACATAAAAAACACCCTCCGTGCGATGGAAAATAGATTTTTGAAACATATTGCCTGATGGGTGGTAGTAAAAAGTTCAATGTCAGCGAGTTTGTACCCTAAGTAAGTAAAATCATCAAATTCATTAAAGGATTAAAAAATAAAACAATTTGAAATGTAAATTTTAAATATGTATTAAAATAAAACAAACTATATATAGATATATAATACCAGTTATGTATTTATTTAAACTTGTTTTAAAAAAATGTTTAGAACAGTAAACTAATCCGTAAGACTCAACCGGGAATAGTTTTATTTACATTTATTTTAAACTTTTTATGATTTAATTTTATTCGGTATTAGATCATTAAAATAGCTTTTTAATTTTGATTTTATAAATTCTATTTTGTTCCTTAAAAATTAAATACATTTATTCAAGTGATTTAATGCTTACCTTGATAAATAAATGCTTACTTTAATAAATATGAAATTTAGTAAATCTCTAAAAAATGATTTAAGATCGTAACAACAACAACATATTTTACATTCATTCATCCATTGTACAAACATTTTTAGATTTTTTTTTATCGAAAAGAATTTTCAAAGAATTTATATTCCTACATAACGGAACTGAATAAAACTTAGTTTACTGACATTTTATTTTTTAACTCCCACCCAACACAGGCATATTTATCAAGAAATTACTTTTCATCACCCGGAGGGTGGTGTTATTTTTGGTAATAATAATTGACAGTTAATTAGTTGGAGTCAATTTTCCTTTCAATTATGTATGCCTAACTGCTTGTTGAAGTTTCCAAGAACTCTCATATAACAGTAGACCAATTTGCATAATGAGGCTTCTCGTGGTATTTAATGCAAATGACAAGATCATTCATTCTATAATTCTTTTTCTCATGATTCGGTTATTCCAAAATATTTCCCTTTTATGTAAAACAATATCCCCTTACTTTGAATAATTTATATTTATATTAAATTTTTACTTGAACACTTACAACGCATGTATCGCATAAATTCGATACTTTTTCTTATAGAAAATGAACTTTTTGACAAGTGTAATGCAAAGTATGGCTCGGTGTGTTGGGCATACGATCTGTTTGTTGTTATTATTCTCTCAATAACGCCCCCTTACCTATTATGGTAGAGGCGTGTAGTATCATTTGACAAGCTTAATTTCGCTAGGATGGTCAGCTGTGTACTGTGGCCGAGGCGATAAAAGTGTTTCACTAGTGTTTCACTGTGTCTGCTGAAGTCCCGGTTTCGATTTCTGTCGGAGGGAAATCGTTAGTATATGCCGCCGATGAGACTTAATAAAGTCGAAACAGTCTGTACGGTATTCTACACACCGAGCCATCCTTTGCCGGGATTACACTTGTCAAAAAGTTCATTTTCTATTAGAAAAAGTATCGAATTTTATGCGATACATGCGTTGTAAGTGCCTTCAAGTAAAAAATTTAATATATACTTTATTCAGCAACGTTTCTAAATAAACAAACATCCAAAATCTTAATTTATATTAGTTTGTTTTAGGAATAATTAACGAAGTCATTATACTCCGCTATCAAAGATCAAATGTATTGTGTCTTATAAGCTATTAGTTTTTTCACTGCTAAATAAAGAAAAACATCGTGTACTAATTCCATAATATTTGTCAAGACTGAAGACCTAGCAAGAGAATTGAATGGAATTATAAAACATGATGTCGACTGATTTGCCCAACATTAATTACATACTTAGAACAATCCTGCATAGACTTACAACCGTTTGATCATTTGTTTGATTTTTTGTCATGTCAACATTTAGTGGGTGTTTTATTTATTGGGCAATTTAAGAATGATAGTCTCTAAATACAAAAGCTAGGAAAATAAACACACCATATTTAAATACAATTTGTCTTAAAAAGTCACTATATTGATAAAGTGTAATGATTTCAACAAATAAACACGGTACAATTAGATGCATTATCAATGTTTTAAGACGTGTTTCCGAATCATTTTAAACATTTCTCAAACAGATATATAAACTTGACTCTAAGAAAAGAACAAATAAGGACCTAATTTGACCCGAGAGAGAAGCGGTGACGAAGGAGAGATTTCACACTACCCACAGCTCCAGAAGTGTGTCCCCACAACCAGATATATTTTACTGGAATACTCAGTAGGCCTAACTAAAAGAATTGGAAATTCGATAAAATAGAAGGATATTGAAGTAAAGTTTAGTATATTGAGAGAAATTGTTGTCACTTGATCTTTAGTAAAAACCATCCGTTACGGCTAGTGTCAACATTCAGCGTACAACTAATTATTATAAGTAGTGTCAAAGGAGAATGACGGAAATCACTCGTAAAAAAAAATGAGAAAAATACATTAAATGAGAGTATTATTTGATGAACTGAAATGAAAAAAAAATGTGAAAGGAAAAAAACACGGGCACATGATGTCGGAAAAAAAGTTTTGTCAATTTATGTTTAGAAAAAAATGAAGCTTCCAGACAAATCTGGAATCGAAAATGAGGCTGCATTGATCATGGCTTTTAGGGAGATATAAAAAAATCGGAAATTTGTATTTGGAACGCAGTAGAAATATTTATTTCCTGATAAGAGGAATGAAAGATAAACAAGTAAACTAAGTTGAGTTTTTATTTTTATCTACGATAAAAACATTTTAGAATCGGGATGGAATTGAAAAGGGAGCATATTGTTATCGGACATTGTTCGGGGATTATGTGCCTTATTCTGTATTGTTGAAACATTACTTCATATTTTGTAGGCATACGTTTGTTTGTTTCAGAAATGATTGAATGAAATGAGATTCTTGAAATCATATACAATCGTATACACCCCCACACACGAATACAAACCCGCATATATATTCCAACAGTCGTTATATATATATATATATATATATATAATATATATATATATATATATATATATATATATATGTGTGTGTGTGTGTGTGTGTGTGTGTGTGTGTGTGTGTGTGTGTGTGTGTGTGTGTGTGTGTGTGTGTGTGTGTGTGTGTGTGTTTGTATTACATTTAGATTTGATATTTGGGAAAGATAAAATATTGATAATTGCACAAATTTCCCCGAAAACGGAAGCGAAACACATTCCTAGTATAGAAAACGGAATAGAAATTTCTATTTCAATGTTCTGACTAAAAGCAAAAATTTACATCTTCAAAGTAAATTGATCTACTCAAGATATCACCTTTCAGATAAGTTAAAGAAAAAGTTAGCAAAAAAATAAATTAGTAAAAAATAAGTTAGCAAAAAAAAAATAGTTAGCAAAAAAAAGAAAATAAGTTAGCAAAAAAAATAAATAAATTAGCAAAAAAAAAATAAGTTAGCAAAAAAAAGCAAAAAATAAGGCAGCAAAAAAATAAGTTTAGCAAAATATAAGTTGGCAAAAAAAAAAGCAAGAAATAAGTTAGCAAAAAATTAAAAAAAAAAAAATAAGTTAGCAAAAAAATTAGCAAAAAATAAGTTAGCAAAAAAAAAAAGCAAATAAAATAAGTTAGCAAAAAAATAAGTTAGCAAAAAATAAGTTAGCAAAAAAAAAAAAAAAAACAAAACTATGGACAACTTTCGAAAAGGAAAATTCTAGTGTCAGCTCGTAAGCACGTGATATTTAGGTACGGAAACGAAAAGTTAAGATTAGCCTCTGTCTAGCCGATGTTGAGAGTGGTGAAAATTCCAGTGGAATGATTTTCAGTCAGTCTGTTTATTTTTTTTTTTTTTACCCGCGTTTTTTAATCTTATTTCCATTTTCCTTTTCTTGTTTGGAACGTATGTTAGCTTTTTTCGTATGTTCGTTTGTGATATTTGTAAATCTGTTTGTATTTCTGTATGAAGATTTCCATTGATGTATGAAATGATGTGTGTCCTGTAATTGATTTGAGCTTGTGTCTACATTTACAAGTATGTGATTGGTATTTACGTTCATCTGCATACGTACATGGATTATTGGGATCATTGTGGTAGTGTATATATTTATTTTGGGCTATTTGGTGTGTGTATGTCGAGTCATGTTAGTCTCCTATTTATATGTATGTCTGTCTTTCTGTCTGTCTGTCTGTCTCTCTCTCTCTATGTAATCTCTGGTGTCTATCTCTCTGAGTGTATGGTTTGATCTGATCTGTTTAGTGCGTGTTTGTATTTATCTTTGAAATATTATCTTTAAAATAAGTAATGCATAATCAGTTGCTTAATAACTCAGTATTATTCTAACATTTTCATTTCATCTGTTTGAAAGTTTCATGTTACTTTTGTGCAACTCGATAATTTATTTAGTGTGTGAAGTATATAAATATTAATGCAGTTTGAGGATTTTATTTAATAAACTGCATATTTGGAACTGCAATTAAAGTACCATTATTTCAAATGTTGTTTGGGATAGTCGAATGTATAGGACTTCCTTCTATGATTTATTGCATACACCACATCTTTTATTTGTGTATTTTGAGACAGCCTGTGTTGTGAGTTCTCCAAACATCTGTGAGGTTTAATATATATTTAAGATATTTGGTCCTCTTTTGCTTTTAATTACTTATACTAATGCGAGTATATGTTCTTAATGTTATCATTGTTTTTGAGTTAGTTTAATATTTCTGGGAATAGTTTTCGGGGTGTTTTTTGTTGTGTTTGAGATATATGCTATGGGTTGTTTGTCGTTATGTTGTAATATGGTTGGCCGTTGTACTAGTAGTATTTTCTTGATAAATCAAGTCTCTTACTAATTAGTGGTATGGTATATATATAATATATATATATATATATATATATATATATATATATATATATATGTGTGTGTGTGTGTGTGTGTGTGTGTGTGTGTGTGTTGTGTGTATGTTATGTTCTTGTGAACGTGTTTGTTTTTGCTTTTGAAGCATTGGGAAAAAAAACAAAAACAGGAAAAACAGAACAAAAATCAGAATTTTAATATTCAATTGTTTTTCTGTCCTGGTCAAGATCAATCCGATATTTTGGTGAAACTTCACCCTTTTTCAATTATATTGAGACGGTCTGGAGAGAAAGAAAAAATGAAATGCTGTATATGAAGGCAAAAAGTAATAAAAAATTATATATATATATATATTATATAGATAGAGAGAGAGAGAGAGAGAGAGAGGGAGAGAGAGAGAGAGAGAGAGAGGGAGTGAAAGAGAGAGAGATCGGGTTTAGCTCATTCGTCGAGCCTCAGGCTCGGAACAACAAGGTTCCTGGTTCGATACCGGACCTCGCCAACTCAGCGTATGATTAGCGCAGGTATCTGTGCTATAAAGTAAGGAGCTGATGGTAGATGTGTCGCTCCACCTCATTGCCAAAATAATCTCCTTAGTCTAGCACTAGTGAAAAGGGGATAGACCCCCTCGCCGTCTGGCGGATACTGACTAGGCCTCCCCGACGTTATATATATATAATATATCGATGAGACACGGATTTGTCCTTTCCTTCAAGAATTCTTAACATTTTTGTAAAAAAAAAAAATCTGCTTTTACTTCTGCAAGTTAAACTATGTATAGTCATTTATGTGGTTACGAGAAAACAATATCAGAGAATTTTTTAATAGCAAGTAAAATCGTGAATTAATGTTAGCTGCATCAAATACAATATCCGTTTTCCTTATGGTTATGTTAAAAATTTTATTTACTGAAAAAATTATATTATGCTTCATTCATGAAGTGGCAGTTAAATTTTTCCACGTAGAACAGTAATTTACTATTTCAAGTAAAAATTCGGGTTTAAAAATGTACAAGCCTCACACGAATATATTTAAGGTCGATTTTTATTACAACACAGTGACACTGAAGTTTTCTGGAGATTAAAAGAAATATGGCGACCGAGTATATAATCATATCACAAGATGATGTTAAGATTAGATTCAAAAAACATCGAGGAATATATTTACAATGGCAAGTAGAATATTTCGAGTAAGATGAAAGTTTCATTAACTCTTCATTCCTCTCCTAGTCGGATGGACCGATTGATTTTAACGACATGTCCACCCGTTTAGGTGTTATTAACGTTTTAAAGGTTAAAACCAAACACACGCGTCTCCAACTATGATGGTAACTGAAAAAATCGAAGACATTCGTTCTAGGTAAAGCCTACAATATACGCGACTAATTGACATGAATGCAGCAGTGTACTGTTTTAAATAATGTGGGTGGATATCTTCTGTTTGTGCCCTCTCCATTATTTGAATGGTTCGTGTTAAAAAAAATCACGATTCAATTAAATCAATTCCTAATTAAGTAAAAAACAATAAGAAAAACGATTACAATTGATTCACTCTGTGTGGATATGAATTGTAAAGGCCCCCGTAATAATAAGGACGATGACCGTTACGAAGGGTGCGTTTCAGAGGGCTTCATAGGGAATCCCTGTTGTTAGACGTGATATTAGAAAAAATTTCTTTAGTTTTTTAGAGAATCGGGCCTCCAATAACATGTTCCAACATTCAGACCTTATCAAAGTTTCTTCATATATTTCGAAGTTTATGTTAACATTTATCATTTACCATGGTAAGATTGTCTAAAAGGAAAACGATTTAAAATAATCAGGATTTCCTTCTTTTTTTTTTCTTCAACGTCGAACGGATAGAATCTATACAGTGAATTTCCTACTATTGGTAGTAAATAAAAATATTTTCTTCAAATTTCATAGTTGAGCAATAATAGGAAATAAATGCTATTTCAATTTTTCTTTATCGGCATTAATACTACTAATCATATACTGAAGAAAACGTTCGTGTTGTCTTATTTAGTATATTGTATGTTAATTGTGCCTCCCATTTCTTACGATACAGCTACCGCAAAAATAGTGACAGTATGATGAAACATTTATAGACCGATGAGAATGTTAGAGATCATGCTCGATGAAACAGGGTCGCGGCAATTTTGTCTTTCGAAGGTTCATCAAATCGCGGCCTGTCTGAACTAAATAAGCGTATTTGTTGAGCATTTTTTATTTATTATTTTAAAAATATTGTTTGTTCGTCTTTTTATATCTTTTTTGAGAAACAAACTTTAAAGGATTTCGATAATTAGATACCCAGATTTTTTTAAATTTCTAGTGCGTAAATAGTTTACAGCCTAAACACCGATTTTATTAGGCTATTTATCATAGTCTACAGTATGAGAAAAGTCTAGTAAACAACAAGTAAAACATTCAACTATTAAAAACTGTCCAAATATATAAATTTAAAGCAGGCTGCTACTTGTTTCTGAACAGCTTTGAAAATTAATAGCTTGATATATATTTATATATATATATATTTCATTACTATATAGTATAAGTATCTCCTTATATAGTTATATGAGTATGAAAAGATGCGAATGGAAAACACCACAACAATGCTGTTAAGCAGAAAACAATTTTATAAACATGATCCTATGGCATGATATTGATCATATTTCGATTTTACAAAAATCACCTTCAAGCCCGTTTGGTCCGTGAAAAAAAGTTTCGTGATCGGAACCCACGCTCCCAATTTGACTATTTATCTCCGATCAAACAAACACCACGGAGTAAAACGGGATCTGGAACTGTATGTTTTTGTTGCCTACATAATTCGATAATATTTTTCAATATCAGCTGATTATTATGCTTCAAATTGTTTTCTCCTTTTAACAGCATGTGTTGGTTTCATTCCATCATTTTCATACTCATACGTCGATTCGTAGTTCCTTTCTTTTAAACCCCACACACACAAAACAGCAGCACGCGACTACACACACAGCAGCATTTATATATATTATTACTTTAATTATATTATATATATAGTTTATATATATATTCCATAGCATTTTAATGTCAAGTACTGTTAGTTGATGCCATTTATAATATCTACAGTTACATACTCTTATATAAGATTATGAGCATAACCATGGAAAATTCAGATATTTTATATTTTATTTGCGCACCTTTTGTTCCCTAATTTCATTATATTCATAAGCTTGAGAGAACAGAGTGGTTGGCAGATTGAAAAAACTCAGTTTGAGAGAGACGCTGCCTACCAAAGATGTATGAGAGTGTACTTTTATTTCTCATTGATTCACAACGATCTGAATAGTCCGACTATACATTCTTGGCTGTTAGCATACCCCCAAAGCCTCATTACAGTTGGAGTTGGCCTGTAAGTCAGATTTAAGCTTGACAATTGGATCTAAATATGCGAGAGACCGGATTATCATTATTATTCACTGATTTTAGTCTCTGGTATTTAATGTTAGCTCATTCTATAATTAAAGTTGGGATGGTTGTCATAACACGCCTATTCCTTTAGTTCACGGGATAAAGTATCGATCGCCATGCATTGAAGTGAAGTGGTGTTTAAGGTTGGTTGACATTCCCAAAGGTGTAACCGACACTACAAAATATTATATATATTAAAATAGGTATATACATCTATATACTATATATATACCATATATACTATACCTACTATCATCACCAAATATATATATTGAGGAAGAAGGAATCAAAGAAAAAAGAAGTAAGGAACAGTATGGTATATATATAAAAGATGAATTTAATCTAATATTTCATCTTATACATGTGTTCGTTCAGTCATCTCCATGCTATCTCACGCGTTCAAACTATTATGTAGCCATCTTAAATAAACAGAATTGAATATGAAATAATGATAACTAGATTATTAAAAACCATTCTCTCCGAACATTTCTAAAAAACATTTTCTCCTTTTCCCCTGGAACTCGAATTTTTTCATTCAAAAGTAAAATTTGACACTCTGAAATAGAAGGAATTCGGAATCTGCTTCTGTGATGGCGGGTTTTCTAATATTTTTTCACAGTTTTCTATAATATTATTTCATGTAATTTGTTTACACTTAATATCAATAGTTAGAACCGTGTATCACGAGATAACTGAAGAAAACACAAATGTTCCCAATCGATATATGATTAAATTCCATCTTTATTATCCAATTCTGTTTCTGTATTTCTTTCTTTCTTTATTCATTTCTTCCTCATTATTGTCTCGGAGTTCATTCCAATTCCATTTTTTTACACACACAATCATATATATATATACTATATATACTGTGTGGTGTGTGCCTCGTGTGTTTGTTGTGTGTGGTGTTTGAATAGTTTGTATGTGTGTGTTATATCCTGTCTTGTCTGTCTGCTTAGTGTAAAGTCCATCTGGTGTGTGCTGTTGTGTGTGCCCATGTAAAATGTGTGTGTGTGGTGCTGTGTGTGTTGAGGCGCTGGAACTCATTAAAAATGTACACACAAGGCGTGGTGACTGTAGGTAGCTTAGTAGCCTAAGTACGAAGACACATCAATTCACAGATCGCACAATTACTTGATAAAACGGGCCGGGAAAATTTTTCGCGGCAATAACTCGGTTTATACTATTTGGAGTTTTCCCTTGCGGCTGATTGGTTTCTTGCGGAAAGCGCAGGAACCTTTTTGCTTTTTTTGTTAAATAAAGATCATACATTTTTTCTCATAAATATCAAATAGTATTGTATATATATGCCCTGTGTCAACGGAATAGTACAAAGTAATATTGCACGTGTTTTAAGTTTGATTTTCAAGTGTTGTGTTTTTCAGAATGATGTTTAAATTATTTTAGTGCGTAGGATCTGCGGTCTTTAGATTATGATTTAAGTCGAACAATTTTACGAATATAGTATATTCATATATAAAAGATTAACTCGTCAAACATACTTTGAACTACCTACAATTATAAAATCGCTAGAAGCATTAATGACAGCGTTGTACAAGCGTCATGTCCTCTAAATGTACAAGCCCTTTCCACGAGCATGGATGTGAAGAGACAGGTGTACATTTTAGAGGAGTACTTGGATTAACTCTGAATTTAAGCTGACTTTCTAAGATATTCTGATAATCATTTTTAATTTCCGCCATTCACGATGTACTTATTTAAAAAGAACCGAAATTGCGTAATTTCTTCGTGTGTCTATGATAAATTTTTATCGGTGTTTGACATGTGTACTTTCTCTACTTTTGTTCTCTTCTTTTTTTTTTAACTATGTACTGATTTAAGGTAGATACACCCTATAAGACTAATTGTGAATGCGTCCGACCAGCCCTACGATATAGTAACAGGGCTATCGTGCTTAAGGCTGTTATGCTCAATTTGCGATGTAAGCCAATACCTATATTGTGGAGGATTGGTAATTTCCACTATCTCAATTTGTATTGTCTACTTTTCTGTTATATACATTGTGTTTACAGTTCGATATCCCGTCGGTTTTTTTTCTATTTTGATCCCGGCTTAAAACCCTTCCACAACAATTATGGGCTATATCGTTTTTAAAATATGATTATTTCAGAAACTGGTTGAACATTTTTTATTATAATAGACTACAAATTAATATGAACCATCATATCCACTCTTCTAAATCTTGGATCTGAATATCTCATTAAATTTACTTCTCTTGCTCAATCAGGGTATACCTCCATGTTTTGAGCTAGTTGACTATGACGATTGAACTTCCTAGTACAGTCAAGTAAAGTCGAGACGCTTATAGTATCGCTTCTTGTCTCTTAATTTATGTGGTATAATCAGTTATGCTATTTTGAACATGACATACGACAATCTGAATACATTACACCGAGGGTGAAAGTGTGTTAAATTTACATACCATTTTACTCATTTCAATATACTAAAGAGTAAAAAGGTACTCCTTGCACAACACGGTAATGCTTAACAAAATGATTTCCACGAGTACCGCTTTTTAGGAGTTAATTCTCACGGGTACTCCCCTGACTGCTCTTCTGTCACATCTAGCTAAGATTAATCAACAAGAATACTGAATCGGTTATCAAATAATTCTAACTACGAAAATGGCAGACTTCGCAATTTTGAAGTTTAGTGTTTAGCCCTTTTTTTACCATAAGCTACTCGAGGGGTCTATTTCGTGACAAAAATCAATACTTGTATTAGCTGTTTTCCGAACCTGGAATCGTATAGTTAGACTGTGACTATATAAATACAGCAGTTATCGAAAACACAATCAGTTTGATTTTATCTAAATGAGAATTAGGTTACTTGAATACAATTCCCTATAATTGCTACAAGATATATATAGGTATTAGATCAATATTAAACAAATAAACTGGAAAATTACAATCGTTTGCCAATAAGCATTATTAACTTGCTTGTTATTTACCCTTTATACCGTGAAAGGTGGTTCTTAGCAAATAATCGGGTGCCCCAAGATTTAAATCATTGGACCAAAGCATTCGTCGTGAATGCTACCGGTGATGAACAGTTATGGGCGTTGATTACTGGTTTCATAGTTCTTGCTAAAAATCAAACCCAGTCTATAGATGAAAGAACAACAACTCTGAATACTTCAGTAATCAAATCAGCATTGTATAACATTCTATCGGTTAGTGAGGGAAGTGGAGTAAATGCTTATTAATTGTATATATTATGGTGTGGGGAAATAGTATTTTCGTCCCACATCATACAATCTCCCTGTCCGATGAGGTGAAGGGGAGGGGGGGGCAAAAACAAGTCAATCCAAGTCTTCCAATACCCTCCAAATGCTTCCCATTGGTCAACTACGCTCCTTCGCTACTCGCCTTATCAGCTGCAAAAGATTCCTCACCAGTAGTTCGAAAGATAACTTCTAGTCAGTGTTCAAATATCACATGTTCTTTTACTCGGAATCGTTTGCGACGTCAGTCAACCTGGTATGCTGACTCCTCGCTGCCGATGCGTCTTGGTTATATTTCATCATACCCTGATTTTACGTTCTATTTAGCCTGAAACATCCTAGGCACTGTCGTACGTGCGATACCGTAGGAAATCCAGTGCCTGTAATCGGATGCCTGCGTCTCGCTATGCGGATGGAGACGCGGGTTCGAGCGGAGTCCCGGCAGGCAAGACAATCTGTTCTTCTCTTTTTCTTCTACGTGCAATATTCTTGATAGAATTAATAAAGACTGGTTTCGTTTATAAATAACCCTGTTGACGGTTTGGAATGCCTGTAAAAAACCAGACCAACACTACCAAAAGAATTTGCGACTTAGTCCGATTCATGAAATAAGAATTAAGGAATTCTTACATAGATCAAAAAAAAATCCTCTCTAGAGTATTCACATTTAAAACTTCCACTCTTCAGTATTTACCGTACTGGTCCTTACACCATTATCGTAGTAAAAATGCTCTTTATGTTCTTTCTAGGATACACCAAACGATGATATCCTAATGGACAGTTTACATTCTAGCCTTAATCTTATATGGAGCCTGATGCTGTCCATCTTGTTCCTTAACTAGGCTTTGATCCCTTTGAAGGCATAATTTTTTTTTAAATCGCCAAATGGAATATTCATTGAGCTCCCGATATTTCTAAAGTTCTCGCCTCATATATCTTTTGTCCCATACATGGTCCTGATATCCCGGGTTTGCTGGTATAAAACAGTCGCAATATGATCCCGACTTGGTTTCTACTTCTTGCGCATGTCCTGGTCGCATCATCCCTAAGAGAAACCCCGTTACTAGCTTCCGAGTTTCCCTTTGCCTGCTCGAACTGCATTTCGCCTTTTTTCCTTTTCCTTGTCCCTTAGCATTCGAGTCTAAGTGTTGTCTGATATAGTATCTTAACAACGTTTAGGCGTAGTCCATTCTGAAAAGCCGTTGGTCCTTTTAATCTTGATATACAGAGTAAGTAGAGTTTAACCTTTTATTCGAGGGATAGTCGATTTTAGCGCAACTAAAATTTAACACCTTGTCCTTTGAGGACTTTTTTTCTAGCAAGGATAAAGTTACCTTATCCAATTCATATACCGCAGCTTACAGCTCAAATCCACGGACCCATAGCCAGAGAAGCACATATTTCATTGGACGTTTTTAAGATTGTTATTGATTTCCAGTTATCCACAATAACCAAAAACAAATTAGCATACTTAACTAATATATATGAACTTTCACAATACAGTTGCAATTAAACCAACCAATGTTCTTATTTACCTGAGTATGATGAGCACACGCAGCCTCCAGGTTGATTAGAACCTGCTATCAAGAAGTAATGGTCATTTCATTTGAAGAACTTCAATTAGATTAACTAAAACTCGGTGGATCCACAAAAATATTGCCTTTAATCGTATATTATACAAAGTTCATATGGAAGCCCTCACCCTTCTTTGGCGAGCCCATCAAGCAGGTCGCCTCCCAATGCCTTGTCGCGGAAGTTTTTTGTCCGTATATCTTTGGTGGTAGTACCACAGCCCTACGGGGCTGCTATAACATACATTCAAAAGCCAGGGGCCTCACGTGTTCGATTCCAAGTGTGGGAATGTAGTTATGTTCTCTCGTATTTGTGACCGTTTGATAGCACTTTGCCCCTTCGCTTAAAAAGGGTAAGACCTGATCTTTATTGACCGATGTCGCGAAGCGCCCAGTCTAAGAGGGCTGCCGACGGGGATACAGCGCATTTAGTTGCATCGCAAGGCCATGACTCGTCTGAAATGGCGCCCACGTAAAAAAACTTTGTTCAATCCCCGTAGGGTGGGAGATCAGATCTACAAGCAATATACGCTATGGGTTATTACAAGTAGTAGAGGTGACTAATTACTTTTTTTTATTTATGAATTAATTTCATTTTTTTAATAATGAGATCATCCAGAAGGACACAACAAGATAAACAAAATTCAGAATGAACATATGAATAGAATAGAATCTTCCTTCTTCCATAGTTCCTGCTATTTTAGCAGCATACTTTGAGAAATATCTTGTATTTGTTTCCATTTTTGAATAAAGCCAGCGTGTTAAAACCATTTAAACAAGAATACAAATTTTTGCCAGGCGCTCATTTACTTTGTTAAGTTATTATAATTTATTTATCACTTGGTTGAGTACCGTTCACTAATAACAACGTTTTCTCCGGTGGTGTTGTCATTGCGTTTTAGTCGGTAGTTATCAGCTTTGATTTAGCCAACACGAGAGTTCTGCCATTCAGAAATAAACTTAAAGATGTCTTCCCAGTGTTTTTCTACCTGATCTATCATACGAATATTGTTCGCAGCACATTTGTATTCCTTTTCATGTCTAGTTATTGAAATTATATACTGTTAAGTTAGTATAAAGATTCTAATGTTGTGCCGGGTCAAGTACTTGTTGGAATATGCATTTCATTCTGTACATTTATTGTTACATTGTTAGGAGAGCCAGTATGTGCTCATCGGTCAACCACCATAGCAGTGATAACCGCACCTCTCGCCAACTGCGCTGGTGAATGGCAATGTGGTGTGGAGTGATTGAGTATTGTGTCGCTCCATGCAAAATATCCCGCCCGTTGACTGTATAACACTAAGAGAAAAGGGTAGACTCCCGGCCACGGCTGATTACTGACAATAGGCCAGGGACGACTCTAATCTAAGGTATGGCTCTGATGGTCATCTCAATATGAATAAGTGTCATAACCGACGCTCGCCCAAACAAGTTACATTGCAACACCGGGGTCAGAATTTAGGTGATGAGCACCCAATGAGTATGCAGCGACTCCCACACAGCCTTCCGTCAGAACTAAATGGGAGCGAGCGAAGAGCCCTCCGTCTGATCAATCTGAGTTGCCACATCAGAGTCCTAGCGATCTCTACCTGGTATCCGGTCCCGACTCTAATTTATTATGGCAACATCCACATTAATATGATGGTGCCAAAAAGCGGGTGGCGGTGTAGAGCGAATGAGACATCGAACTGAGCTCGCGAATGGAGAGTGAGTGGCACTGCACACCATAGACGTGAAATCCCACTATGGGGTATGATCGTCAAGCTGGCTTGCATCTCTGGATGGGAACCGTGGAAGTCTTAAGCAGATTATACTAACAATGTGGGGTAAAAACGTAGAAAGATAAAATACTGCAAAGCCGAAATGAATAAAACAAAACCTGCAAAATTAACGCCTAAGGGTGTGACATGCCGGTAAAAAATGAGACAGATCAAACACAAGCCCACACCAATCGGGTTCAGAGGCACCGGAAGAACATGACAAGGAAGCAGTGCGCCGACGTCACGCAGTACGAACTCTAGAACGAGAACCCTCACCATCGACATACAGTGGTGGTATTATCACATTTGTCACCACCAGTTCAGATGGGGGGGGCGTACCCTGGTCTCAGGAAATATCATACGGAATTATGCCCACTGAGAGGTCTAGTTGGAAAATGGGTAGGGTGCACTCGGGCTCCCAACACTGCTCATTATGGTCTACGCGATCTAAATCAGGATGTACAACTTCTGCTCCCCGTATCGACCCCTACCCTCTCCACCCTATCTACACCACAAGATAATGGGAGGGGGAGGTCACTGCAGTCACAGCCGTCGCACTCTGACAGCTATATGCAAGTGCGTCCCTCGTGCGCACGGTTCATGTGGTTCGGTGTGTGGGTCGGATCCGTCTCTGCCTCCCGTAAAACAAAAGGCTGCCTGCTGTAGGATATTGAATAGGAAGCATCTGAGCGGAAACCAGGAAAACAAACCGCGTGAAGTCAGAGCTCCACAGCTGCGCAACTGGCTGTACACGGAGGTGTAAAGAAGTGTGTGTGACGGTCCCAGACATGTGTGGCAAATGAGTAGCTGGTGGAAAATGAGTCGTGAGATAGGGAATATGAATGGCAAATGGAAGCTGGAAATAGGTGGTTACGTAACACAGGTGATACGGGGAAACTGATAAGTGGGGACTGGAAGTTGATTAGTTTATGAGTGGGGAAAAACAAAAAATGACAATAGTAAAGAATTAGGTGGTCGGAACCGTAGAATAGATGAGATAGTAGAGTGACAACTCTAAAAGCCCGTAGGACGGTCAGAGCAATAGGTACGGTAGGTAGAACAACTCTGACATTATGACAAAGGAAGTAGGGACGGGGAAGCGTAGTAATGACTTAAGGAGAATCGTACTGTGAGAACTAAGAAAACTCAGTGGCAAGAGAGATGGCCCAATGAAAGTGCCAGGAAGCCAGAAGTCACAACGTAAGATGGGGTGTGAGAAGAGGTAGAAATACTATAATCACAGACATAAAGGTAGTGACTAATACCAGGAGTGCATAGGAAACGGGAACGCACTATCTTAGGAAGCATTATGAGTGGAAAGTGATAATACGTTAGAGTGAAAAACTGCTAGCAAAATAGGAACAAACCAGAAACATGTACACAAGAGGAAAGAAGACCCAGATGTACACAGGTCCCGAACCATTCTAATATAAGTAGCATAGATATCGAGAATAGATATATAAGTAGAGAAAGATAGAGATAAAGCCATGAGAGAAAATCAAGAGATATTATGGGAACATGAGCTAATAGTTGATAGTTTAACCTTATATCCCTTGAATATAATAATATAAAGATAATAATAGAAGATAAGCGTTGATATCTATATGCTATAACAAGAGAAAAAACTAATTTAAGGTAGGAACCACACAAAAATAGGAGCAGGACTGCAGTGGGTGTTTATTATATTATTTATACGCAGCTACTTGGAGTATTATATTATGAAATAAGTGATTTCTTTATATGTCACATTGATGAAAATAATATATATACACAATACTCAATATTAAAATAGTACCCATCTCACTACTTCCAATATATATATCGTTCATATCTAGATACGTATATATATTACATGATCACAAGCCAAACTTATATTATTATAGTAGTTATATTATTTATTATTTTATTTATTATTATTAAATATATTGTATCTACTATATATTTATAGTAATTTATTATTATATATTAAATAATATATTTGTGTATCATTGTGTAATATTATTATATAATTGAGATTATGGAGTATATTATAATATTGAATAGTGTATATATTAATATTTATGAAATTATTAGTAGATATATAGTATATATTTAGTGGTTCGTTTATATGTTGATTTTTATCTGTTTAAAATATAATATTAATTCATTATTATCCTTTTATATACATCATCTGAGTATAGTTATACTTCTCTCTCCC
>CM042145.1:73725037-73732537 GCA_023376005.1 Doryteuthis pealeii
GATTAGATAGTGGGTGATGCATGCGTGATCTATTGGACTGAAGGATGTGAAACTATAAGAGTATCATGTCATGTTCTTTGCGTTGATCATTGGACGTATTCATTTCCTCGTTTATTTTCAGACCACGGCACGGCACACCGTCGACTTTTGTTACCCAAATCTTCTTCCTGTTCATAAAGGTTGTATACTATATGTATAGTATGTATGTATGTATGTTTTGTTCGTATGTGTATCAATATACATATACATATTGTTTTGTTTTTTTGTTGGGGGATACATAAGTGTCGATGAAAAAAGAAATGTTGAGATAAGAAATAAATAAACATTGTAGACAATATGCAAATTGGTCTTTTTCAATTCATTCACTTTAAATATTCATTGCAAACATCAAGAGATTGTAATTTGGAAAAGACTTTGGAAAAACGATACTTATACTGAGATTCATAGTATTGGCACCAGTTGCCTGGGAAAATGGAAACGGCATTTTCAAAATCTTGTTCGATTTTCAATACCTTATGTAGCATTCTTTAAAATATAACCAATGGAAATATAAGACAACGGGAGACACAATTATGTCTTTACATTTTCAATCATTTCTATCTAGCCAGGCATTTCTCTATGATTACATTTAGCTCTATCAGCATCTATCTACGTATTTGTATCTTTGTTCGCATATATGTTTGTTCGTAAATATGATTTCTCCTTCGAATTGCTCTATTTATTTCAACAAGTTTGATATATATATATAATATATATATATATATATATATATATATATATATATATATAAATATATTATATATAATAAAGTAAACCTAATGAGTCAGATAAACCTCATTAGGTTTATCTTTATTATTGGCTCTACTTAGGTATTGAACATTTTTTACTTATTAGCTTTAGTTTCCTGGCGGTTTTTGTATGAATATATATATCTTTATATATTTATATATATATACATAGAATTTTTTTTCTTTTGGCCAAATATTGTACAATGGATTATTTTTGGTTGGTACGATTATCTTGATCTTTTCTTTTTTTCCTAAATTTTTGCCAAGGTGATGGTTGGTAGTATATTTTTACAATTAAACAATTTTGCTGGGTTTTTTCTCACCGCGATGACTTACAACAAGTTTGGTATATATATATATATATATATATATATATATATATATATATATATATATATCGAACCGGGAATATTTATTATATTTTACAATAAACATAGGGATTTACAGCGTTGGATACACAATGCAGAAAAAATAAAGACAGCAGGTGTGCTTATTTGAAGCTAAATACATTTCCGAATCAAACATTCTTAAATTGTTTATCTATATATTTGCTCCATCTTTCAATTTATCACCATTTTAGCATGCCCAATGTTAGTCTACGCGTTCATAACGTGAACAGTTAAAGCTATTCTCCTGATATTGTAACTAATAGTAATATATTTCAATATATTATTTCAAGATAGAAACGACCCCATTATGAAGATTTGTGAATTGACTGTTGCTTAAGTGTGTAGTTTCAGTATCGACACTGATGATTAAAATCATTACAAGGTAATGATACATCACATATGTTCTTGTATGTTTAAAGGAATAAAGGGAACTATGAAACATCCCTACGTCTATAAATATACAGGCATTTGTGCAACAGATGCGTATGTATACATGCAGTATCTTTATATTTCATCATATATGCTTGTGATGAACAGATAAAATATCATAGACATAATAAATACATGACCAGTATTATTGATTTATATGTAGTTTGTTTTATTTTCATATATATATTGATTTAACTAACAATAGTACAACATAAAAAACACCCTCCGTGCGATGGAAAATAGATTTTTGAAACATATTGCCTGATGGGTGGTAGTAAAAAGTTCAATGTCAGCGAGTTTGTACCCTAAGTAAGTAAAATCATCAAATTCATTAAAGGATTAAAAATAAAACAATTTGAAATGTAAATTTTAAATATGTATTAAAATAAAACAAACTATATATAGATATATAATACCAGTTATGTATTTATTTAAACTTGTTTTAAAAAAATGTTTAGAACAGTAAACTAATCCGTAAGACTCAACCGGGAATAGTTTTATTTACATTTATTTTAAACTTTTTATGATTTAATTTTATTCGGTATTAGATCATTAAAATAGCTTTTTAATTTTGATTTTATAAATTCTATTTTGTTCCTTAAAAATTAAATACATTTATTCAAGTGATTTAATGCTTACCTTGATAAATAAATGCTTACTTTAATAAATATGAAATTTAGTAAATCTCTAAAAAATGATTTAAGATCGTAACAACAACAACATATTTTACATTCATTCATCCATTGTACAAACATTTTTAGATTTTTTTTTTATCGAAAAGAATTTTCAAAGAATTTATATTCCTACATAACGGAACTGAATAAAACTTAGTTTACTGACATTTTATTTTTTAACTCCCACCCAACACAGGCAATATTTATCAAGAAATTACTTTTTCATCACCCGGAGGGTGGTGTTTATTTTGGTAATAATAATTGACAGTTAATTAGTTGGAGTCAATTTTCCTTTCAATTATGTATGCCTAACTGCTTGTTGAAGTTTCCAAGAACTCTCATATAACAGTAGACCAATTTGCATAATGAGGCTTCTCGTGGTATTTAATGCAAATGACAAGATCATTCATTCTATAATTCTTTTTCTCATGATTCGGTTATTCCAAAATATTTCCCTTTTATGTAAAACAATATCCCCTTACTTTGAATAATTTATATTATATATTAAATTTTTTACTTGAAGGCACTTACAACGCATGTATCGCATAAAATTCGATACTTTTTCTTATAGAAAATGAACTTTTTGACAAGTGTAATCCCGGCAAAGTATGGCTCGGTGTGTTGGGCATACGATCTGTTTGTTGTTATTATTCTCTCAATAACGCCCCCTTACCTATTATGGTAGAGGCGTGTAGTATCATTTGACAAGCTTAATTTCGCTAGGATGGTCAGCTGTGTACTGTGGCCGAGGCGATAAAAGTGTTTCACTAGTGTTTCACTGTGTCTGCTGAAGTCCCGGTTTCGATTTCTGTCGGAGGGAAATCGTTAGTATATGCCGCCGATGAGACTTAATAAAGTCGAAACAGTCTGTACGGTATTCTACACACCGAGCCATCCTTTGCCGGATTACACTTGTCAAAAAGTTCATTTCTATTAGAAAAAGTATCGAATTTTAATGCGATACATGCGTTGTAAGTGCCTTCAAGTAAAAAATTTAATATATACTTTATTCAGCAACGTTTCTAAATAAACAAACATCCAAAATCTTAATTTATATTAGTTTGTTTTAGGAATAATTAACGAAGTCATTATACTCCGCTATCAAAGATCAAATGTATTGTGTCTTATAAGCTATTAGTTTTTTCACTGCTAAATAAAGAAAACATCGTGTACTAATTCCATAATATTTGTCAAGACTGAAGACCTAGCAAGAGAATTGAATGGAATTATAAAACATGATGTCGACTGATTTGCCCAACATTAATTACATACTTAGAACAATCCTGCATAGACTTACAACCGGTTTGATCATTTGTTTGATTTTTTGTCATGTCAACATTTAGTGGGTTGTTTTATTTATTGGGCAATTTAAGAATGATAGTCTCTAAATACAAAAGCTAGGAAAATGTAAACACACCATATTTAAATACAATTTGTCTTAAAAAGTCACTATATTGATAAAGTGTAATGATTTTCAACAAATAAACACGGTACAATTAGATGCATTATCAATGTTTTAAGACGTTGTTCCGAATCATTTTAAACATTTTCTCAAACAGATATATAAACTTGACTCTAAGAAAAAGAACAAATAAGGACCTAATTTGACCCGAGAGAAGCGGTGACGAAGGAGAGATTTCACACTACCCACAGCTCCAGAAGTGTGTCCCCACAACCAGATATATTTTACTGGAATACTCAGTAGGCCTAACTAAAAGAATTGGAAATTCGATAAAATAGAAGGATATTGAAGTAAAGTTTAGTATATTGAGAGAAATTGTTGTCACTTGATCTTTAGTAAAAACCATCCGTTACGGCTAGTGTCAACATTCAGCGTACAACTAATTATTATAAGTAGTGTCAAAGGAGAATGACGGAAATCACTCGTAAAAAAAAAATGAGAAAAATACATTAAATGAGAGTATTATGATGAACTGAGGATGAAAAAAATGTGAAAGGAAAACACGGGCACATGATGTCGGAAAAAAAGTTTTGTCAATTTATGTTTAGAAAAAATGAAGCTTCCAGACAAATCTGGAATCGAAAATGAGGCTGCATTGATCATGGCTTTTAGGGAGATATAAAAAAAATCGGAAATTTGTATTTGGGAACGCAGTAGAAATATTTATTTCCTGATAAGAGGAATGAAAGATAAACAAGTAACTAAGTTGAGTTTTTATTTTTTATCTACGATAAAAACATTTTAGAATCGGGATGGGAATTGAAAAGGGAGGCATATTGTTATCGGACATTGTTCGGGGATTATGTGCCTTATTCTGTATTGTTGAAACACATTACTCATATTTTGTAGGCATACGTTTGTTTCAGAAATGATTGAATGAAAATGAGATTCTTGAATCATATACAATCGTATACACCCCCCACACACGAATACAAACCCGCATATATTTCCAACAGTCGTTTTATATATATATATATATATATATATATATATATATATATATATATATATATATTATATGTTGTGTGTGTGTGTGTGTGTGGTGTGTGTGTGTGTGTGTGTGTGTGTGTGTGTGTGTGTGTGTGTGTGTGTGTGTGTGTGTGTGTGTGTGTGTTTGTATTACATTTAGATTTGATATTTGGGAAAGATAAATATTGATAATTGCACAAATTTCCCGAAAACGGAAGCGAACACATTCCTAGTATAGAAAACGGAAATAGAAATTTCTATTTCAATGTTCTGACTAAAAGCAAAAATTTACATCTTCAAAGTAAATTGATCTACTCAAGATATCACCTTTCAGATAAGAAAGTTAGCAAAAAATAAATTAGTAAAAAATAAGTTAGCAAAAAAAAATAATTAGTAAAAAAAATAAGATTAGCAAAAAAAAAGAGCAAAAAAGAAATAAGTTAGGCAAAAAAAAAAAAATAAATTAGCAAAAAAAAAAAAGTTAGCAAAAAAAAAAGCAAAAATAAGGCAGCAAAAAAAATAAGTTAGCAAATATAATTGGCAAAAAAAAAAGCAAGAAATAAGTTAGCAAAAAATAAGTTAGCAAAAAAAAAATAAGTTTAAGCAAAAGAAAAGAAAATTAGCAAAAAATAAGTTAGCAAAAAAAAAAAGCAATAATAAGTTAGCAAAAAAATAAGTTAGCAAAAAATAAGTTTAGCAAAAAAAAAAAAAAAAAACAAACTATGGACAACTTTCGAAAAGGAAAATTCTAGTGTCAGCTCGTAAGCACGTGATATTTCAGGTACGGAAACGAAAAGTTAAGATTAGCCTCTGTCTAGCCGATGTTTGAGAGTGGTGAAAATTCAGTGGAATGATTTTTCAGTCAGTCTGTATTTTTTTTTTTTTTTTTACCCGCGTTTTTTAATCTTATTTCCATTTCCTTTTCTTGTTTGGGAACGTATGTTAGCTTTTCGTATGTTCGTTTTGATATTTGTAAATCTGTTTGTATTTCTGTATGAAGATTCCATTGATGTATGAAATGATGTGTGTCCTGGTAATTGATTTGAGCTTGTGTCTACATTTACAAGTATGTGTATTGGTATTTACGTTCATCTGCATACGTACATGGATTGTATTGGGATCATTGTGTGGTAGTGTATATATTTATTTTGGGCTATTTGGTGTGTGTATGTCGAGTCATGTTAGTCTCCTATTTATATGTATGTCTGTCTTTCTGTCTGTCTGTCTGTCTCTCTCTCTCTATGTATCTCTGTGTGTCTATCTCTCTGAGTGTATGGTTATGATCTGTTTAGTGCGTGTTTGTATTTATCTTTGAAATATTTATCTTTAAAAATAAGTAATGCATAATCAGTTGCTTAATAACTCAGTATTATTCTAACATTTTCATTTCATCTGTTTGAAAGTTTCATGTTACTTTTGTGCAACTCGATAATTTATTTAGTGTGTGAAGTATATAAATATTAATGCAGTTTGAGGATTTTATTTAATAAACTGCATATTTGGAACTGCAATTAAAGTACCATTATATTTCAAATGTTGTTTTGGGATAGTCGAATGTATAGGACTTTCCTTCTATGATTTTATTGCATACACCACATCTTTTATTTGTGTATTTTGAGACAGCCTGTGTTGTGAGTTCTCCAAACATCTGTGAGGTTTAATATATATTTAAGATATTTGGTCCTCTTTTGCTTTTAATTACTTATACTAATGCGAGTATATGTTCTTAATGTTATCATTGTTTTTGAGTTAGTTTAATATTTCTGGGAATAGTTTCGGGTTGTTTTTGTTGTGTGTTGAGATATATGCTATGGGTTGTTTGTCGTTATGTTGTAAATGGTTGGCCGTTGTACTAGTAGTATTTTCTTGATAAATCAAGTCTCTTACTAATTAGTGTGGTATATATATATATATATATATATATAATATATATATATATATATATATATATATGTGTGTGTGTGTGTGTGTGTGTGGTGTGTGTGTGTGTGTGTGTATGTTATGTTCTTGTGAACGTTGTTTGTTTGGTCTTTTGAAGCATTGGAAAAAAGAACAAAAACAGGAAAAACAGAACAAAAATCAGAATTTTAATATTCAATTGTTTTTCTGTTCCTGGTCAGATCAATTCCGATATTTTGGGTGAAACTTCACCCTTTTTCAAGTTAATATGAGACGGTCTGGAGAGAAAAGAAAATGAAATGCTGTATATGAAGGCAAAAAAGTAAATAAAAATTAATATATATATATATATATATATAGAGAGAGGAGGAGAGAGAGGGAGAGAGAGAGAGAGAGAGAGAGAGGGAGTGAAAGAAGAGAGAGATCGGTTTAGCTCATTCGGTCGAGCCTCAGGCTCGAACAACAAGGTTCCTGGTTCGATACCGGACCTCGCCAACTCAGCGTATGATTAGCGCAGGTATCTGTGCTATAAAGTAAGGAGCTGATGGTAGATGTGTCGCTCCACCTCATTGCCAAAATAATCTCCTTAGTCTAGCACTAGTGAAAGGGATAGACCCCTCGCCGTCTGGCGGATACTGACTAGGCCTCCCCGACGTTTATATATATATAATATATCGATGAGACACGGATTTGTCCTTTCCTTCAAGAATTCTTAACATTTTTGTAAAAAAAAAAATCTGCTTTTACTTCTGCAAGTTAAACTATGTATAGTCATTTATGTGTTACGAGAAAACAATATCAGAGAATTTTTTAATAGCAAGTAAAATCGTGAATTAATGTTAGCTGCATCAAATACAATATCCGTTTTCCTTATGGTTATGTTAAAATTT
>CM042145.1:73737537-73740037 GCA_023376005.1 Doryteuthis pealeii
AAACTCTGAATACCAGTAAACAAATCGGCATTGTATAACATTCTATCTGTAGTGGAGGGATTGAGTAAATGCTTATAATGTATATATATGGGGGGAAATAGATTTTCGTATCAACAAGCTCCCGCCGAGAGGAAGGGGGGGGGGGGCAAAAACAAGCGAATCCAAGTCTTCCAGCAAGCCAAATCTTCCCTGGTCAACACGCTCCTCGTACTCGCCTATCAGCTGCAAAATCCGTCACCATAGTCGAAATAATCTTAGCAGTTCAAAATCACATTTCTTTACTCGGTCGTTCGCGTCAGTCAACCTGGTATTGCTGACTCCTCGCTGCCGAGCGTTTGACTCACATACCATTAATGTACGTATTTACCGAAACATCCTGGCACTTCGCGTCGGTCCAGTGCCTTAATCGTATCTGCTTTCGCATGCGGGAGGACGCGGGTTCGATCCCGGCAGGCAAGACAATGTCTTTCTCTTTTTCGTTCTACGTCATATTCTTATAGAATAAAAAGACTGGTTTCGTTATTAAATAACCCTGTGACGTTTGGAATGCTGTAAAACCAACCAACTACCAAAATAAATGCACTAGTCCGAATGAATAAGAATATAAGGAATTCTAACAGTAAAAAAAAAATCCTCATCTCAGATATTCACATAAAACTCCACCTTCATATTTTACCGTACGGTCCTTACAATTATCTGTTAGAAAAATGCTCTTTTAGTTTCTTTCTAGGATACACCGAAACGATGATATCCAATGACAGTAATTCTTGTCTTTCTATATACCCGATCTGTCCATCTGACCTTAATAGGCTGATCCCTTTGAAAGCCAAATACCAAAGAATATCATTGATCTCCCGGATATATTCTGTTTCCGGCTTATATCTTTTGTCCACATAATGGTCTGTATCCCGGTTGCTGTATAAAACCGCAATATGATTCTGTATTGTGTTTCACTTTCTTGCATTGTCCTGTGCATCATCCCTAGGGAACCCCTTTTACTAGCTCAGTCTTTGTTCTGCTCGGCACTGCATTTCGCCTTTTCCTTTCTTGTTCCCTAGCGATCAGTCTTAAGTGTTTCTGAATATTATTCTAACGACGTAGGGAAGTCATTGAAGCCTGTTGGTCTTTAATCTGAATGACAGAGTATTAGAGTTAACCTTTATTCAGGGATATCATTTGGCAACTAAAATTTACGCTCTGTCCTTAGACAGCAATGGATAAAGTTACCTATCCAATTCATATAACCGCAGGTTAAGCTCAATCCCACGGACCCATAGCCAGAGAAGCACATATTTCATGTGACGTTTTTAGAGATTTTGTTTTGATTTCAGTTATCACAATAACCAAAACTAAATTAGATACTGTAAATATAGATGACTTCACAATACAGTTGCAATTAAACAACCAATGTTCTTATTTACTGAGTATGTGGCACACGAGCCTCCATTTGATTAGGATACCTGCTATCAAAATATGGTCATTCATTTAAGAACTAATTAGATTACTTAAACTCGGGGATCGAACAAAAATATTGCTTTACGTATATAAAATATATGAAGCCCACCCTTCTGGGAGCCCTCAAGCAGGTTTGCCCCAATCCTGTCGGGAAGTTTTGGGGTAGTACGCACCAGCCCTAACTGGGGCTGCTTATACATACTTAAAAGCAGGGGCTCCGTGTTCGATTCCAAGTGTGGGAATGTATTTTGTCCCATGTGACCGTTGAAGCACTTGCCCCTTCGCCTAAAAGGGGTAAGAACTGATCTTATTGACCGATGCCTGAAGCGCCACTCAAGAGGAGTGCCGACGGGATCGCGCATTTATTGCACTCGCTAAGGCATGAACTTCGTGATGGCGCCCCACGTAAAAAAAACTTTGTTCATCCGGTATGGTGGGAGATCAGATCTACAAGCATATATACGTATGGTTTTACAAGAGTAGAGGTGCTAATTACTTTTTTTTATTTATGAATTAATTTCATTTTTTTAATAATTGATCATCAAAAGAAACAAGATAACCACATTCGAATGAACATAGTGAATAGAATAGAATCTTCCTCTTCATAGTCCTGCTTATTTAGCAGCATTTGTGAGAAATATCTTTATTTGTTCCATTTGAAAGCCACAAGAACCATAAACGAAACAAAATTTGCCAGCGTTCATGTACTTTGTTTAAGTATAAATTAGTTTTATCATAGTACCGTCACTAATTCAACGTTTTCTCCTGGTGTTGTCATGCGTTTTAGTCGGTAGTTAATCGTTGATTTAGCCACGAGGATTTCTGCTTCAGAAACTAAACTTAAGATGCTTCCATTGTTTTCTTACGCGTGATATCAACAATTATGTTCGCAATTTATTCCTTTTCATTGTTCTTATGTATGAAATTTATTTACTGTAAGTATATAAAGATTCTAATGTTTGTTGGGTGTCAGACTGTTGGGGAATTGCATTCATTGTACATTTATATTTACATTTTAGAGGCCAGTTTTGCTCAATCGGTAAAC
>CM042145.1:73745037-73780554 GCA_023376005.1 Doryteuthis pealeii
ACCCATAGATGGGACACTAACAGGTAATACCACCCCGGGTCAGAGTGGACCAGGGAGCAATGGTGATGAAGGGGTGCTCCACATTCCCCAAACCTCCAAAACTGGAACCTCAACATCAGATAGAGTTTAACGTCATTCCCAGGACTTGTAGACCCGCAACCACCGCCTTCTAGCACCTATATGATAAAAAGGGGTTGGGGCTTGCCATAACGGCAATAGGGTTGGGAAAATCATATAGGTGCTAGGGGTTGACGTGACCAGTCGATTGATCGGAGGGGGCCTCTCCGACCGCCCGTCTAGCCCATGATAGGGCCAAAGTGGAGTATTGCAGGTCATGAAGTGCTCATCCACCTGGGCTCTATCCTTAAGCATCACGGGTCGCCACCCACGGCCAACAGGTGGCCCCATTGGGGGAGTCTTACCCCTCTGCAGAGGTGCAGTCGGTGCATTCTAACGACCTAGCCGACAAGGCGGCAAACATATATAGTTATATGTATCAGCAAATTGAATCCAAATAATTTGAAACCATATATTTCCTTGAAAATGACAGATTTAGGAATACATGAATAATTGTCTAAAACTTGTTTCCTTCATTAATTACTGAACGTTATGATTATTCACAAATTATTAAAATATGGATAGTTTCTCGAAACCATGTAATGGTTATAAAAATGACTTCACTGGAAGAATTGGAAATAAGAGTAAGAATCGCGACTAGCCAGTCAATATCATGACTTGTAATCACCCAGACTAAAATGAAAGATCCCAGATAACGCAAAACGAACATTATTTTATAAATAATATAAAAGTATAGATGAAAATATATGAAATTTAAAAATTAGGATATATGAAGATTTTAGTCGTACCTAATTATATAGCCAGAATAAATTACACTATCAGATATTGAGGTCGTGTACTCATACACACTGTAAAATCCACAATGATATTGAAAAATATTTGATGATTTTCTGAAATGGCAACGAAGATTCTGGTTCGTAAAACTGTATTTAATGATTAATGAGCTAAAATTTAAAAAAACATCTTAATTGGATATTTACTGATTTGTTTGGAATAAATGATATAACTTACCAATTCATTGAAATTAAAGTCAAATATAAAATTAAAGTTTGAACTGAAATGTTTATAATAAACTGAGAGATCACATAAACGAAAATAGATGTAATGAAAACAATGGGGAATCAATTAGTTTATACACGTGTCAGACAAAATAAGAAAAAGTTAAAGTGATTCGTGATTGAAAAACATTCCGTCGCGACATTACAATGAACTTAATAAGATTCAATTATGATGTCTCATATATATATATATATATATATATATATATATATATATATATATATATATATATATATATATATATATGTATGTATGTATGTATATATTGCTTCATGACAATTTAAGATTACAACGCGTGTGAGAATATATGTGTATATAATTACACACACACACACACACACACACACACACACACACACACACACACATATATATATATATATATATATATATATATATCAACAAACAAACAGACACACATACACACACACAAACACACACACACACACACACACACACATATATATATATATATATATATATATATATATACATATATATATATATATATATATATATATATATATATATATATATATATATATGTACCAACAAACAAACAGAGTGGAAGAAAAAGTTTAAAAAACAACACCTCAGAAGAATAAGAAAACTCTTTGAAACCAAGGTCTTCAGATGAAATCTCATCAAGGGGATAAATACCTGGGGTCCCTATTATAAGATACTCTAGACCATTCTTAAAATTGACCAAAGAAGAACTCAGATAGATTGACCAAAAGACAAGAATATCAATGACTATGCACAAGACATTAGCACCGAGAGATGATAGAGACAGGTTATATGTATCAAGAAAAGAAAGTGGAAGAGGTCTCGCCAATATAGAGGATTGCGTTGATGCGATGATTTAAGGACTCGAAGAATACACAAAAAACACAAGAAAATATTAATTATGGTAACCAATAACAGCAGCTGCAAGATATGGACTAGCAGCAAAACAACAACAACTAGAAAACAGAGGTAGTAAGAAGAACAAAAAATTGGGGAGCTTGCACGTGAAAATACCTGGACATGGTTTACAAGAGAAAAACTCAAGAGGGAAATCAAGTCCCCCGTAATTGCTGCTCAAAATAATGCCATAAGAACAAATTATATAAAAGCAAAAATCGATAAAACACAACATAACAGTAAATGTAGGGTGTGTTTGACAGATATGAGATAATCAGTCATGTATTAAGTAAATGCAGCAAACTAGCACAACGAAGATACGAGGCTAGGAACTGGGTTAGAACTGAAAACCACTGGGAATTGTGCCAAAAAGTTGACCATACAACAAACTTATATATTCATAAACCAGAACCTGTTCTTGAGAATTAAAGACATATAATTAGCTGTGACTTTGAGACAAAGACCGATCACCTTATCCCAACCAAAAGACAAGGGCTAGTATTGATTAACAAGAAACAAAACAGACAAGAAAATGAAAAGATAGATCTTGTTAGACCATGCTAGATAATTGAAAAAAATGTGTAATATGAAGGTGAAAATGATACCGATTGTAGTTTGTGCACTTGGAACGGTCCCCAAAAGCTGAGAAAAGAGACCAGAGAGACTGGAAATCAGGAGAAGAAATGACAACATCTAGATAACAGCACGATTGAAATCATTCAGTGAAAGACCATCAGTTTACGTTGGTGTGAAAAAATTACAAGGCGTGAAATAATAATAATAATAATAATAATAATAATAATAATAATAATCATTCTCATTATTAGCATTGTTATTATTTTTATTTTTATTATTATTGTTATTATTATTGTTCACTCCTTTTGAGTTTTCACACCAGTGGTAGCTGATGGTATTTCACTGGAGTCTGAGTGACAGCAAGTCTTCTCAGGTCTCCAGGACTCTTCTCAGTATTCTGGCAGATTGCAGCAGTGCAGTGTTCTGAATGGTTTCAATCATTTCTTTGATATCCAAACTTTCCAAACCCTGTTCTAATCCTTTTGGGACTGTTCCAAGTGCACCAACCACAATTGGTATCACTTTCACTTTCACTTTCATGTTCCATAACTTTTTCAGTTCTCTAGCAAGGTCCAGATATTTGTCCATTTTTTCATTTTCCTTTAGCTTCACGCTGTGATCTGCTGGCACTGCAAAATCCACCAGTTGACAAGTTCTTTCTTTTTTGTTTATCAACACTAGGTCTGGTCTTCTTGCTGGGATAAGGTGATCCGTTTTTATTTCAAAGTCCCAAAGAATTTTATGCGTTTCGTTTTCAAGAGCAGATTCTGGTTTATGCATATACCATTTTGTTGTGTGGTCAAAATTTAATTTTTAGCATAATTCCCAGTGGATCACCTTCCCAACCCAGTCGTGTCTAGTTTTGTATACTGGTTGTGCTAGTTTGCTACATTCGCAGAGTATTATTATTATTATTATTATTATTATTATTATTATTATTTACTCCTCTTGAGTTTCCACATCAGCATTAGTTGATGGTCTTTCACTTGAGTCTGAGTGACATCATCATCATTATTATTATTATTATTATTATTATTATTATTATTATTATTATTATTATTATTATTATAAGAAGAAAAAGAAGAAGAATGAATGAAAACGAAATATAGACAAACAAAAATTTAAAAAAAACAAAACAAAAAAAAACCATGAGACATAAGGGTGAAAATGATACTAATTGTTGTTGGTGCTCACTGGACGGTCCCAAAATCGTTTGGAAAAAAGAGTGACTGGAGCAATTAGAAATCAGAGGAAGAATTTAGGCCATCCACACAGCCACGTTTTTAAGATCGGCTAATAATAATAATAATAATAATAATAATAATAATAATAATATAAGACAAAAAAACTAGAATAAATTAAACGTAATAGAAGAAATAAAAATACACATCATGAATTGAAAACAATATTATCTACAAGACGCTTTCCAGAAAAGTAACTGGTCTTCCCATCATGTCCCAAAATCTTACTCATTCTTTACATGATGCACCGCACAAGAATGAATGATGAAAAATATGGACGTACGTACATACATGACTTGGTTTGAAAATCTCAAAGATTAGAAAACTTGCCAAGTGCCGTTGACCGTATGTGCATGTTAGCCGTATATATATATATATATATATATATATATATATATATATATATATATATATATATATATATACTCTATCAATTATATTTAACACTCTTTATTTATGAAAATAGGGCCGGGTTAGCTCAGTCGGTAGAGCGTTCGGTTAGAAACCACAAGTTTCCTAGTTCGATTCCGGCCCTCACCAACTCATCGTATGAGTAGCACAGGGATCTGTGCGGTAAAGTAAGGAGCTGATGGTAGGTGTGGCGCTCCACCTCAGATGCCAAACAATCTCCTTGGTCTAGCGCTAGTGAAAAGGGGATAGACTCCCTCGCTGATTGGCTGATACCGACTTTTGGCCGCCCCGACGACTTTACTTTTTACTTTAGTTATGAATATAGCAAACTATATTATTAATCCATGTATATATATATATATATATATATATATATATATATATATATATGGGCTACTGTTTATCAGATATTGAGTGTTTCTTTAGAATACATCTAGAAGATAACAATCTATTATTAGTCGTCAGTTTAATATAACCGAGTTTTCAGTTGTAAGTTTCAAAATTTGATTTATAGCTAAAATCAGCAGTTTATAGTATCAAAATCTATCTTTTTTAGTCATATTTGATATTATTTGTGTCCGTATCTTCCCAGATAAGATACATTTCATAACTATTCTATAAAAAACAGAAGTTTTAATATGCGCACACGCACACATTGAAACATTGAAATATAAAAGACAGATGTTCTAATCTGCGCAGAAAATATTTTACCTCGTATATTTAAGCGTAAGTGTATTTGGTGATACAAAATGTGTATAGAATTTTAAATATATGGTTACACCTTTCAGTTTGATAAATGATGAAGATGAAAAGTGAATTATCCCCCTTTACTCATGATGCCCTCTTTCTATCAACATGAAGTGTTTATCTTATTCCTTTCAAAATGTTTTCCTTTTGACTTTAGTATAATTCTCCTCTCTTTACCAAGAGGAAGTGTTTATTTTCATCTGTTGTAAAAGTGTTCATTTTGATCTTAGCACAATAAACGTCGTTTTTAAATGCTATTGAATATTATCATCGATTACTCCCTGGTGAGCAGAAGAATGAAAAGTCATTTGGTACTAACCACTTCTTATATATATATATATATATATATATATATATATATATATATATATAAATGGACTCTCCCCTCGATTTTAGACGTATGAGGGTTCATACACACAATGAACTCCCACACAGGAATTTGTTTATAATGGTGAAGTCTTGTGTTGGACCATCCACACTTTTTGGCACAGTCGATAGGAAAGAATTGGTGCATCAAGGGTTGCCACAAACCCAATCAACGACCGACCTCAGGAATTTTGAATTCAGAGTTATCCCTCTCTTAGACTGGTTATCTACCCAAGGCTGAAGGGCCCAGTCTGCCCTACTATTTAAACCATAGCTGGAGGGTGAATATATGGATTCATACCTTTCCCAAGGGTATTAGCGCTATGTGAAATGCCAACAGCTTCGTCAATTCCTATATATATATATATATATATATATATATATATATATATATATATATATTGTAAAAACATCTGATGTGGCTGGCTTCATCATCAGTGATATTCTTTAGATAATTGGGTTTTCAAATCTTTTCAACATCATACTCCCTCTTTAAAGCGGCCCGGTCGAGATTGAACATGCACTTCCTACGTCGCTGTGAGCTAATAATTGGCTCAGCGTATTGTCCTTTAAATTTGTTGTTAGAATGTAATTTGACCAATGAGCAATTATTTCTTAGCTTCCAAATTGGTAAGTTTCCCATATGCTTTCAGTTATTGTGTCAGTTTCACCCTATTTTGCATAGGCGAATACTTTACTTTTACACCGGCGGTGTCCTGTGACGGACGTGCGGATTGATATTAGTGCCGTTTTTGTACGTTTTTACTTTTGAAATATATCTATATCTACCAGTGTGTTATAGTTTCTTCCCTAGAATTTTAATCTTAAAAAATATGCCTAATAACGTCTTACTCATTGAGAAGTTCAGTTGTATATTAAAAGTAGAGGAAGTGAACTATGTCTTTTTTAAAATGGGTATGGGAAGAATATGAGAAATGCCAATATAATTTGAATTCTTTTTTATAACCGGTTTAATTGATTTAGGAAACGAAAAATAAATCAAATTTAAAGCCTTAAAGGTATTATTTTCTTGCTGATGTCTTCTTTCTTGAGGAATATATCTATCAACCTATCCTGCTAGTATTAATGAATTCGTATCCATCACAACAAACGTATAAGGTGAACATAAATTGACTCACCATGAATCTAAACTAGGTTTTCCGGTCAGGTTTATTCCGACATTAACACCCACGTTAAATTAGGGGAATTATATTAGGCATTTTCTATATCAATTGATAGTTATTCAGTCTTTTAAACATATATTCTGAGATATACACTGAATTTATTTCTTTATCTTTTCTCCATTTTATACTTTAAATATCTAGCATAAACACATCTGTTCTCTGAAATCATATTCAATTTATCAGTTTCTGACTACGTATATATATCAAGCCATATTTTCTTTATAATACAATAAAGACTTCGAGAATTTAACTTCGTCACTGTTATGTATTACTTAGTTCTCATTCTTTTTGTATCCCTTCTGCATTGTTTAAGGGATCTCGCTAAAAAATAAACTGTCGTCGGGAAATAGGATGTCATCATATGTGATTTCTATCTATTCTGAATTGTTTCAAATATTTTAATTTTAAACATCGATGGGATAATTTACGTAAGGATAGGAAATATCTTGAATGACATCAAGTCATCTAACGTCTTCATGATGTCGATTGGATAATCTAGATTCTTACTTATTTCCATTTCCTCCAGTGAAGACATTTTTTCAGCCAAATTCAACATAGAACATGTGCATCTTCCCATTTCCCAGTTAATCATAGAAAAAATAAACGATGGCTTCGGGAATAGTTTATATATATATATATATATATATATATATATATATATATATATATATATATATATATATATATATATATATATATATAATGAATTTATTGCTAGATGTTGACATCAGAACATAATTAATCGGTTTGGTTAGTTTGGTCTTGGATTTTACATGTCAATTCTTGGATTATTATATGCCGAATACGTTTTATTTCATTCAATTTTTCAACTCATTTTGATCTATTTAACCCATATATATATATATATATATATATATATATATATATATGTGTGTGTGTGTGTGTGTGTGTATATATATGTGTGTGTGTGTATATATATGTGTGTTTGTGTGTGTGTGAATATGTGTGTGTGTGTGTGTTTGTGTGTGTGTGTGTATATATGTGTGTGTGTGTGTTTGTGTGTGTATATATATGTGTGTGTGTGTGTGTTAGTGTATATATATATATATATATATCTGTGTGTGTGTGTGTGTGTGTTTGAAAATAAAAAAGTGTTTGATGATTTGAATGTGCCTAAATGCTGGTGGGTATAAAACTGATAGCAATTTAATATTGACCTTCTTATCTTTGTTTCACTTCTAACGCTTTCCTTCATTTTCTATTTAATGAAAACATATACTGCTGGTATATGTAGTTTTAAAGTAAGATTCTTTTTAAAAAGATTATATGTATGTATATGTGTGCGCGTGTTCGTGTGTGTGTGTGTCACCGACAAAGAAACGGTTATACTGTTCATGATTATCTATACGATTATTTTTCATTTTCCAGTTCTATAATTAGTATTATAAAAGATGGTCAAAATGTCACAAAACTGATACCTAAAATTTCCCATCTTCAGTTAAAGAAAACAGATACTCAAAGCAACAAATTCTTCAAAGTTGTATTTCTGTTGTCTGCTACCTCAAATAATTAACATATTTGCATTGCTTTATTTCATATTTTGCTCTTGTCTAGAATATGTAGGTTTGTTTAAACCTCTGTAAGCTAGATGTTTTTATTGTATGTGCATTATTTTTTTAATAGTATAATACTATGTGGTGGCGCTCTCAACCCTCTCTAATACAATCTGGTGGCGCTCTCAACTTTCTCTAATACAATCTGGTGACACTCACACTTCTCTCTAATACTATCTTGTGGCGCTTTCAACCCTCTCTAATACAATCTGGGGACACTCACACTTCTCTCTAATACTATCTTGTGGCGCTTTTAACCCTCTCTAATACAATCTGGGGACACTCACACTTCTCTCTAACACTATCTTTTGGCGCTTTCAACCCTCTCTAATACTATCTTGTGTCGCTTTCAACCCTCTCTAATACTATCTGGTGGCACTTCCACACCTCTAAAACTATCTGGTGGCACTCCCAAACTCTTTCTAATACTATCTGGTAGCGCTCTTACCCATCTCTAATACTACCTGGTTGCACTCTCTCTAATACTTTCTGATGGCGCTCTCAACCCTCTATAATACTATTTGTTGGCACTCTTTCCTCTCTCGCCTCTCTTTAATACTATCTGGTGGCGCTCTCAAATCTCTCTAATACTATCTGTTGGCGGTCTCACCCCTTTCTAATAGTACATGGTGGTGCTCTCAAACCTCTCTAATACAATACAACAAAACTCTATAGGTTACCTCCCCCAATAGTATATAAAAATAAAAAATAGTGTTTTATTACGATTATGTCAACATTGTTAAGCAAATTTGTTTATACAGTTAGGTTTGGTTGTAGTTTATATTCTGTCAGTGTCCGTTTTGGTTTACTTTCATCGATAAATGGTATATCAACCTTCGTGGGTTATTTACTGCCAGCATCATTCTTTTAGTAGTAGTACTATTCAATCCATAGCTGCAGGATGAGGGGTATCATAACTTTCTTAAATGTATTATTCCGAAAGAGAAGATGATTGTGTTGCTTGAGTTCAAACTCTCTTATAATTATAATGTCATAGCACGTTAGCTACTACACCAAGCGAAATTTCCCCACGCATGTTTATATTAATATATTTTCTTGTTAATTCTCACTGTTACTATAAGTAAGTGATGTTTTATCACTTCTATGTGGTACAATGTTTACCGAGCTACATTAACAGATTATTGCGTGACTCTCCTTGAGTTCCCCATACAGCTGTATTTGTGCCAAAGTAACAATATGTAATGACTGCTTGGGCTTTCAGGAAGTTATTTCCAAGTTCACTTGTTTGAATTGTAATCATTAGGAATTGGCTTTTATATTTCTTGTACAGCTACCTCCGTGCTTTTTCATTTGCAATTTCATTTTGCTTGCCTTTTTTGCTGTTATTTATTTACTTAAAATCGGTATCCATGTATTCAATATATGAGCCTAATTGGCTGTATTCAAAATATCACTTTTGGCAATACTGTTAAATGAAACTTGTACTAGTATATTGATTTTTTAATAAAAAAAACTATTCTTAGGATAAAGTTTTAATTACATTAGCTACTCTTAAAAAATGAGTCTACATAAAAATCAATGCCAAAGATTTAAGAAATAATAAGAATTGTATTAACTTATTCAATTCCGAAGATACGGTTTAAATCTAACGACGCCAGGTATTTCCATTGGTTCCACCTACCACATATCACCCAAACCATCCGGGTAAGACGGACAAGACACGCGGGACACTGCTGGAGAAGCAAGGATGAACTTATAACATCCTCTTGTGGAAGACAGCACATGGGCACGCCAGTGTGGGCCGACTAGCAAAGACGTACATTGATCAGCTCTGTGCGGATACAGGATGCTGCACAGAGGACCTCCCGAGAATGATGAGCGATAGGGACGGATGGAGAGAGATTGTAATGGATATCCGTGCCAACAGCGTGACATGATGATGATGATGCAAATGCAAAAAGCAATTTCAGTGATAGCGTAAAAAATGGAATATAGCCATCGACTACCATGCTGCTGTAAGAGGGGAAACACGACTCTCTGTGGTTTTATTCCCCCATTTTGTTTTCGAGATGGCAGAAGTGTGTATAAACGGATAATGGGTGCAATGTGTGGAGTGGATTAATCTTTTCAGTTCTAAAACTGTTATGAAACTTGTAACGAGAAAAATATAATATTACCCTTTTAACAATATTTTTTACCCACCACGGCTGGTCACGTCAAGCCCTAGCACCTATATGATTTTCCCAACCCTATTGCCCTTATGACAAGCCCCAACCCCTTTTTAATATATGGGTGCTAGAAGGCGGTGGCTGCGGGTCTACATGTCCTGGGAATGACGTTAAACTCTATCTGATGGTGAGGTTCCAGTTTTGGAGGTTTGGAGAATGTGGAGCATCCCTTCATCACCATTGCTCCCTGGTCCACTCTGACCCGGAGTGGTAGTACCTGTTAGTGTCCCATCTATGGGTTAAATAGAAAAATGTATTCATAAAAAAATTGTATTATCAATTAAGAATTGATTTATTTCAAAACTTTATCGGCATTAAATGACCCACTGAGGTTGATATGCCGTAAAACAATACAAACTAAACCAAACCAAACCAAATCTTACGCACCACTTTACCGGAACGTTACATTATCTCAGAGATAGATAGAGAGAGGGAAATGGGTTAAAGTATTTGTTTAGGTTTTAATTTCGACTAGATGCGTTTATTCTTGAATAGTTGTGTACGTACATCTTTCAAGTAGAGCACCTCCTGTTGTTTCCTCAAAGTGGCACACTGTTAACTTTATCTGAAATGATCAGTGTGGATGAGAAATACTTTATTTCAGTTTGTACTACTACAAATAATTCGTAGGCGAGAAACTGACGGTTACTAAGCACCACTGAGTTTATGTATACGCTGCCCTAATACACACACACAATATATATATATATATATATATATATATATATATATATATATATATATTGTGTGTGTGTGTGTGTCGAGTACTTTAAATAGGGATTTAATTGCAAGTTCACCGTTCTGGTGTGTAGCTAAACCTCGCTTTATTTACAAATGTTTGAGGCCTCTAGTGAATTCATTTCCGCTTAGAAATGTAGCAATTAAATATTCTTCTATATTTGACACCTGCCTCTGGTCGCATGGGTAAGAGGATTGTCGAACGAAAGTTCATTCGGGACTCAAACCCGGCCGGGGGTAGTTTTTAATGTATAACCACACTGATGAGAGGTGATACCTCGAAACACGTGTCTGTGGATTACTTATTTATTATATACTAGCAAATATATGCACCCTCCGGGTGCAAGTATTTAAGTTTTAATATAATAAAATATCATATTAAATTAGAAAGGCTAATGAAACTGAATAAGAATGTAGATAAAAAGATTTGGAACAGAGGGGGTATGATTGAAAAATAGAACAACTTTGAAACTAACTCTTTCATCATTTTCCGTTACTCCCGTCTTTCATTGTTAAATTTTCCCAATTTAACTGTTTAGTTAAAATAGGAAGTAAAGAATAACATTAGTTATTTCTTCTTGTTAAGGGATTTCTTTTAAGATTTATTGATGAGATTTTTGCTCATATTCATTAAGATGAAAGCAAACAATTAGAAATCAATAATACTAAGCATACATTTATTAAAATCCAATTTTTAAGATCAATATGCAAATTAGCCTTCCCGTCCACACTGTAAACCGCTATTTTGTTGTATATATAAATACAATTGCATGTTATTAGTATGTACATATGGTCAACAGTATAAGTAATATAACACAATTTTATTAATAATTGAGGTATAAATAAAAATAAAATCATTGTAACTGTGATGTAAATAACAAAGGGAATTGTGACTTGTATAGTAATATAGTTTCGGTTACAGACAGACAAACCCACAATCTCCATAATAATAATAATAATAATATATATATATATATATATATATAGATAGATAGATAGAGAGAGAGATGTAAGGCATAATTACGTGCGTCCAATACATTTTCTAAATGAGTTGATAATATTTTTTTCTTTGGATTAAAAATGACCATTCCAGAGAATTTATTTACATATGACAGGATTTAATTTCCTCCTAATCTTGTTCGGAAAATAAATAGTTATGATGTTCTGTTTGATATGATGAGTTAGAATGGCTTAAGAAACATTTTTATAAATCTATTCTGATGTTTTCTTAACTGTTATAAAATATGGCGCAGATATCGTCATCATAAATGCTTTTCCATCGATTTGTAGTTTCGTATATAGAGATCTTACTGCTATTACGTTGCATTTAAGCACATAAGTTTGTTTTTTTTAGATCTCTCTTTAAGTGATAAATTTGACGTAGGTGCAAAATTGAAAATCTTTTGGTGGATGTCTATTTAAAGTACTTTTTTTAGTTTAAGAGTAACTGTCACGAAACTCTACCTACTGAAAAAAAAAAAAAACCGAAAAAAAAAAAAACAAAACAAAAAAACAACAAAAAATGTTTCAAATCTCAAATCATGAGTGCTTGCTAGCATTGTTAATCTTTCTTTTCTTTCCAGACATTTTTCTTCTTCCGTTCTCTCCTACCCCACTCTCTCTCTCTCTCTCTCCCTTCCATCCTCTCCATCCCCCCTCTCTTCCCTACTCTATCTCATATCTCTCCTTTCTCTCTCCTTTCTCTCTCTCTCATTTTCCTCTCTCTCTAACTCTCTCTCCTTTCTCTCTCTCTTTTTTTCTCTCTCTCTCTTTCTCTCTCTCCTTTCTCCTCTCTCTCTCTCCCTCTCTCTCCCTCTCTCTCTCTCTCTCTCTCTCTCTCTCTCTTTCTCGTTTATTCATTCGGTAGCTCTGAATGAAGGAGTCCACATTCCTCACACCACATTCGATCTTTTGACACTTTCACCTTTATTCAAGTTGCTTCATGAATTATTTCCTCTGGCAATACACGAAAGGAACAAGTCAGTTTGGCGGCAATGCAGTGCAAGAAGATTTAAAAATCAAGAACTGAACTGAAATCCACACGAGAATAACAACGAAGAATTTCGTCGTTTACAAGGATAAACGCCAAAATGGAAAAAAAAAAAAGAAAAACGAAATCAAGATGCGGGTTATAATCCAATCGACATATCTGTTATATCATTAAAACGCACCCGGGTATCAATTTTCCCAACATAGCAATTTAAGGGAAACATACTTGTGTATAAAAGTGAAAAATAAATGAATCTTATTTTGTATCATTGTTACGTTATTGTTATCACACACATACACACACACACAACGGAGACTCACACACACACACACACATAATAATAATAATAATAATAAAAATAATAATAATAATAATAAACAGGAAAGAACAACAATTATGGGTTTCACATTTGATCTTGTTGTATTCAGATAAACACATATGTAGTTTTATTTTTTTTTTATATTGATTTGAATTTTCATACATAGGGTTCTGTATAGATTGTACGTATTAACACGCTCTTCGTGTTAAAATCAGAAAATCATAATTCCCCCTCTCTCCCCCTCTCTCTTTCTGTCTCTCTCTCTCTTTCTGTCTGTCTGTGTGTCTGTCTTTCTCTCTGTCTGTCTGTCTGTCTGTCTCTGTCTCTGTCTCTGTCTATGTCTCTCTCTCTCTCTCTCTCTCTCTCTCTCTCTCTCTATATATATATATATATATATATATATATATATATATATATATATATATATATATGGGCCGGGTTAGCTCAGTCGGTAGACCGTTCAGCTAGATAATCGCAAGGTTCTTAGTTCGATATCGGCCCTCGCCAACTCAGAGTTGCACAGTAACTCTGTGCGGTAAAGTAAGGAGCTGATGGCAGGTGTAGCGCTCCACCTCAGACGCAAAAAACAATCTCCTGGGTCTAGCGCTAGTTAAAAGGGATAGACTCCCTCGCTGATTGGCTGATACCGACTTTAGGCCAACCCGACGATATATATATAATATATATATATATATATATATATGTGTGTGTGTGTGTGTGTGTGTGTGTGTGTGTGTGTTAATGTATGAGTATTAGCTTACCGGTGGGTACGAGTACGATCGTTGTAAACGCACAGTATCCAGGGGTTAGGACTGAGAAAAAACAAGTGCTCAATACAATGTAGAGCAAAATTTATTTATATAATGGATAAAAGTAACCTACTCGAGTTTCATCGTCTGATTCGTCAGGGTTACATACGTTGAATTAATCGAGTTTTCGATTAATCTCAGTTCGTCTATAAAAGATAAGTTCCATTCCAACGGGCATGTATTGTACCAACTGAGATTAATCGAAAACTCGAAATTCAACGGATGTAACCCTGACGAATCAGACGATGAAACTCGAGTAGGTTACTGCTATCCATTTTATATGTATATAATATATATAATATATATATATATTATATATATATATAATATTGTGAGTGTATTAGGGTAGCGTAGGCATAAACTCAGTGGTGGTTAGTAACCGTCAGTTTCTCGCCTAACAACTATATATATGTGTACGCGTATGAGTGTGTGTTTTTGTGTGTGTAAGTGTGTGTGTCATAAAGATAAATTGTTCATAATAGAATCAATTCATGGAACAAAATATGCTTATGAAAATGGAAAATGCTAAATAGGTGATTCCATGTCAAATCATCCAGGCCATGTCACCCAACCTCTTCAATTTTTCTGAAATGTTGTCCAAGTGTGGATTATGATAATGTTAGACAGACCCCAAAATATGGAGGAGTTATGTCGATTTTTACCTCACTAAATTTGAGGGGGGTCGCGAAACATGGTGTCTTTTTGTCACCTATTCTCATCTGTAAAATGAGTTCTCGAGCTTCCCTACTCCTAAAAATTATGTTATAAAAGCATTTTTTCGCAAGGAATCCAAAAATGTTATAAAATATTATTAAAGTCAACCAATTTTAAGATACTGATGATTTCTGATTTTTTCAAAGCAAGATCAATATCCCGATGTGGCACTGCATCTACGACAAAAATAATCTATTATTATTTTACATATATTGAACATTATTTGTACCAAAAAAGATAGTTTTGATTTTTTAAATTTTGCACATCAATTTTTCTGAAATTTTGTCCAGGTGTGAACTATCTTAAAGTTAGACAATCCCCAAAATGTGAGCTTCCAATTCTAAAAAGGGGTTATGTCAATTTTTAGAATCGACATAACTCTTCAAATTTGGGTAGAGTGAAGCTCTAGAACTCATTTTACAGACAAAAATAGATTACTTTTCGCCGACCTTACCAGATTTGGAGAGATAAATATCGACATAACTCCGCCAATTTTTAGAATTGGAAACTCAAATTTTGGGGATTGTCTAAGAACAGAGATTATTTTAATTTTAATACCACGTCACTTTTCCCGCTACTCGAAGTTAAATGTTTTTTTACAATAAATCGTAATTACAAATTAAGAGCAGCCACTTCGATAGTAATGTTTACAATGTCTTTTTCGTGATTCGGAAAATTTAATTAACCTTTCAGAAAGTGTCCAACTACAATGTTAAGCGGAATTTTAATAAAATAATCCATAAAATACACTACACGTATTTAAAAAAAAAATAATGGGAACAAAGTGTTCTAAAAATAAAGCATAAGATGCTCTATGCTATTACAGTATAACTTTTAAAACAATCCCAAACCGCGGGAATTTCCCGATACTCAGGGTGCAATGGGCAGATATCAAATGTATCCACTTCTATAGCTGTAATTTAATTGAATAGCTCAATTATAGAGTTTTAATAAAATCTCAACTACAATCTCAGGACACACACATACACACATACACACACAAATATATATATCTATATCTATGTCTATCTATCTATCTATCTATCTATCTATATATATATATATATATATATATATATATATATGTAAGAATTTGTATATATATATATATATATATATATATATATATATATATATACACACAAATTCCTACACCCTTGATGGTTTCAGACACGTAATCCTTAGTTTCTCTCTCTTTCTCTCTCTCTCTCTCTCTCTCTCTCTCTCTCTCTCTCTCTCTATATATATATATATATATATAATATATATATATATATATATATATATAATGGTCCATGCATTCACGTATGACATCACCCGCACATGATGAATGCACCCATTTTATAATTCTTTAAACACAGTATCAATGAAGGAAACATTTAAAAAAATCAATTTAAATAATAGAATACATAATAATGAATAAAAAAACGCATTCGGCATAATATAACTTCAGTGTTGACATGCTGTAAAATTCAACCAACCAGCTGAAAGAATCAATCGATCATTCCTCTATACAGGAGTATCGACTTTTTTAAAAAAATACAATGACCGAAGATGGTCAAAAGTTCCCGCGCTCGGACTACACTCGGACAGTTTTTAAACTACGTACAAGCGCAGTCCCTAATTCGCACTTTTCTGTCATTTCAGTATATATATATATATAAAATATATAATATATATATATATATATATTTGAATAAAAAGGCCTTAAATACCATGGGTATCGTGGTTATGGACCATTTCCACTCGCGATTATGCTCACGAGCTTCTTCAGACCACTGATATATTTTATTTAGTATATATATATATATATACTGAAAATGACAGAAAAGTGCTATATATATATATATAGTAACCGATCCATGAACGGACGAAAATGATTTTAGGAACCCCAGTGAGGGAAACAGAAGAAGGAAGAAGAAAATAATTTAACACCTTTCTTATCAAATTAAAAGAAACATCGTTAAGAATTCTTGTATTACAATGTTGTGTAGATTTATTGGTCATCGTTAGTGAGAGCTCTATATACATTGTTATAGGTGTGTGAACGGACAAGTAAGATAGAACAATAAATGAAGTAAGATACTTGAAATTAGCTTCCTGTAATAATCTATTTCAACAGCAAAAGTTTTCGTTTGTTAGATCTTCAGACACGGACAGAAACATAGGTGTACAGATTTTTCGGAATACTGTTTCAATATATGATAATGTTTATGTTTTGTTGTTGTTGTTGTTTTTCATCTGCGTGTGGGTGTCACGAATACATACATCTTAACACGTGAATTCAACCACACTTTTGTGCGTTCATAATTAGGTATTATCATTTTATCCTTCTCTATTGTAGTATTGTCGAGCACTTTTTCTTGCTGACTTTTGTCATTATATTTATCTTTTCCTATATTATATATATATTATATATATATATATATATATATATATATATATATATATACAAATATAATATATAAATATATATATATATATATATGAGTGTTTGTATTTGTGTTGTTGTGTGGTGTTTATTTTATAGATATATCACCAATTATAATTCGCTCTTATCTGTAAGGTAAACCAGTCTACAGCTTCAAGTAGGGAACTCAAGTGTAACTTGCGCATTTTATTGTATTCCCTTCATTGAGGAAGAAAACGGAAATATAATTCATTATTTTCAAACCTTTCTATAACAACAGAACGAAGGATAAGTTTACACCTGGGGACATTATTGAATACAAATTACAACCGTACTCTGAAAATTGCTCGGTGAAATCGATTTGCGAACTCTATATCATTTATAATTAAGCTGAATTTATCTTTTTTTTTTTTTACAACTGTGTGAATTTGCTATGAGAATTTTATATCTTTCCAGATAAAAGATTTTTATTATTTGTTTGTGATTATCGATCCATAATATATGGATTTCTTTTTTTTAAACTTGAAACTTTAGGAATGATAATGGAAAGTCCTTGAGAGTGTAAGATAACATTCTACATAAGAAGATATCAATACAATAAAGAAAACGTTATCAAAGTTATAAAACAAAGAAAACTTAATGTTTTCCATTTATTATAACTTTCAAAATTAACCACACTTGAATGAATACTTCACATAATTCTTGTCTTGTATTTTTTCTCAATGTAGATAGTTTTGCTTTATAAATATCTACTATCATTTCTTTTTTCAAATGCCTTGTCGATGGGGTTTAGAATACGCAGACTCGATCCCCTTCAGAGGCTTAAAACATTCCATTAAAGAAGTGTCTCGGGTTTGACACTAAATTGCATCTAGTGATGAGGCTCCAATTCTAGAGATCGGGAGAATGTAGAATACCACTACATATCCAATACTCCGATGGCAACTCTGACCAGGAGTGTTAGTACCTGTCAGGACCCAGTCTGTGTTAAAAAGAAATGTTTAAAAAAATGTTGCAGGCCCATGGAAAAAATATGTTACATATTAATTGGATCCCTATTACCTTTTAAGGTAGTATAGAAATCCTTATGGCGATCAGTACAACTGATGGCCTTGAGAGTGAGTGACAATGCTTGACCTCACTCTCACCTTGCGTTCTGGGATGATCGTGAGAATCGGAAGCGATAGAAAGCCCCTTCCGGTTTAAGGTAAGCAACTCTGTTAGTTGCAGAGACAGTTAGAGTTAGTCAGTTGAGAGTTAGGACTGAAGCTAGCAAGATGTGACTCTCCGCGCGCATTTGTCTGGTTCTGGGTTCCAGAATAAACTAACATCCAAAGTAAATCGAAGTCTTGTTGTTATTACTAAAAGCTAACAATGACACAAGGCTTCTGATAAGAAATGATCCCCAGCAGAACCAGACACGGAATCCCATACAAGAAGACCAGACGAGACCTGTAGAAGATATACCAGACCATTAGACGATAGATGATAGAAGTACCAAGCCGGCCAGAAGAGAAGTACGTAACAAATAAGCAGCTACACAAAAAATGGAAATATCAACGTACAATATCAACGATTCCATAACTGATAGGAATAACATTATCATAGACGGGTTGACATGCAATTTTAATCATTTTCTTTCAAAATCAGTACAAACGGAAAGGTATCCATTTTTAAGTGACAAGGGATATTACGATGTCGATTAGAATATTACAGATAAACAAGAGTTAAAACTCACAGCATGGTTAAGATTAAGTTTCTGACCGGCATACTTGGCCAGTTGAAAAGGACTTAAAGTAAAAAAGTAAGTCCTGAGCTATAGAATCCTTTGGTAAGTGAATAAGTCCTGAGTTATGGAATCCTACGTAGTGTCAAAGGTCCAGTGATATAATCCTATGTTCCGTCGTCCACAAAGGTTCAAGTAGTTGTGAGTAGCTAAGATCAGAACAGCCGATATAAATAACAATATCAGCAGCAGAGTACTGCCAGTGATTGGCCAATAGGTTGATCACATGGTTATCGCAGAGTCTATAAGTAGAAGTGGGCATCTAGCATAAATATTACAAAAATCTCAACAAATAAAGGAAATAAAATCCAGTTACAAAAAACTCGGGCCATATATAATATTCATAGAATGAGAGTTGAACGCATGTGATCGCTTTTAACGTCCTCTCATCACCTCAGATAGATAACAGACTGGAACAGGGTAGAAAACAAACAGACTGCACAAAGGAAAAAAAGAAAAAACAAAGTATATATAATAAGAAAGAAACAAAAGAGATGTGGGTATAAAGAAAGTAGCTAAGAGGAAGGAATTTGTAGAAATAGATAAAGATATGGGAGAAAATGTTCATAAAATGGATGCCGTTATAAAGAGAGTTGTAGTGTTATAGAGATGGGATGTTATTATTCCACCCAATATCGAGGGTGCTTATCCCATTTCTTTGTGACATGTCAACGGTTGCATGGTCTCCCCTATCAACACGATTTTTCAGTCATCCGAACTCAATCTCTCTCAATCTTCTCAGCCTCTCTCTCTCTCTCTATCCATCTCTCTCCTCTCTCTCTCCTCTCTCTCTCTCTCTCTCTCTCTTCTATCCATCTCTTCCCTCTCTCTGTCTCTCTCTCTCTCTCTATCCATCTCTTCCCTCTCTCTCTCTTATCCATCTCTATCCCTCTCTCTCTCTCTCTCTATCCTCTCTTCTCTCTCTCTCCATCTCTTCCCCCCTCTCTCTCTCTCCTCCCTCTCTCCATCTCTCCTCTCTCTATCATCTCTATTCTCTCTCTCTCTCTCCTCTTCCCTCTCTCTCTCTCTCTCTATCCATCTCTCCTCTCTCTCTCTCTCTCTCTATCCATCTCTTCCCTCTCTCTCTCTCTCTCTCTCTCTATCTATCTATCTCTTCCCTCGCTCTCTCTCTTCATCTTCCCTCTCTCTCTCTCTTCTCTCATCTCTTTCTCTCTCTCTCTCTATCCATCTCTCTCTCTCTCTATCCATCTCTTCCCTCTCTCTCTCTCTCTCTATCCATCTCTCTCTCTCTCTCCATCTCTTTCTCTCTCCTCTCTCTCTCTAATCCATCCTCTTCTCTCTTCTCTCTCTCTCTCTTCCATCTCTTCCCTCTCTCTCTCTCTCTATCCATCTCTTCCCCTCTCTCTCTCTCTCTATCCATCTCTTCCCTCTCTCTCTCTCTCTTCTCTCTTCTCTCTCATCCTCTCTCTCTCTCAATCCATCTCTTCCCCCTCTCTCTCTCTCTCTATCCATCTCTTCCCTCTCTCTCGCTCTATCCATCTCTTCCCCCTCTCTCTCTCTCTCCATCTCTCTCCTCCTCTCTCTCTCTCTCTCTCTCTCTCTCTCTCCTCTCTCTCTCTCTCTCTCTCTCTCCATCTCTTCTCTCTCTCTCTATCCATCTCTTCCCTCTCTCTCTCTCTCCATCTCTCTCTCTCTCTTCCATCCTCTTCCCTCTCTCTCTCTATCCATCTCTCTTCCCTCTCTCCTATCCATCTCTTCCCCCCTCTCTCTCTCTCTATCCATCTCTTCCCCCCTCTCTCTCTCTCTCTCTAATGTAGGTATTAAAACTTTTCTAGTTCGACCAAAAGTTTGGATAGTGTTACAACATCATCGGTCTTAATGACCTATGCGATCATCGGACCAATTATCTATATATGGAACAGACTTTTACTATATATATATAGATATATATATATATATATATATATAATATATATGTGGAGGGGGTGTACTTTTGACGTGGACATGTGATTTGGTTTTATGTTCAATAGGTCTTATCAATAAAAATGTAAGCCAAGGATCAAAATAATGGTCGATTTCCGAGTTCATTTTTAACAAACAAGCTTCAGGCCATAAAAATGCTCGTTCATGGTTTTCATTTATATTTTCTAACAAGTACATCATATATTCCGGGGGAAAGAAAAACCAGTTCATACGACGTGTCCCATAAGTCCACATTTGCTGTAAATGTTGCTAACGTTGCCAGTAACTCACGTGTGATCCAAACATCACAACTTAAAAAAAAAATGATTGATAGCAGAAAGTGTTGTAGTGTTTTTTTTTTTTTGTTTTTTTTACAATGCTGAAAGCAACTGTTCGAATCCCAATTAATACGAATGCTGTGCTGACAGTATAAAACTAAATAAAAATAACACCTTCGAAAAAATCCAACGTGAAGCTATAACTCTCACAGCAGGTTGAATTGCACTCTTGATATTAAAAAAAATAGCGAATAAAGATTAGATTACGAATAGGACGAAGACTCGAAGTAACAATATGTTGTAATCTAGATCAGGAATTCCCAACCTTTTTCAGCTCATGGCCCACTTTGAAACCTGAATTTTTTTGTGGCCTATGAAATCTATTAATAATGGAGATTCGCTTCCGGTATTTGTCTGTAACAAAAATTACGTCACATTACCCAAAATCGTCATAACATAGAATAAATACACACAAAATATGAACATGCAATATTAGACAGTCCTCATTGTTTTTTAAAACAAGTTTTGATAAATACATGACTGGTATTATATATCTATATATAGTCGGTTTTATTAATACATATTTAAAGTTTAGTTTTGAAATTTTATTTTTAATCCTTAATAAATTTGATGATTTTACTTACTTTGGTACACACTCGCTGACATTGATTTTTTCTCCTCAGGCAATATGTTTCAAAATTCTATTTTGCATCGCCCGGAGGGTGTCTTTTATTTTGTACTAGTTATTATAATAGAATAATATTTCAATTTTATGTAAAATATATATAATATATATATATATATATATATATATATAATATAGGGGCGTATAAGGGGCGTAAATCTCTCCCCCACTCTCCCCTACCGTGAATTAGTTAACATCTTACTTTCTAGAAAATATAAATTTCCCACATATATGATTGGATTTTGTATATAAAAATATGAAATCATATAAATTATAATATTTCCTTGGCCCACCTGGAATTTGCTGTGGCCCATTTTGGCCATGTGGCCATAGGTTGGGAACCACTGATCAAGATAAAAATTGATAGAGAAAATTTGTATCTGATAAAAGTGAGTGGAATTTTGAGGAAAACATGTAAACATTCATAGACAGAAAGGGATCCAGAGAGTCTCAGAAGCTGGCGAAAGTAAATGTGAAATACTAGGTTGAGACAAATGCTTTGTTATACGTTGGTACTTGTTAGTCTGCGGTAAATACAAGTGAGCGAAGCAGTTCAAACTGTGGCATTTACCCGCTGTAATTGCTAGTATCGTGGTAATTGGCGCACCGACACCTTATACATTCTTTACCTTGTACATTATTTTACATATGAACGTTATGGTGAATTTGGCCCCCTATTTACGTGCATGTGGAATTGGATACATTAAAATAATTAAGTTTTCTAAAACAAGTAATTTTTCAATTGTATAAGTTAAGTTTAGAATTATGTAAACAAAAGATAATCGAGTAAATATGAGTTTAGAAATATCTTAACATCAAAATAAACAATGGTTTAAATTCAATTCAAAAAATGTACGCCATCGGAATGTAACAAAATCATCCGATAATTTATGTCATCAGAATTCCACAGATACCAAAATCATTCGATATTGCATCATTGCAAATCACCTGATATTTGATGAATATTTTAGCTTAAGGAACACGTAGACACTTACAAAACAATTATAAAAAGACCCATTTAGCTGAAAATCTTCAGTTGGGGCGAATGCACCCTAACTCGACAGACGGTGCGAAAGCTCTCCCTAACTCGACACAATTGGGAGAAGTCGCTTTCCGAAGACACAAAATGTAGTATATCAGGTCTGTCTCTTATTTTTGTTTCCTATTTTCTCTTTATCCCACTCAATACAACAAGTTTCAATCACAGACATTGTTTTATCAAAACCCCTACAAATTTGACATGTCCAAACGCATAAATATAAAAAATACAGACAAATACAGTCGGCAACATTGCTAAAAGGACAATTGAATATACCAAGTGTAAATTAATGTATATAAAGTTGTCTATTGTATAAATTTTATCTTCTTCTTTTGTTTTCTACGGAAACTACATTTCCGTAGTCTTATACATTTAAATTGTGGGGATCAAAACTCGGATCTTCTTCAACACATCACAAACACCCCAAAAACTCGGTCGCTACAACGTTCACTTTAGTCAAATACGGAAATTTAGGCCTTATGAATTCGAACTGGGCCATAATGCTGCCCAAGCAACAAGAATCCGTAATTGTGCTCAAGGGATAAGCGTAGTTGGCCACAGTACAGTAAGTAGATGGTTCAATAAATTTTGCTTTCGTTGCAAGAAACTCGGTGATCAGGCAAGTTCAGGAAGGCCTAAAATTGTGTATTCTGAGGTCATTCTCCAAGCTATAGCGTCAAATTCGGCAAGTATCACTCGATGGGTATCAGGTTATCCCGGGATGTCAAAGTCCTGTATTGGTTGCTAACGGCCTCGGCACATACACCCGGAACAATCAAATTATGCATATAATGATGAATATAATTATGCATATATTGCCAAACCAACCTAGTATTTTATATTAAATTTAAAAAATGATAATAAGTAAGTTTAAATGTTAAAAGAAAATATAGGTATTTAATATCATTAACTGAAAGAAAGTGTTTGCTAGAGAGATATTACTTTTCCGTCTGTTATTTATTAATGGTAACATTTCCATTCATATTGATATAGCATTCTGATTAAACTATTGATTGATTGATTCTAACGGCATGTCAACCCGTCTAAAGTTATTCTATTCCTAGAGTTTAGGGAATCATATTCGGTGTACGTTAATACTTACATTGTTTATATAGTTCTTATCAGTCATTTCCCGCCCTGTTGGATGGGGCTGTAGAATACACAAGTGCTTCTCTGCAGAAGGGTAAAATCCTTCCAAGGAATCCACCTTTTTGACGTGGGTGGCAATCTGTGATATTTAAGGACGAAATCCTGGTGGCTGGGCAATCCCTAACTTGAAACACTCCACTTTGGCCCTTACTTAGCCTAGATGGGTAGTCGTAGTGGTCCCTTCGATCAATCGGTTGGTCACGTCAAGTCGTAACACCTCTATGATTGTCCCAACCCTATTGCCCTTATGGCAACCCTCCAACATTTTGTTAATCATATATGAGCTAGAAGGAAATGTCTGAGGATGTTAGTGACCTGGTTATGACGTTAACTGCATCTAGTGGTAGAATTCCAATTTTAGAATTCTGCGGAATGTGTAGTGCCCTTTATCGACATTACTCGCAGATCCACTCCGGGCTTGAGTGCTAATAACTGTTAGAGTCCCATGTATGGGTTATTGAATACACCACAAGAATGAATAAAACAAAATGTATTTGACATAAAATAACACAACAAGGGCTGACATGCCGTAAAATCCAACAAACCAAACCAACCAAGATTTTTACACGGTCCTATCGAATACAAATAACTTTGAAACATATATATTTGACTCATAGATGGGATCCTAAAAGGTACAACAACTCCAGATCAGAGTAGACCTGAAAGTAATGAAAATGAAATCCCCAGAATTGAAGCTTCACCATCATATGCAGTTTAATCTTATGTTTAAACATTCCATTTGTTAAGGGTCTTACGACTCTAAAGGGGTTAGTCACCGTATTCTAAACTCCACCGAACAGGATTTGATTTAAAAGATGAATAGATTGAAAAGAAACATATTATAATTGATATTTAATAAGGCAAATTTCATTGAGATAAAGTACGCAGATAGATAAATAAAATCGCAGCTTAAAAGTAAAAAAGAATAATTTATTTTACTAACCCTAAAATGAGTCTCATTTGTAGTGGTTTTACCAGTTTGTAAACAATTGCATACATCAAGGAGCGATAGATCGCTGGTTATCAATTTTTTTTAATAATGACAACGGGAACACTAGAACAATTGGCATATTAGTTTGTTTTTTTTTTTTTGTTTTTTCAAATTACACATTTGGTGGATTATTATATCTAAAATGTAAGAAAATTTTCACAACAGAAAACAAGATGATTTTATGGCTGGAATAAACAGGGAGACAAACTTTATCATAATAATTGTAGAAACTTTATTTTCACAGCTCACTAACGGATATGGGTCACAGATCTTCAAGTTAGTTGTGTAGATGAGAGGACATTTTAATAATCTGTTAATTCTAACCCCGTTCGTGTATTTGTGAGTTGTTAGTTCTTTTCCGGGTTGTCCGAGTCTCGCTACTTTCCCTGGCTATTTATTAGTGGACATGGTTTATCCCCCAGCATGAGGGATCTATATTTATAGTAGCTTGGCTTCCACTACAGGACATTTTTTGCACTTCAACTTCTTTCCAGGCGTATTCGAGGTCAAGTAAATTACCTCAACTTGCACTCAGAGCCATTGGTATCCTTTCCTGCTCATCCCATTGAACATTTATCCAAGTACAAACAAGAAACAACACTTTTGCTTTTATTTCCGCCCAACAAAAAATCAAAATATTAAACTCTACTGTTATTGTATTTACATTTATAGTAGGAAGAATGACTAGAAGTTTCTATAAAACCTTTCGTCTCTATGGTGTTTATTGGCGTAAATTCTATATTTAAAATAAAAATCCTGTAAAAATATAATTTCAAAAACAGGATGAAATGGAGACTCGTATTAAATCCCTTAAAAAGTGTTTAAAGGAAAAATAGAGCTTCCCATTTGGTGTAATAGTTATCAAGATAGTCTCGCATATTCATTACTACTGAATTGCAAGTTCGATTTTTATGGGTTGATCCATACTTGAGACCTTGTGTCTCATCTTACCCAGGGCGATCGGGGTGGGTAAATACCTACTTTAATGAAACCTATGCCCTTTATATGGCCTACGATAGAGTAATTAACCTACTACAATCGGTTGTAAAAAAAGAAAGTGACCAGAGAATGTTTCATTATTCAGTATTATGCAAAAGTTACTCTGCATAGAAATAATATGCAATGGGGTGATCAAAAGATCTAACCCAATAAGAATTACACTATTTATTTTACATTTTCTGTCATGTTTGGAAGGCTTGAAAGAATTGATGATATTCCAGCTGTGTCGAACCGCAGGCTGAATATAGTGAATAGTATTTTCTTTGATGAGTTTTGACCATTCGATTATTGGTTGGACCGATTACATTTCAGTACAAACTCGCTGGAACAGAATGACTGAGATATTGAAAAGAAATGCAAAAATTTCAAATAACAAGCCAACAACTCAGTGAATAAGTAAAAATCGATATGAAGAGATGCTGCTTCTATGGCATTGAACTCATCGTAATAAAAAAAAGATAGGTAGAGACGAAAATATCCGCTAGACGATGAATTCGCCACAGAGAAGAGACAGGAAGAAAGAGAAATTGGAAAGCTGATGAAATCACGCAACCTACTCCCACCAAGTAACAACTATTGAAAACTTACCTCAACATGAAAGGAACGAAATTGAGAAACTGAAAGAAACCGTGTCAGTAAGCAAACGAATGCAACCATCTCTAAGGAATAAAAACTGGAAATATTGTAGGTAGCAATTGAGAAAGTCAACAGCCTACTGCAATATAATGAAAGTAAAACAAACACTAAACATCCCTATTTCATCTATGCTGAACAGTTTCTTTTATTAACTGAATACAAAAGAAAACAATTCAAGTAAAAACAAATGTTTAAATCTTGGCTGCAAATAAAAAAATATATAAATGAATAAGCAAAATTAAGAAAGAAATAAACATGTTTATGCGTGTGGTGATCCGGAAGCGATAAATCCAATTTATTTTCACATAAACTACTGCAGAAAAAATCATATCAAATTATCGGATATTGCAACAATTCAGAAAAAAGAACAGTAAAGTCGGTGGAGTGACCTATCGTCGTGATCAGTCGAACAGCGAAGATTTATATACCCTTTTAACTAGCGCTAGTTCAGGAAGAGTGTTTTGTGTCTGAGATGGAGCGTCATGCATACCATCAGCTTCGCACTTTACCATACAGATTCAAACCGTGCCACTCATGCGCTGTTAGTGAAGGACGGTTACAACCCCGGAATTTTGTAGTTCCAAAGCGGATGCTCTATCCACTCATCTGGAAAAATTCAATAGTGTCATAGGTTCTCCTTGTCCACGAGTTTAAAATATACTGAGAGTAACCCTGCAAACAAATCTCCCAAAAGATGTTCTGGGTAGGAGACTAAACTGCATCTGATGATGAAGCTCTAGTTCCGAAGATGTGTGGAGTGAGGAGTATCCCTTCATTGGCATTATTCCTAGTTTCACCGGGATACAGAGTGGTGGTAAGTGTTAGAGTCAAATAGATATGTTTAGAATTATTTCTATTCAAAAAGACTCTCTGCAGAAAAAAAGGAAAAACTACACACAAAATGTAGATATGAACGTACGCTGAACGCGATTCCCTAAACTCTCGAGATAAAATGATACTAGACAGGTTTGCATGCGATTAATGTAAATCATTCAAGCTATCAATCGATCAGATCTATTGTAGTATTTCAGCGAAAGCGAAGGATTTTGTTGGAGGGCGGTTGGCTTTGACAGGTGGCGTAGCAATGTCGCCAAGGTTACGGCTAATGTGCAAAGATATAACTTTGTAACCTCCGACGCAAACATCTATCCATTGTCGTATTCATGATAATTAAGTTTGCTACGGTAATATCTATGATCTTGCAAGCATATGATGTCTATATTCTTATCGGTTGCAGTAGCTTTAAGTTCGGATAATTGGTTCATTTTTAAAAAACTTTTCTAACGTTAAAAGTTCTAATTTTCACTTAAAGGCACTTAGCAGAACAGTTTTCACAGGAGGTGCACTTAGCAAACAGTTATTAACATAAGAATAGGATTAGTGACCAAGTTTAAATCCTGGACAAAGCTGCTTGACTTTCATTTTGTGCAAAAGACTTTGGGAACGGCATGAGTCCATTGCTCTCTCCCAGCTATGGGAAAATAGTAGGGTAGATTAGCTTTGGTATGGTAACCAGTCTAAGAGAATTCAAACCAGCTTGACTCTGCTTAAAAATTGACCTTGTGTCACATTCTGCTCATGAAGAAGTTAAATAAATACTTTTTCAATCCTTAATCTTTTACCTATCTTGTGTCTACTCAATTTTATGTATTGTTGAAAAGTATGTAGCAAAGAGACTTGCTATATTTGTCTTTAAAGAAACTACCATCGTATTATTCATAATTTGAACTATTATCTTATTGTTGGTTGGTTGTTTGGTTTTACAGCATGTCTACAGCCCTGCCCACGCCGGGGGTCCAGTGGCTTCGGCCCTGGATCTTTACGAGTTAATAGCGTCGATCCCAGGGGGCCATCCCCCCAGGCAACACCTGCCCCCTTGATTTAAAGGGACAGGGCTGGGTTTATTGCCCAGTGCCTGAGGCGCCCCCCTTGAGGGGGAATGCCGACGGGATCGACGCAATTTTTTCACCTGCCACTCCATGAGCTTCGGCTTGTGGGTGGTCCCACGTTAATAGGGACTTTGTGCTGACCCGTACAAGTGGGGTACGCGGTAAATATCAATTCTACAGCCTGTACCAGAGCATGTACTTTCTAATGTTCTGATGTGCAAAATGTAGTATGATTTTCAGTAAGTTTGGTTTGTGTTTGATGTGTCGAACAATAGGGCCAGAATTACAACCTCAGTAGAACGTGTCCCTTGTTGGTCGTTGCAAATGGCGATGAGGTTTGGACCTTTGCTTTGATTTCTAGTCATGGTCATCCTTCGGTCGCTATTTCTGTTGTCTACTCAATAGACGCCATCCTTAAAGATGAGTCACAGTAGTTTTCTGACTGGACTCTTTCATCCTGTCCGTTTACCTATGCTGTTCATCTAGCCAGCATCAGGTGAAGCACTCCGTTGATCCGCATTTGGGTTCATCTGACTTGTATTTCATCCATCATGATGCCTGTCACACTTGTACATATTACTCTACTCCCACATAATCTGATAGACAGAGAAATATTACCAAGTGATTATGGAGGTCGCATGTTTGTTCAACTCGGAATTTGACCTCACCTATTTGAACAAAGTTTTATTGCCATGGGACGATTGTAATCCAGTTTTACACAAGTAGGGTTTTTGATAGTGTGAGCTTTCCTCACTCAAAAAGCCCCCCCCCCAAAAAAAAAAAGTTTGTGTGAATCGAACTGTTTTATCTAATATTCAGAGATTGTGAGACCTTTTTCATTAATCGGTTTGTGTTTTTTTTTCTTACATCCTTATTACTGTAGCTATTCTTTTAATAAACGACTTCAAATTTAAAATGGACATTTCAACGTTGCTTGTCAACTATTTCATAGAAGTATTCTCAAAGTGGAAAATAACTTCAGATTTAATTTGTTAAGTGTACATTTCAGCATGTTTTTGTATAGTTTTTACTTTGATACTGATATTAAAAGGGTTTATATAGATATAGATTTTGATAACGAAAAAGAAAATATTTTGTTGAACAAACCAACACAAGCATCATGGAAATCGAGACGAGGAATGAAGATGGTACCTAATATGATGCAACGAACAGCAAGGAAAAATGAAATTGCAAAACGAAGCACAATTGATATTGGTCTGGTGTTTATCAGTTGCATTTTTTCTAATGACTACTTTTAGTAATTGTATATTTTCTGTCTAGACATATCCGTTGAAAGTCATTGTCTACGATGTGTTTTTTGTTTTTTCCTTTACAGCGACTATTGTTGTAAAGTAAGCGAACATAGAACCTTTTAGTTTCCTTCAAATATAATATATATATATATATATATAATATATATATATGTTGTATTTCTTCTTTGTAAAATTATTAAAAGAAAATATAAAATGTTGATTTAATGAGGTTTTATTTTGGTTGAGAAAATTAGGCTTTACATCAGTTGTACTAAGCTTGGTGTAACCTCTTAAACTTTTGTGTGGATCCAGGACTGAAGGCTGAGTAGGTTCACTGGTGACTCTCGTGAAGCTGGTCTTTCTCTCCTGGGTTCTAGTCGTCAACTGGTTCTCCCATGTGTCCCTTTCAGTGACTCTCTACAATTACTACATATCTCCTCCTACTTCTATTATTATCTACTCTTACTGCTATCTCTCATATTCCCATTTAAAAAGAAACGGTCCCTTATTTTACGCCCAAATTTGAATTCTTGGTGCCAGTGTGTCTACATTTTTCTATTTTAGAACACTAGCCAAACGCCATTGTTTCAACCATTATATATAATATATATATATATATATATATATATATATATATGTGCTTAATTGGAGTCGTACCTAATTTTTGAAAATTAATTAATTAATAATGAATTAGGCGGGAATGCCTATTTAAATGTATGGGCTAAACAAATCAGAAAAAATAATCTCTGTATGTACATTTCGGCCTATTAGGCCTCATCAGCAGAGCTATAGATAGGAAGGCCGCCCTGTGCGTGATTTGAAACCGGACTGCCAAAAAAAAGCCATTCCAAACATACCTTGTTTACAACTTATCATATCGTCGTGTAATAAAAGTCACTAGAAGAGGATTTAACCTACTCTAAACAAATCGTAAAATCTAAGAAGTCCGTTTGGTGTAGCGGTTATGGATCGGCCTGTCAGTTTGGCAGTCCGTTTCAAATCACGCACAGGCGGCCTTCCTATCTATAGCTCTGCTGATGAGGCCTAATAGGCCGAAATGTACATACAGAGATTGATTTTTCTCGATTTGTTTAGCCCATACATTTAATAGGCATTCCCGCCTAATTCATTATTAATTAATTAATTTCCAAAAATTAGGTACGACTTCAAATAAGCACATATTCTCCAAAAATTGTCGGCAAAAAGCCATTCCAAACTACCTTATATATAATATATATATATATATATATATATATATATATAATATATTATTTGAAGAGTGAAAGAGCGTAAGAGACAACAGACGGACAATCTATTCAGAATTAAATTAAAGCAGAAGACACTGAACTGGCGAAAATGTTCCAAGATTTCAGTCCAAGTTTACTTCATGAAAGTAACATTTTATATAATTGTCTGTATGTTGTAAATTCAAAAATCAAGTAGAGAGCTCGTCCAAGCCCAATCCTAGTTTGTTTCAATCAACTTCAATTAATATTCTTAATTTAATCTATTTGGAAAACATTAAAGCTTTTTTCTCTTCACTTTTTTCAATCAATCATATGCTATGATCAAAACCATTAAATGATTCCATAATTAAGGAATATCGATAAAACTAACAAAGATATCGATCTCCGTTTTGCATCTTGAAATAATCCAATCAAACCGAATCGCAATCTGTATCTGTATAGCAATCATTATTATATTTCTAAAATAAATTTTAAGCCAAACAAATGTATACATATATGTCTGTCGGATTTATTTTGGTATATTAGATATGCTACCGGTACACCCACTTAAATGTATAGACTAAACGAGGTCACTTGGTTAAAACCTTAGCCAATGAACACCCGACTGCGTGCTGGTTGACTACTTGTTCGCTGATACAAAAAGACGTCCATTTGCAATCATTGACGAAGGAGCTGCAAGACTGAGGGAGCAGCAAGCAAATGAATCTTTACTAAGATCGCGCTCTACTTAACGTAAGGGATCTCCGCTGGACAAGCGCTCTTGCTTGAAGCCTAAATGATGGCCCCTAAAATCGTAAATTCCCTCTCTCCCCCCTCTCTCTCTCTCTCTAATATACTGATCATTGTAAAAGTGTGAACAAGCACAAAATAATTTTTCTTTTTTCTTATCTAAGATTAACCAACTGTCATTAATGCCACTGAGTAGGAACGTATAAATTAACTTTAAAGGATTATAGAATTGGGATAATGATATAAGTGCTAGAATTTGGGGTTACCAGCCGATTGATCGGAGGGTGGCCCTCCGACCGCCTGTTTAGCATCAGTAAGGGCTAAAGTGGAATGCTGCAAGTCATGGACAGTTCAGCCATCAGGATTCCGTCCTTCAGCATTACAGTTCGCAACCCAGATGACACAGGTGGGCCCATTGAAAGGTCGTACTCATCTGCAGAGGTGCAGTCGGTATATTCCACTGTCCCAGCCGACAGGGTGCATAAAAGACTGAAGCAGTAACACCCAAACATTAGCCCTGTTAAATAAGGTAGAATATTTTTAAGAGTCCTAGTACCATGAAGAGACTTACTGTTACTTAGATTTCAATGAAAAATAGTTAAAACTGATGTGCAGCGTTGAAAAGGAATATATATATAATATATATATATATATATATATATATATATATATATATATATATATATTCTGAAGTGAGAATCTTAATACATGTGATAATTGCATAGGCGTGAAGCTGCTAGTAGCGATTCCACTCTTTTTTTAACAATCCATTTTTACCATACACACTCTTTATTTATTTCACTGTCTGTCTGTCTCTCTGTCTGTCTCTCTGTCTCTGTCTCTGTCTCTCTCTATATATATACATATATATATATATATATATCATATCTGTAGATGGCAAGTTCAGCCTGACCACGGTCGATAATAACATAAAATACTTAACATTGCTTAAAATATGTACCCGTCCATGGATAGCGGAATGAGAGCAGTCTTCCCCGCTGGATTGAATAAAGGTTCGGTTCGAAGTTACGTGAACGTTCCTGATTAGAGCATGAAGTTTCCCAAGTTCGACGAGAAGATTTCCGATTTCTAAAAGAAACACCTGACGAAGCTAGGGTGGCATATCGGCCGAAACGTTAGGTATATAACAATAAAGATAGGGACAACAGTCCAAAAAATCCGGAAAATACTGTTATATTGTTTTAAGTAAATATTAACACACATTTTTATAAATTGTATATATTTTGCTCAGTTCTCAATACGATGCTGTTTATGACAGTTATTTGTTTTCATATTGCTGCGTAAACTCAAGAAGATATTTATTGGGACGATTCAATGGTAACAGTGACCAGGCTTTATAAGGAGTATATAATTTAACATCCCCTTTTAAGTTGTAATTTGTTCAGAAATGATAATAACAATTTAATTATTCATTCCACACAGTTACTGTTTTTCAAGTAATAGAAATTTAATTTAAAGATTTTGCGAGTTATATAGTTTCAATTATTCAGTATATATTCGAAAAGATATTTAACAATTTATATATACTAATTAATTTTATATATATATAATTATATATATTATATATATTTAATTTATTTTTTTGAAATGCAATATGACATTGGAAAGGACTTCCTGTCCGTTAACTAAGGATTGTAGATGATAAGATTTGAGCTTATTGCATCCCATGTCTTTTTGTGTTTCAGCTAAGTTTGATGAGTCATTTGAGGGCTCATGCATAAGGAGGAAAGCGAAGGGTTCTGGTGGTGGAGTTGTGGGATTGTGAGGACGGGAATTTCTGTAAAGATTATGCTTTGCGTATCTTATTGCTATGCTTAATGCTATGCTATATATATATATATATTATATATATATATATATATTATATATATATAGTATATAATATAATGGTTAACCGTGAATTACGAATATTTCTATTTACGACGTAGGAGTTAATTAGCAAAGAAGAAGAGAAACTGTCATCTCGTGTATGTTGCCGTCCAACTGATTTACCAGAATGAAAAAATAAAAGTAAACCGCATAAAATGATTAGAATACTTGCAGCCTTCAGAGAACTGAAAAAAAAAAACATTTATAACAATCAATGTTGTAGTTAATTATAATTAGAACCCTTGGAACGGTCCCCAATGTTAATTAATAAAAAAGTAATGGGTGAATTAAAAATCAGAGAAAGATACGGGCCCATCCATGACAACAGCCAGAGTTAATATTGGAGTAGAATACTCAGAAGAAGTCCTGGGACCTGCAGGTAAGACTTGTTACTACGGGCCTCCAGTGAAAGACACAACGGCTTAGGCTGGGTGTGAAAACTTTCAAGGAATAAATGATGATTGAACATTTCCTTTTGAGTATATTTCTTTGTCTCAAGTAAGTTAAAAGGCAGGAAAAAGATGTTTTATCTGTTTGCATCTGATAATATCTCATTTAAAATACCGATTTAAAATACTTTTCAAATAATCTTTGGTATGTCTATAACCGAATCTGTGTTCTATTCGTAACTCTGCTTTTAGGAATTGAAACATTTTCTGACGGATTGCCTGTTGCAATTGTTTTTCCACTTGCAACTCTTAAAATCGCATACTTTAGTACAGCTCATAAAAGACCGTGTCTAACTTCTATAATGTATCTCCCTTGAATATCACATCAATTACGCACGTAAGCTCCTTAAATAGCACAAGGTACATGACTGAAAGTATTATTGTTTTCAGTTTTTTGCTTATGTTTCGTCGTTTACTTTAAGGAAATTGTGCTGAAGCCTAACAAAAAAAAAATGGAAAGTATAGGCAGAAAAATAAGTAGATACTTGAGAAGTCACGGATAGAAATATAACGTTTTTGCACGCACGCAACAGTGTTTCATTGGCTAGTATACAATTGCCAATTCCCATCGGTAAAAATAAATTGCCAAAAACCTATCAGTCTCATTGCATTGTGATTGTTTATCTACGTGCGTACGCCACATCGTTTTATTGCCTTGTAAGTTCCCTCGCAGTTTAGAGAGCCTACCTAAAAATAGAAATATAACTATGACATAAACCTTAGTCTTGGCAATAAGGACATGACTATCTTTCAATGCATTGTTTTAAAGACTGTGTCTTCTTAGTTCTTCGCAAATTCTTCTTGGAAATCAACTATCCGAAATCGCGCTCGGATCCGAAAAGCGGAGCCTTGACTACCACAGTCCCCTGTATAGCAGTGAATAGAATACGACGGAATTACTCACCTCGCGATAGCTAAGAACTAAACAACTACTTGAATATATGTTTTGTGATACGAAAGTCAAAGAAGAATCTGTATCAAATTCTGGAGCTCTGGGAAGTATCACCCTCTTACTTGCCACAAATTAGTTTCAGTATGAGGGTCGAATTATAGTACATTGTTTAGAGAACACGAACCATGGGTAATATATAGATATTTTTTGAAATATTATTAGTAAATGATTGGTAATACATGAAAACCGAAATAACTGTGTTCAAAAAAGAGATAATTCTTTATAAATATTACGTGATAACCATAATAATTCTGTATAATTTTACTAATTAAAAAATTATATTGAAGTGCAATATTAATTCGAGGAATGGTTTA
>CM042145.1:73780654-73803154 GCA_023376005.1 Doryteuthis pealeii
CAGTGGCTGACATAAAAAAAAAGATTCAAATAAATAGAATGAAGTGATTTTTCCGTTTCTTGCTAAAAATTATTTCATAGAATCATCAGTATTACCTGATTGAATAATTTACAGATTTAAGTTTTTCAAATTTTTTTTTTACGAATTTGATTAAATTTGAAATTCTCATGTTCTTTAGAAATTCTTAATAATTTTAAGTTGAGCCATCATAAAGACATTTGGGGGGGGATTCGAAACAATAATTAATTATAAAATATTCTAAATATTATTCTAGGGTTATCAAAAAGGAAATGAAACAATTTTCCCCAAAATTCTTCTTACTTACAGGTGTAAGCAAATGGGAAGGGAAAGATAGAGGGCATTTAAAGCAAATAAAATAATGATTTAGAAATTATTGAATATATGAAACAAACGATCAACTAAATTTTTAGGTAAAAATATAAATAAAAGTAAACGTTACATTATGTGTTTGTTCAATTACTTTCTCCAGCAGTGCCGCTGTTATGACCGTCGATTGTTTGAGATAAAGGAGATAAGTGACTGTTGTTTCATGAAGTGTTGCTTCCAGTATCAGTTCAAAAACAGTACGTTAGCATCCTTGTGTAATTGACTTGGAGCTTTTTTTCCGGAATGTTTTGTTAGGGCCAAAGGGGTACCACAAAGTCGTTTACTGATTGAACTAAACTTGGAAGATTTCCGTATATTGACAGCATATCAAACAGCGGTTCCTGTCTATACCGGCTATTAATTATCATACAAAACCAATTTACAAAATTTACATCAATAATTTGGAAGTTGGGTCATGAACGAAATGTGAATAATTGAGTCATTCATTTCAAGTTACACAAGAAATAGAATCCGTTATTTAGAGATAAATTTGAAAAGAACTACGTGGAAGATCGACTAATTTAATATCCCATCTGTAAAACATAGTGGAAGAAAAGAAAATAGCTGAGTGATGTGTTGGCCGTCGGTAAGTTATCTGGTCCAGTTATTTGTTAGGAAAAAAAAAAAAAAAATGGAACAAGGGTGAAGTTTAAGTTACGTATTGAACTGGGTTATCGGGTTTCCTGCGTCTTTGCTAGTCTGTTTAAATGCATGAGCATGCGAATTGTGTTGCAAGTTATAAAATAAAAAGTACGGTGAATACCTCTAATAAAATAAAATATTTATACTTAACGTTAATTACTTTTTGTCCAATATTCCGATATTGTTCAGAATAACAGAGAGAGAGAGAGAAGAGGGGTGAGAGGAGAGGCGGACGGAGGAGAGAGTGGGCACTACATACATATCATACATTACAGGGACAGACAGACATGACAGACAGACCAAGATTGTTGTGAAGAAATAATAGTAATTAAAAGAAACTCAGGAATAGAGGTGGGACTGACTGTAAAGTCAGTGAGAGACGAGAGGGAGAGGGGGGGAGGGGGAGAGGGAGAGAGGATAGACGTCTAGAATCACTTAAGTTAATTTGTTGTTATATATATATATATAATTATATATATAATATATTTAGAGAGAGAGGAAGAGAGAGGAGAGGGAGAGAGAGAGAGAGAGACGGAGTAGAGTGTGTTGTGAGAGAATTACAGAGGAGGAAAATAAGGGTAGGGGAAGGACTAAAAAACAGATGAGAAAAGGCCATCTTCTTAGAATGATCGATGATGATGATGATGATGATTTGATAGAATTGTGGAGTAGGACCTGTCTTGGTCCCTTTTCCTGATGTGTGGACATGCATCAGCTGGCTTTTGTTCTCACTCCGTTCTTTCGAGACTCAGAAACGAAGATGACGGAGGCTACTTATTCTATATTCTACTGGGAATCTTCTATGAATACAAGAAAACTTAATAACCAATGATCTACCAAAGTTCCTCACATCTCTGGTTCAATACGTCTTTCTTTAACTGTTTTATGTTGCTATGATTTTTGTTTTCAATTTAGAATGCGAGTCCGAATTATTCTAATGCGTGAAGAAACTTCACACATAAATGACGTGTAAAAAGGAAATTCTTCTGTTAATTCATTTATTTCATGCTAATCTAGTTCACTGATCTTTTTCGAAATTTTTTTAACGCATTTAATCTAATAAAGAAATTGTAGGAAAGCAATTATTATATGAATGCGTCCTGTTTTCGTTCTGAATTGCAGATAAAAAAATTTACTTAATTCTTTTTTAAAGGAATTTTCGACTTATGTGTTTTTCTTTTCTTTTAGAGTGGGTGCCTTTTAGAGGTCCTGAAAATATAACAATCGGAAATGTATAAATATAATTATTTTTTGCTCTAAAACCATCAGTTCTGAAGTAAGTAACAATAAATGCAGGAAACATGAAGAAATAGACAACAGGTGAAGGATAGCACTGTTAATCTTTTTTAGATTTTTAATGAAAATTTAGGATATATAGCACATTTCAATTTAAACTACCGTCTCTCTCTCTCTCTTCTCTCTCTCTCTCTCTCTCTCTCTCTTCTCTGCTCTCTCTCTCTTCTCTCTCTCTCTCTCTCTCTGTATCTGCTCTGTCTCTCTGTCTCTCTGTCTCTGTCTCTCTCTCTCTCGCTATATATATATATATATATATATATATATATATATTATATATATATATATTAATATATATACAGGATTTCAAACTATAGAATCAAATCAAACTAGGTAAAATCACACGAATGTAACGTGAACAATCCTATGGTTAACCACTAATATTATAAATGAATTATAATTGTGTATAAACCTAACTGTTTTTCACAATCACATTTTAGCAGAATTCTCCTGAATATACTACTTGAGGAAAAATCGTTAATTAACTTCCGTTACTGTTTCGGTCAACGTCGCATGGTTATTGACAGTTTCTCGCGTATGCAATTTACAAATCTAGTTGGTTGGAAAATCACATTGCCAATAAATTGTCAACCACTCATCGTTTAATTAATGTACACGCTACCCTAATTTATATTTAAGTTTTGATATTGAACACTATTTACTTATAGATGTAGCACTCTATATCAATATTAATGTGTCCGTGTGTGTATACGATTTGCGTCTAAAAAGTTACGGGACTGGAATCACAAACAATATATTTCAATTTCAAATTGCAAACTACATGATGTCATCCTTCTCTGTTATGATTCCATGTACTACTGGAAAGGTTATTTTGGGATGCCCTTCCACTCAATCGTTACGATCCCCGCTTGGTTTCTGAGTAGTGCACACAAAAACCAATATCTAATCAGTAATGATGTCTACGAAACAGCAGTCTTGCTACTTTTTTTGAATACCCTAATCCTTGCTATAATTGTCCAATCACTGCCCTTTTTCATGTCCACCTGACTTGTGAACATTTGAACAATCGCCGCACATCAACTACCTTACTTATTCTTTGTCTTTTTAAAGGCTTCCGCTTCGGTATCATATTTCACCCTTAGGCCACCTATTTAGAACTATGTGTATCACTCAAAACACTTGTACGTGACATGGTGATTTTTACATACACTTCATGAAGCATTTCAAATGCTTGGGATAGGAGTGTTCGTCAAATGGAATACAATTATGTGGCTTGTTCTTTGCTAATGCCCTTCATTTGTTTTTTAGCACTCATAGCTGAATGGTCTGTAACAAAAAAATGCAATGATTGTGAAAAAGCTAAATCTACAGATATATACTTCAAAGATATCATGTTATAGTTAACACAATCCACTTATCCTTATTTTCGGCATAGTCACACAGGACAACTAATACTGTTAATTTTAGACGGAACTCACCACACACACACACACACACACACACACACACACACATATACATATATATATATATATAATATATATATATATATATATATATATGTATATGTATATGTAAAAATGAAATTGGAATTGAATCCGACTGTATGTAGAAAGAGTGAATAAAGGAAAGAAAGTACAGAATGGATAAAAAAGGATAAATTTAATCAATATAACTTACACATGTGTTTCGGTCAGGAGTTTATCTATGTGTACATTATTCAAACTATTATTATTGTTAAATAAACTAATGAAATGAAATAATAATGATAGAAAAAATGTAAAAATATTCCGTACACAAAGAAAATTCGACCTTCATCAGAGTGAAACTTTATTTGAACTGATTATCAAAGTTAGACTCATATTATTAATGAATAGCGATTTTAATACTCGCAAGATGCCCTTTGCTTTCGACCTTGTACAATATCCTGCCTGTGACGAACAGGCTGGGTAAAGAAAATGAAGTCCCATCATTGTGTAATGGTTAGCAAGGTAGTCTTGTAAATCTCTTACAACTGAATGGTGAGTTCAATCTTTGCTGGATGTCATATACTTACCGAATTGTTTAATAATATTGACATTTTTTTTAGCAGAATTTAGAATTCATGTTTTTGTTTTTTTTACTAAACAAAAGTCCCGTATAAAAACTTATGAAAATCTTCTGATATAATTATTCAGACTCTTATCTTTATAGAAAAAATCTTTTTTTTATCTGTTCATTTTTTTTTCAGATTTCATAAAATAAAATGGGGGGTGGGGGTCGTAAAAATATTTCCCCTAATATAATTTTAAAAAAACTATTTTAAAAATATTTTCAGCAACAGATGAATAATTACCGCAAATTTCGTGAAAATTTTACAATTAGTTGATTTTTTATAGAGTTTTTTAAAAAGCCGGTAGTCTTAACATATTTTTGATTACGTTAATTTCAATTTATTTAACGGTGCAAAAGTTAAACATTGTTTTCGTTCATAATTTTCATTAAAATAATGTTATTATAATGTTTCTTCTTTTGAATGGTTCAACAATGTTGAAGATAATATTAACCTTTATTCAAGTTTCATTGTGTTAAATATAAATCCAGTTAGCAATTTGAATATAATAATACTGTGTTTTTTCCCCTTCTTTTAAACGCTAAGAATTGCGATTTCTTTTTGTTTACAATATTGAGAATAATATCTTAAAAATAACTTGTGTATGGTTTAAATGATTTTTTCTAAAACTTTTTTGTTCTTAAGACAATTTTAAATTCAGTTTATAATCGCTTGTTGAATTAGAAATAAAATGTAACATTGTAAATTTTTTGAGCCCTAAAACAAAAGTAACAAAGAAGCCAACTAAACATTATATTTCGTGTTTTAATTTAAATTTCGTTATTCTTCTTTCAAAAACGTTTTGAGTTTCCCTGATAAAAAATGGAAATATTTAATCATATTTAACTATAAGCAATATGAAAATAATAGTATGTGGGTATCCACTTTTTTATATCCCTTTTTTTAATCGCTTGAATGATTTCTTTCAAAAATATTTTTGTGCATAAGACAATTTTAAATTCATTTTTTTGTAATTGCTAATAACTTTTTTGTAGGTAGAATATTTCGCATATTAATTCAAATTTCATTATTTTATGAATAGTTTCTTTAAAAAAGTTTTGTGTTTCGCTGATTAACAATGGATATATTTTATTCTAAGAAATATGAAAGTATTCGTAAAATATATTCATAAAAAGGTTTTCATTTTTCTGTTTTACATTCAAAAAGATACACTTGGTTTGAAAAGTTGATTTTTTTTAGTTCTCAAAGAAAAAAAATAACAGTTCGTACTAAATTACAAAACAATCGCATTCAACAATGTTGAAATATTAGTAAAAGTAGAGCGGGCATTTGAAATGACGGTTGATATAAGCTGATACAATTACAGCAAGAGCTGGTATACGAACAGTTCTGCAAATTGGTTGATTTTTGTTTAATTAATTAATTAATTAATTATATCCCTTAATCAGTAAAAATCAAGAACCAAATTTGGCGTGTTTCTTAGTTAGAAGGATATTGATGTGTATGCAAGATTTTGAATCTGAGTAACCTCTCGTTTTGGATTTATACGTCGACACGTACATACCAAACTTCCTATATATATATATATATATATATATATATATATATATATATATATATATATATATATATATATATACAAAGAAAAACATTCAATAAGATATTTTGAAACATTTTTTCATAATAAGGCTTTTAGCCTTATTTAAATGCTACGTTTAAAAATGTCTGGACAGATTACTAAAACTTCTGGTTCAATAAATGAGCTCATATGAATATTATTACATTAAACAAATTGTTACTTGTACAGAGCTGTCCGTCGAGGATATTGATGTATTGAAAGTTGTTCAAAGACACCCATTGTACATTATCACATAATTTTCTACTGCGGGCTATTCTGAAGAAGTACCAACCAATGTAACGCTTAAGTGGTTGGGCACTAATATTATTTCAATTGGTATAAACTATTCATTGTTTTTTTTGTTTTGTTTTTTTCGCATATAGATTGAATACATTAAGACAATTCTAGCACATTTTAAAAGTACAGAACAAAAGAGAACAATTATTTAAGCCGACATCCTTTCTCATCTCTTTTTATAGTTTTAAGACATTTCATTAGATATATTGACGCTCGTAGTACACACACACACGCGCACACACACACATGCACACATGCACCCCCCCACACACACATATATATATAAAGTAAATAAATTCGCCGGGTATGGCCCCAAGTCGCTAGCGCTAAGAAGATTGTTTTGGGCGTCTGAGGTGGAGTGCCACAACTCTCATCAGCTCGTCACTAACGCACATATCCCTGTGCTACTCATTCGCTGAGTTGGCGTGGGCCGGTATGGAACCCAAAAGCTTGTGGTTCCATTCGGACGCCCTACAGTTAGGGTAGCGAAGTCATAAAATCAATGGGCGCTTGGTGACAGTTTCTCGTCTATGTGATTTTCAAATCAAGTTGGGTTTGACACACACACCACACACACACACACACACACACACATATATATATATATATATATATATGTGTGTGTGTGTGTGTGTTGTGTGTGTGTGTGTGTGTGACATTTCCACATCCATTCCATAGATCATGGCCGACAAATAAGTAATCAAAAGTACCAATGAGGACTGCATGCATAGAAATATATAGACAATGGTTTGCATATTCAGAGTTTGTACAGACATATTTTCACCAACAATAGATATGATAATTGATACAAATACAGCAAACACTCGTTTTTATGGCCAGATCTAATGATTTTAAAAGCCAAATATCCTGTATGGACAAAATGTGATTTTAAACATAAAAGTTAAAGGTGTTTTGATTTATCTAAGTGTTACAAATACAGATGGGCTAATATATAATATTTAATAACAATATATGACACCCTTATAAAGCCACTGTTATATGAATTTAGAATAAATGTTGTTGCCTTAATTTTATATATTCACACTATAGCCATCGACAAATCTAACTTATATAGAACTTAAAACCAGAACAAAAGATCAATAATATCAGTTCTATAAAGAAATACAAAAGGTGCCATTTTTTTACGTAGAAACTTTTATTTAGGAAATCGAATTAAATCTGAAGTACCGAGGGGAATTTGAATACGGTTGAATGATGAAAGTATTGAGTATTATTTTGTTGTTATCTTAATTAGAGGGAATATGCGATAAAACTTTGTGTGAAGAATGAAATCTCATTCATCAAACAGTGAAGAATCTTATATCCATGACGTATCTGTGTGTTCGGAATTCATTTCATGTTCGAGACAGAATAGAAGTAAACGAGGAAAATATATGAGTTACTGACCCAGCAGAAAGAAATGATAATAAAATGTATATCTCTATAAAAAAAAGGTAAAAAGTGAAATGAACGATTTAAACAAGATATTGAATAATAAAATTAAGTCAATAAATAACTTAGAATAGTACACGGAAAGTAAATATAAAATCAGATAAACAAGTAATATGTCATAGGGAACCGAAATAAAGGTCAAACAAAAAAGGAAATATACTAATATAAGTTAGTCATATTATGGAAGGAAGGCAGACTCTTCATGAGAAAGAAAGAAAAGATCAAGGAAAAATGAGCAGAAAATAAAATTGTATAATTAAGTCTGCGGGAATTTCTTAAAATCAGACTTAATGCATATCTCCACAGCATAGTATTCTTCAAGGTGGTACTTCCTTAAATGTTGCTCTTAGTGAGTGTAGCAGTAAACTGTAACGGTTATTTTCGTAGGAAATGGACAAGGCGAATCGAGTAAAAATCTTTAAAAAATTAAGCTGTTTGCGATTTGGAAGATGACATAGATCAAAAAAAAATTAATCTGGGTCTAATTCTTTTAAATCTATCATATTCCAATTTTAAGAGCATTTGTTTTAAATGGTATCATGTTATCTTACTAAATGTGAAATAAATTCATTCTTCTTTGTTTACGTTATTCATTTCCTCGCTTATTTTCAGACCACCTTGCTTTTGTCACCCAAAATCTTCTTCCTGTTCATAAAGATTGTATACCTATATGTATATATGTATGTATGTATATTGGTTCGTATGTGTATCAATATACATATACATATTGTTTTGTTTTTTTGTTGTTGGGGATACATAAGTGTCGATGAAAAAGAAATGTTGAGATAAGAAATAAATAAACATTGTAGACAATAATGCAAATTGTTCTTTTCAATTCATTCTTTAAAAAATTATTGCAAACATCAAGAGATTGTAATATTGGAAAAAGAACTTTGGAAAACGATACTTATATTGCGATTCATAAGTATTTGGCACCAGTTGCTTCCGAAAATGTGAAACGACATTTTTCAAAATCTTGTTCGATGTTCAATACCTTATGTAGCATTCATTTAAAATATGACCAATCGAAATATAAAGAACGGGAGAACAATTATGTCTTTTAAATGTTCAATCATTATCTATCTAACCAGGCAGCTCTCTATGATTACATCTAGCTGTATCAGCATCTATCGACATATGTTTATTTGTATCTTTGTTCGCATATATGTTTGTTTGTACATATGATTTCTACTTCGAATTGCTCTATTTATTTCAACAAGTTGGAATATATCTATCTATCTATCTAACTATCTATCTATCTATCGAACCGGGAATATGTATTATCTTTTGCAAATAAACATAGGGATTTACAGCGTTTGGATACAAAATGCAGAAAAAATAAAGACAACAGGTGTGCTTATTTGAAGCTAAATACATTTCCAAATAAAACATTCTTAAATTGTGTATCTATATATTTTGCTCCACATCTCAATTTATCGCCATTTTAGCATGCCCAATGTTAGTCTACGCGTTCATAACGTGAACAGTTGATATTATACCTAATAGTAATATATTTCAATATTATTTCAAGATAGATACGACCCTCATTACGAAGATTTGTGAATCGACTGTTGCTTAAGTATGTAGTTTCAGTATCGACACTGATGATTAAAATCATTACATGGTAATGATACATCACATATGTTCTTATATGTTTAAGCGAATAAAGGGAATGAAACATCCATACGTCTATAAGTATGCAGGCACGTGTGAAACAGATGCGTATGTATACATGCAGTATCTTATATTTCATCATATATGCTTGTGATGAACAGATTAAAATATCATAGTCATAATAAATACATGACCAGTATTATTGATTTATATATAAGTAAAGTAAGTAAAGTCGTCGGGGCGGCCTAAAGTCGGTATCAGCCAATCAGCGAGGGAGTCTATCCCTTTTTCACTTGCGCTAGACCGAGGAGATTATTTTAGCGTCTGAGATGGAGCGCCGCACTTACCATCAGCTCCTTACTGTCAGAAATTCGATAGAGAATTGTCTTCCCCCGCCGCTAGGGGGCGAATCGCCAAAACCAAAAACTTCACTTATCCTGGAGCAGTTACCAAAGAGAGACGTAAAAATAAACGCTCATATGACCAAGCCCAAAAACAGGGCTCACATAACCAGCTCACTTCTAAGGCATTGTACCAGCAAACGTTATAAGGCGGGTACAATAGCATACAATAGCATACTGACTCAAGAACCAGAAACGACCCGAGAAGCGTCCTATCAACTTTCCGACCAGTGACAGAATACCCACTGTTATCACCACTACTCCAAGAACACTGCTTAAACTTACAGATATGTCTGGTTACAAATACCAATAAAATTTGCAATTTATGTAATTTTTGTTAATACAAGTGTCTGCATTTTACTTCCGTGTTTGTTCCTTCTTTGTCCGAAATAGCCATTCTACGGAGAATAAGAGCTCCATCGAATTCCCGTAAATACTCTTATTACTTTACCGCACAGATCCCTGTGCTACTCATACGCTGAGTTGGCGAGGACCGGTATCGAACAAGGGACCTTGTGGTTTCTAGCCAAACGCTCTAGTTTGTTTTATTTTCATATATATTTCGATTTAACTAACATATAGTCTTTTTGATTTAACTAACATGCAGTCTTTTCGAGAAAATTATTTACATCAAGAAATTGTCATATAAAATTGTCTTAGCTTAAATGTTAAGAACAGTAAACTAATCCGTAAGATTCAACCGGGAGTAGTTTTATTTACATTTATTTTAAACTGTTTATGATTTAATTTTATTTTCAAATTATTAAAATCCCTTTTTTAATTTTAATTTATATACATTCTATTTTGTTCCTTAAAAATTAAATACATTTATTCAAGTGATTTAAGGCTTACCTTGATAAATAAATGCTTACTTTAATAAATATGAAATTTAGTAAATCTCTAAAAAATGATTTAAGATCGTAACAACAACAACATATTTTACATTCATTCATCCATTGTACAAACATTTTTAGATTTTTTTTTATCGAAAAGAATTTTCAAAGAATTTATATTCCTACATAACGGAACTGAATAAAACTTAGTTTACTGATATTTTATTTTTAACTCCCACCCAACACAGGCAATATTTATCAAGAAATTACTTTTTCATCACCCGGAGGGTGCTGTTTATTTTGGTAATAATAATTGACAGTTAATTAGTTGGAGTCAATTTTCCTTTCAATTATGTATGCCTAACTGCTTGTTGAAATTTCCAAGAACGCTCATATAACAGTAGACCAATTTGCATAATGAGGCTTCTCGTGGTATTTAATGCAAATGACAAGATCATTCTATAATTCTTTTCTCATGATTCGGTTATTCCATAATATTTCACTTTTATGTAAAACAATATCCCCTTACTTTGAATAATTTATATTATATATTAAATTTTTTACTTGAAGGCACTTACAACGCATGTATCGCATAAAATTCGATACTTTTTCTTATAGAAAATGAACTTTTTGACAAGTGTAATCCCGGCAAAGGATGGCTCGGTGTGTTGGGCATACGGTCTGTTTGTTGTTATTATTCTCTCAATAACGCCCCCTTACCTATTATGGTAGAGGCGTGTAGTATCATTTGACAAGCTTAATTTCGCTAGGATGGTCAGCTGTGTACTGTGGCCGAGGCGATAAAAGTGTTTCACTAGTGTTTCACTGTGTCTGCTGAAGTCCCGGTTTCGATTTCTGTCGGAGGGAAATCGTTAGTATATGCCGCTGATGAGACTTAATAAAGTCGAAACAGTCTGTACGGTATTCTACACACCGAGCCATCCTTTGCCGCGATTACACTTGTCAAAAAGTTCATTTTCTATGAGAAAAAGTATCGAATTTTATGCGATACATGCGTTGTAAGTGCCTTCAAGTAAAAAATTTAATATATACTTTATTCAGCAACGTTTCTAAATAAACAAACATCCAAAAATCTTAATTTATAATAGTTTGTTTTAGGAATAATTAACAAAGTCATTATACTCCGCTATCAAAGATCAAATGTATTGTGTCTTATAAGCTATTAGTTTTTTTACTGCTAAATAAAGAAAAACATCGTGTACTAATTCCATAATATTTGTCAAGACTGAAGACCTAGCAAGAGAATTGAATGGAATTATAAAACATAATGTCGACTGATTTGCCCAACATTAATTACATACTTAGAACAATCCTGCATAGACTTACAACCGGTTTGATCATTTGTTTGATTTTTTGCCATGTCAACATTTAGTGGGTTGTTTTATTTATTGGGCAATTTACGAATGATATTCTCCAAATACATACGCTAGGAAAATCTAAACACACCATATTTAAATACAATTTGTCTTAAAAAGTCACTTTATTGATAAAGTGTAATGATTTTCAACAAATAAACACGGTACAATTAGATGCATTATAAATGTTTTAAGATATAATGCACTAACGTTGTTCCGAATCATTTTAAACATTTTCTCAAACAGATATATAAACTTGACTCTAAGAAAAAGAACAAATAAGGACCTAATTTGACCTGAGAAAAGCGGTGACGAAGGAGAGATTTCACACTACCCACAGCTCCAGAAGTGTGTCCCCACAACCAGATATATTTTACTGGAATACTCAGTAGGCCTAACTAAAAGAATTGGAAATTCGATAACATAGAAGGATATTGAAGTAAAGTTTAGTATATTGAGAGAAATTGTTGTCACTTGATCTTTAGTAAAAACCATCCGTTACGGCTAGTGTCAACATTCAGCGTACAACTAATTATTATAAGTAGTGTCAAAGGAGAATGACGGAAATCACTCGTAAAAAAAATGAGAAAAATACATTAAATGAGAGTATTATGATGAACTGAGGAAATGAAAAAAATGTGAAAGGAAAAACACGGGCACATGATGTCGGAAAAAAAGTTTTGTCAATTTATGTTTAGAAAAAAATGAAGCTTCCAGACAAATCTGGAATCGAAAATGAGGCTGCATTGATCATGGCTTTTAGGGAGATATAAAAAAAATCGGAAATTTGTATTTGGGAACGCAGTAGAAATATTTATTTCCTGATAAGAGGAATGAAAGATAAACAAGTAACTAAGTTGAGTTTTTATTTTTTATCTACGATAAAAATATTTTAGAATCGGGATGGGAATTGAAAAGGGAGGCATATTGTTATCGGACATTGTTCGGGGATTATGTGCCTTATTCTGTATTGTTGAAACATTACTCATATTTTGTAGGCATACGTTTGTTTCAGAAATGATTGAATGAAAATGAGATTCTTGGAATCATATACAATCGTATACACCCCCCACACACGAATACAAACTCGCATATATATTCCAACTGTCGTTATATATATATATATATATATATATATATATGTGTGTGTGTGTGTGTGTGTGCGTGTGTGTGTGTGTGTGTGTGTGTGTGTTTGTATTACATTTAGATTTGATATTTGGGAAAGATAAATATTGATAATTGCACAATTTCCCGAAAACGGAAGCGAACACATTCCTAGTATAGAAAACGGAAATAGAATTTCTATTTCAATGTTCTGACTAAAAGCAAAATTCACATCTTCAAAGTAAATTGATCTACTCAAGATATCACCTTTCAGATAAGAAAGTTAGCAAAAAAATAAATTAGTAAAATAAGTAGCAAAAATTAAATTAGTAAAAATAAGTAGCAAAAAAAAAGTTAGCAAAAAAAAAAAGTTAGCAAAAAAAATAAATAAGTTAGCAAAAAAAAAAAAAATAAGTTAGCAAAAAAAAAAAGCAAAAATAAGGCAGCAAAAAAATAATTTAGCAAAAAATAAGTTGGCGAAAAAAAAGCAGAAATAATAGCAAAAATAAGTTAGCAAAAAAAAAAAATAAGTTAGCAAAAGAAAAGAAAATTAGCAAAAATAAGTTAGCAAAAAAAAAAAAAGCAAATAATAAGTTAGCAAAAATAAGTTAGCAAAAAATAAGTTAGCCAAAAAAAACAAAAAAAAACAAACTATGGACAACTTTCGAAAAGGAAAATTCTAGTGTCAGCTCGTAAGCACGTGATATTTCAGGTACGGAAAACGAAAAGTTAAGATTAGCCTCTGTCTAGCCGATGTTTGAGAGTGGTGAAAATTCCAGTGGAATGATTTTCAGTCAGTCTGTATTCTTTTTTTTTTTACCCGCGTTTTTTTAATCTTATTTCCATTTCCTTTTCTTGTTTGGAACGTATGTTAGCTTTTTCGTATGTTCGTTTTGATATTTGTAAATCTGTTTGTATTTCTGTATGAAGATTCCATTGATGTATGAAATGATGTGTGTCCTGGTAATTTATTTGAGCTTGTGTCTACATTTACAAGTATGTGTATTGGTATATACGTTCATCTGCATACGTACATGGATTGTATTGGAATCATTGTGTGGTAGTGTATAGATTTATTTTGGGCTATTTGGTGTGTGTGTGTCGAGTCATGTTAGTCTCCTATTTATATGTCTGTCTGTCTGTCTGTCTGTCTGTCTCTCTGTCTCTCTCTCTCTCTCTCTCTATGTATCTCTGTGTGTGTATCTCTCTGAGTGTATGGTTATGATCTGTTTAGTGCGTGTTTGTATTTATCTTTGAAATATTTATCTTTAAAAATAAGTAATGCATAATCAGTTGCTTAATAACTCAGTATTATTCTAACATTTTCATTTCATCTGTTTGAAAGTTTTATGTTACTTTTGTGCAACACGATAATTTATTTAGTGTGTGAAGTATATAAATATTAATGCAGTTTGTGGATTTTATTTAATAAACTGCATATTTGGAACTGCAATTAAAGTACCATTATATTTCAAATGTTGTTTTGGGATAGTCGAATGTATAGGACTTTCCTTCTATGATTTTATTGCATACACCACATCTTTTATTTGTGTATTTTGAGACAGCCTGTGTTGTGAGTTCTCCAAACATCTATGAGGTTTAATATATATTTAAGATATTTGGTCCTTTTTTGCTTTTAATTACTTATGTTAATCCGAGTATGTTCTTAATGTTATCATTGTTTTTGAGGTAGTTTAATATTTCTGGGAATAGTTTCGAGTTGTTTTTGTTGTGTGTTGAGATATATGCAATGGGTTGTTTGTCGTTATGTTGTAAATGGTTGGTCGTTGTACTAGTAGTATTTTCTTGATAAATCAAGTCTCTTACTAATTAGTGTGGTATATATATATATATATTATATATATATATATATATATATATATATATATATATATAATAATTATGTAAGTTATGTTCTTGTGAACGTTGTTTGTTTGGTCTTTTGAAGCATTGGACAAAAGAACAAAAACAAGGAAAACAGAACAAAAATCAGAATTTTGATATTCAATTGTTTTTCTGTTCCCGGTCAGATCAATTCGGTATTTTGGGTGAACCTTCACCCCTTTTCAAGTTATAGGAGACGGTCTGGAGAAAAAAAAAAATATATATCGGTTTAGCTCATTCGGTCGAGCGTCAGACTCGGAACAACTAGGTTCCTGGTTCGATACCCGCCCTCGCCAACTCAGCGTATGAGTAGCACCGTTATCTGTGCGGTAAAGTAAGAGCTGATGGTAGATGTGGCGCTCCACCTCATTGCCAAAAACAATCTACTTAGTCTAGCACTAGTGAAAAGGGGATAAACCCCCTCGCCGTCTGGCTGATACTGACTTTAGGCCACCCCGACGACTTTACTTTATATATATAATATATCGATGAGACACGGATTTGTCCTTTCCTTCAAGAATTCTTAACATTTTTTGTAAAAAAATCATCTGCTTTTACTTCTGCAAGTTAAACTATGTATAGTCATTTATGTGTTACGAGACAACAATATGAGACAATTAATAGCAAGTAAAATCGTGAATTAATGTTAGCTGCATCAAATACAATATCCGTTTTCCTTATGGTTATGTTAAAATTTTATCTACTGAAAAAATTATATTATGCTTCATTCATGAAGTGGCAGTTAAATTTCTCCACGTAGAACAGTAATTACTATTTCAAGTAAAAATTCGGGTTTAAAATGTACAAGCCTCACACGAATATTTAAGGGTCGGTTTTTATTACAACACCATGACACTGAAGGTTTTCTGGAGATTAAGAGAAATATGGCGACCGATTATATAATCATATCACAAGATGATGTTAAGATTAGATTCAAAACATCGAGGAACTATATTTACAATGGCAAGTAGAATATTTCGAGTAAGATGAAAGTTTCATCAACTCTTCATTCCTCTCTTAGTCGATGACCGATTGATTTTAACGACATGTCGACCCGTTTAGGGTTATTTAATGTTTTAAGGTTAAAACCAAACACACCGGTCTAGCTATGATGGTAACTGAAAAAAGGTAAGACATTCGTTCTGATACGCCTAAGTTGACTTGAATTGCACAGGTGACTGTTTAAAATGTGGGATATATTTATGTTGCACTCCATATTGAATTATTCGTTGTTAAAAAAGACAAAATCACATTCAATTAAATCATTCCTAATATGTAAAAAATAGCAAAAACATACATTGATCAGCTCTGTGCGGATACTGAATGTCCTGAGGAGCGATGACCGTTACGGAAGGGTGGTTCGAGAGGGTCATAGGAATCCCTGTTGTTAGAGTGATATAAAAAAGAATCTTTAGTTTTTAGAGAATCTGCCTCAATAACCATATTCCAACATTCAGACCTATCAAATTTCCATATATTCAAATTTATGTAGCATATCATTACATGTAAGATTGTTAAAAGAAAACGATTTCCAAATAATCAGATTTCTTTCTTTCTTTTTTTTTTTCAATGTTGAACAAAGCATCTGACATATTTCCTACATGGAGTAAATAAAATATTTTCATTCAAATTTCGTAGTTATCAATAATAGGAAATTAAATTTGCTATTTCAATTTTTTATTATCGCAAATACAATAATATATACGAAGAAAACGTGTGTGTATTTATGTATATTGTTATGTAATATCCTCCCATTTCTTACAACCCATCGGTGACAGTATGATGGCATTTTATAGACCGATGAAATGTTAAAGATCATCTCGATTGAAACAGGACTGGGAATGTTTGTCTTTCAAGGTTTATCAATCGCAGTCCTGCTGTACTAAATAACGTATTTGTCACATTTTATTTTTATATTTTTTAAAATACATTTTTTGTTCGTTTTAATTTTTTAGAAACATCTTTTAAAGGGTTTCGATAATGATACCATATTTTTTTAAATTTCTAGTAGAATATTGTACAGTAAACAAGGATATTATTAGGTACGATTCATTATCATAGTCTACAGCATTGAGAGTCAGTAAACAAAAGTAAAAATTCAACATGGCTTATAACACAAAATAAAATTGGCCAAATATATAAATACGGTGTACTTGTTTTTTTGACAGCTGAAATATATATATATATATATATATATATATATATATATATATATATATATATATATATATATATATATATATATATATTCCAGCATTTTAATTCAAGTATATTAATTGATGCATTTTAAATTTAAGTTACATATCTCTTTATAATTAGGAGAAATCATGTAAAATTCAGATATTTTTTATTTTATTTTGCGCGCTTTTTTCCCCTAATAATCATTGTATTCATACGCTTGAGGAACAGAATAGTTCAGAGGACAAATTAAGTTTTAGAGAGATGAATTCTTTCTTCTTATTGATCGCAACGATTTGTTTCGGAAGTGACATTTTGCTTTAGGCATACAAAGCTATTACAATTGGATGGTGGCTGTAAGTCAGATAAGCATTGTCTAAATATGCGAGAGACCGGATTATCATTATTATTCACTGATTTCCTCAGATTAATGTAGTCATTCTCGTTGTTATTATTGTCACAACAGCCTATCCTTGTTCACAGGAAAAGCATTGATCGCTATGGATTAAAGGAAGGGTTTGGTTGGTTTGATATTCCCAAATGTTTACCGAATACCTATGTATGTATACACACACACACACACACACACACACACACACACATATATATATATATATATATATATTATATATATATATAGATGTGAGGTATCCAAAACTTGGTAGTAAGGGATGATTCTATATGCGATTTCTAAGACACACTGTATTATTGTTGTATGATCCAAATACAATGGATCTTTAAATCACTACAGAGAGCTCAATGTATTATAATCTTTTTAGATTATATACAGAGTAATATTTATCTTTGAAAGGAAGGAAAAAATCAACACCATTATTCCATAATAAATTTATTTAGACCGAAATTGGGGCCTTTATAAATCTAAATTGATTTAACAAAGCTCCCCACAAATCAAGTCTCATCAGATGGATAATCATCAATAATTTGAATTGCACAACAGAAAATGTGTCATATATATATATATATATATATATATGTGTGTGTTGTGTGTGTGTGTGTGTGTGTGCGTCTGTCTGTCTGTCTGTCTGTCTCTGTGTGTGTGTATGTGTGTGTGCGTGTGAGGAATGAAAAGTTAAAAAGGACAAAAGGCTGTGACTATAGTAGCAACCAATACGAAGGCACTCATTCATATGCGCCAATTACTTAATAAACGGAGGCACATTTCGTGCAACGGTTATTTATTTGAGTTTTCCCTTGCGTTAATGTTCTTGGGAAAGGCATGAATCCTTTTGTGTTTTGTTAAAAAGATATATTTTTCTCGTGAAATATAAATATGTATATATAATGCTTTCACGTATCAGAGAAAGGTTATTGCACGGTGTTTTAATTTTCTTTTCAATATCTGTTTTTAGATATTTTTTAATTATTAGTGTAGACTTGGCTCTTTGGGCTTGATAAGACAATAAATATATAAGATATATATTCATAGATAAAAATAACTCTCATAATAACATATTTGAACTTGACTACATTAATAAAATCGCTAAGCATTAATGCGGTTGTCAAGTATATCTATGTACAAGCCATTTGCCACGAGCAGGGTGCGAGACAGGGTACATTTTAGAGGGAGTACATGGATTGAACTCTTGAATTTAGTGACTTCTAAATATCCTGATAATCATTTTTAATTTAATTATTATGTACTTATTTAAAATGAAAATTGTTAATTTCTTCTTGGTTGTCATGATCACAGTTTTTTGGTTGTTTGAATGTGTTTTCTTTTCTTTTTTTAATTTTTTAACTATATTAGGTATTTTCGTTTTAAAAGATATTTCAAATTGAACATTTGTATTATACTAGATAGGAATAATATGACATCATTTCACTCTCTAATTCTTCTGAATATCTCATTAAATTATCTCCTCTTTGCTACTCAACCAGTATATCATGTTTTGACTGATTGACAAACAGATTGAACTTACCCTAAGTAAGTAAACAACGCTGATATCCATTCTGCCATTATAATGTGGGATGATCAGGTTATGTTATTTTGAACATAATAAGAACTGAATAATTACACCGCAGGTGAAATGTAAAATTTACATTTACCATTTTACCATTTTAATATACAATAGTAAAATGTTACCTCACGGGGTATAATGCTTAACAAAATGATTTCAGATACCCTTTTCAGTGAGTTCAATTCTCACTGGGTACCCCCTGATTCTGGCATTCTGTCACATCTAAGCTAAGATTATTCAATCAAAATACAATGGTAAAATAATTTTAACTACGAAAATGGAGAGCTTCCAATTGTGGAAGTTTAGAGCTAGCCCTTTTTTTTACCATAACTCTCAGGTCTATCGTGACCCAAATAATACTTGTATAGCTCTTTTGGAATTATATTAGACAGTGATATATAAGAAACAGCAGTATTCAAACACATCAGTTTTATTTATCTAAATAGGAATAGTTACTTGAAACAATATAATTGTTAACAAGTTATTAGTATTAGATCTAAATATTTGAAACAATATAACTGGAAATACAATCGTTTGCCAATAAGCATTATTAGGCGTGCTTGTATAACCCTTATCGTTGTAGTAAATGAAATTGGTGCCCCAAATTTAAATCATGGACAAAGCTATTCGCGTTAATGTTCTTGAGAACGGTATGGGTTGATTTTACTGGTTTCTATAGTCTTGCTAAAACAACCAGTCTAAATGAAAGAACAAAACTCTGAATACCAGTAAACAAATCGGCATTGTATAACATTCTATCTGTAGTGGAGGGATTGAGCAAATGCTTATAATGTATATATATGGGGGGGGAATAGATGTTCGTATCAACAAGCTCCCGCCGAGAGGAAGGGGGGGGCAAAACAAGCGAATCCACAGTCTTCCAGCAAGCCAAATCTTCCCTGGTCAACACGCTCCTCGTCCTCGCCTAGCAGCTGCAAAATCCGTCACCATAGTCGAAATAATCTCTAGCAGTTCAAAATCACATTTCTTTACTCGGTCGTTCGCGTCAGTCAACCTGGTATTGCTGACTCCTCGCTGCCGAGCGTTTGACTCACATGCCATTTATGTACGTATTTACCGAAACATCCTGGCACTTCGCGTCGGTCCAGTGACTTAATCGTATCTGCTTTCGCATGCGGGAGGACGCGGGTTCGATCCCGGCAGGCAAGACAATGTCTTTCTCTTTTTCGTTCTCCGTCATATTCTTATAGAATAAAAAGACTGGTTTAGTTATTAAATAACCCTGTGACGTTTGGAATGCTGTAAAACCAACCAACTACCAAAATAAATGCACTAGTCCGAATGAATAAGAATATAAGGAATTCTAACAGTAAAAAAAATCCTCATCTCAGATATTCACATAAAACTCCACCTTCATATTTTACTGTACGATCCTTACAATTATCTGTTAGCTCTTTTAGTTTCTTTCTAGGATACACCGAAACGATGATATCCAATGACAGTAATTCTTGTCTTTCTCTATACCCGATCTGTCCATCTGACCTTAATAGGCTGATCCCTTTGAAAGCCAAATACCAAAGAATATCATTGATCTCCCGGATATATTCTGTTTCCGGCTTATATCTTTTGTCCACATAATGGTCTGTATCCCGGTTGCTGTATAAAACCGCAATATGATTTCTGTATTGTGTTCACTTTCTTGCATTGTCCTGTGCATCATCCCTAGGGAAACCCCTTTTACTAGCTCAGTTGCTTTGTTCTGCTCGGCACTGCATTTCGCCTTTTCCTTTTCTTGTTCCCTAGCGATCAGTCTTAAGTGTTCTGAATATTATTCTAACGACGTAGGGAAGTCATTGAAGCCTGTTGGTCTTTAATCTGAATGACAGAGTATTAGAGTTAACCTTTATTCAGGGATATCATTTGGCAACTAAAATTTATGCTCTGTCCTTAGACAGCAAAATATAAAGTTACCTATCGAATTCCTATACCCGCAGGTTAAGCTCAATCCCACAGACCCATGGCCAGAGAAGCACATATTTCATGTGACGTTTTTAGAGATTTTGTTTTGATTTCAGTTATCACAATAACCAAAACTAAATTAGATACTGTAAATGTAGATGACTTCACAATACAGTTGCAATTAAACAACCAATGTTCTTATTTACTGAGTATGTGGCACACGAGCCTCCATTTGATTAGGATACCTGCTATCAAAATATGGTCATTCATCTAAGAACTAATTAGATTACTTAAACTCGGGGATAGAACAAAAATATTGCTTTACGTATATAAAATATATGAAGCCCACCCTTCCGGGAGCCCTCAAGCAGGTTTGCCCCAATCCTGTCGGAAAGTTTTGGGGTAGTACGCACCAGCCCTAACTGGGGCTGCTTATACATACTTAAAAGCAGGGTCTCCGTGTTCGATTCCAAGTGTGGGAATGTATTTTGTCCCATGTGACCGTTCCCGCATGAAGCACTTGCCCCTTCGCCTAAAAGGGGTAAGAACTGATCTTATTGACCGATGCCTGAATCGCCACTCAAGAGGAGTGCCGACGGGATCGCGCATTTATTGCACTCGCTAAGGCATGAACTTCGTGATGGCGCCCCACGTAAAAAAAACTTTGTTCATCCGGTATGGTGGGAGATCAGATCTACAAGCATATATACGTATGGTTTTACAAGAGTAGAGGTGCTAATTACTTTTTTTTATGAATTAATTTCATTTTCTTAATAATTGATCATCAAAAGAAACAAGATAACCATATTCGAATGAACATAGTAAATAGCATCGAATCTTCCTCTTCATAGTCCTGCTTATTTAGCAGCATTTGTGAGAAATATCTTTATTTGTTCCATTTGAAAGCCACAAGAACCATAAACGAAACAAAATTTGCCAGCGTTTATGTACTTTGTTTAAGTATAAATTAGTTTTTATCATAGTACCGTCACTAATTCAACGTTTTCTCCTGGTGTTGTCTTGCGTTTTAGTCGGTAGTTAATCGTTGATTTAGCCACGAGGATTTCTGCTTCAGAAACTAAACTTAAGATGCTTCCATTGTTTTCTTACGCGTGATATCAACAATTATGTTTTCAATTTATTCCTTTTCATTGTTCTTATGTATGAAATTTATTTACTGTAAGTATATAAAGATTCTAATAATTGTTGGGTGTCAGACTGTTGGGGAATTGCATTCATTGTACATTTATATCTACATTTTAGAGGCCAGTTGTGCTCAATCGGTAAACCACAATGTGACGATACCGGCCCTCGCCAACTGCGTATAAGTCAAGTGGAGAGTTGGTTGTAGTTGTGGCGACCATGCAAAAATCATCTCCCTGGTTTAACACTAGTGAAAAGGGGTTAGACTTCCGCACTGTCCGGTTGATACCGACAATAGGCCAATCTGACGACTTTATTTTATTAATTCTTAAGAGTTTATTTTTTGGCTCAGGGTCCTTTTCAAT
>CM042145.1:73805654-73808154 GCA_023376005.1 Doryteuthis pealeii
CACCATAGCAACAAAAACTACATAATGGGTCAATATTTCTGTTTCCGGAATAGTTTTAAATTATCTTTGTAACTACGCCATAAATAGAATAGTGTATATTAATAGCTTAATTATATTTTCCAAGACCAGGCATGACTGAAAGGGAAAAAATGATCCACTATAAATTGTGCTAGTGGCACGGCTGAGGTGATGTTGCTCCACTCAAAACTGTACAAGAAATTAAAATTTGATAATCTAATCTCCGTCAGAAGCATAGAAATAGTGTTAATTAACAAATACTTAGATCTTGCCTGACAGCTGAAACAACTGTGAAACATTAGGATTGAAAGTGATACCAATTGTAGTTGATGCCCCCGGAATGGTCCACAATTGTTTCGGAAAAAAGACTAGAGCAAATGGAAAGAAGCAAGTCTACCCAGTCGATATCCTGGGAACATGAGGTGACTTGCTCTCACTCAGAATCCAGCAAAAGACCACCACATAATGCCGGTGTGAAAAACTCGGAAGGAGTGAAATAAGAATAATAAAACTTAGAAACTGTGGCCCATGAAGGTGAAGGTCGTGCAATTGTAATATGTGCTCTTGGAACGGTCCCCAAATGCATTGAAAAGAGTCTAGGTGAACTGGAAATCATAGGAAGAATCGAGACCATACAAACTACAATATTGTTAAGATTGGCTAGAATACTCTGAAGAGTCCTGGAAACCTGAGAATACTTCTGTCACTCAGCCCCAGGAAACCACCTACAGGTGTGAAAAACACGAATGGAATGAAATCATAATAATAATAATGAGCATGAGCTCACAGTGGCGAAAAAAAAAACATAAAGAGTGAAACATCAATAATAATATATAAATTAATATGTACATTTATGACTACTTACAACGCGTCTGCCTGGGTCTCACCGCGTCACATCTTAAATTAATAATGGATCAGTCCATTACAAAAAAGGAAAACAAAAATAAAAGATATAAGAAATAAAAAAACACGTCTGTTCAAAATTGACAGAAAGACAGAAAGTGAATTGTTTAAGAAAGAAATAAAAAAATCAAAAAAAAATCTAAGAAATCAAACTGGAACAAAAATAGAGTCAGATAACGTCAACCAAATCACGAACTTTTAACGGAACTTTCTTTTTTATAAATATCGATAGAAATCAACAACGTTTTCTTTAAAAACGTTATTTACGTCAAAGTGCACGTCAGTTATATGCGGTGTCGGCGGCTTTTGTGTAATTAAATGCTTCACAAAAGTCTAAAAGTATAAGAAGAAAGGGGAAAATAGAGACGTAAAACATAAACACATAGATATATCATAAACATTCGATGATCCAAAATTAGACGAGGTAAGGGGAGATGATGCAAAGGAACAAACAGGAAGAAATCTTGGAAAAGAGAGAAAACAGAGCAACGTACTAATAGTTGGGGAGAGGATTATCAATAATTTTTTCAATGTTTTCTTTTTTCCTGTTAGAATAGAAATTGAAGAATAAAAATACAGTTTTTACGAATTATTTTATTAAATAACAATAAGAATGTAATCACGTCATAGTGTAAGCTTTTTTGTTAGATATATATTTCAAAATGAATTCATTATATTTTACGAGAATCCTGTAATTACGCTACATTCTGGAACTCTGTGGTGTTCTGAACTACCCCTTCGTGGCAATTGCTTCACTATCTCCACTGGCTCGAAATGTTAGCAACTGCTAAAAAAGAAGGGATTTGTTTATGATTATGTTTAAAATGCTTATGTATTGATTTTTAAAATATTGATATTGCAATTCGAGTAGAACAGACAATTAAATATATATAGTTATATGTATCAGTAAATTAAATCCAAATAATTTGAAACCATATACTTCCTTGAAAATGACAGATTTAGGAGTACCTGAATAATTGTCTAAAACTTGTTTCCATTATTAATTATGATTATTCACAAATTATTAAAATATGGATAGTTTCTTGAAACCATGAAAATGACTTCACTGGAAGAATTGAAAATAAGAGTAAGAATCGCGACTATCCATTCAATATCATGACTTGTAATCACCCAGACTCTAGTGAAAGATTCCAGATAACGCAAAACGAACATTATTTTACAAATAATATAAGTATAGATGAAAATATATGAAATTTAAAACTTAGGATATATGAAGATTTTAGTCGTACCTGATTATATAGCCAGAATAAATTACAAGATCAGATATTGAGGTCGTGTACTCATACACACAGTAAAATCCTCAATGATATTGAAAAATATTTGATGATTTTCTGAAATGGCAACGAAGATTCTGGTTTGTAAAACTGTATTTAATGATTAATGAGCTAAAATTAAAAAAAAACATCTTAATTGGATATTTACTGATTTGTTTGGAATAAATGATATAACTTACTAATTCATTGAAATTAAAGTCAAATATAAAATTAAAGTTTGAACTGAAATGTTTATAACAAACTGAGAGATCACATAAACGAAAATAGATGGAATGAAAACAATG
>CM042145.1:73810654-73823154 GCA_023376005.1 Doryteuthis pealeii
CAGATCATAAATTGAAAACAATATTATCTACAAGACGCTTTCCACAAAAGTAACTGGTCTTCCCATCATGTCCCAAAATCTTACCCATTCTTTACATGATGCATCGGACAACAATAAATGATGAAAAATATGGACGTACGTACGTACATGACTTGGTTTGAAAATCTCAAAGATTAGAAAACTTGCAAAGTGCCGTTGACCTTATGTGCCTGTTACCCGTATATATATCATCATCATGTCGCGCTGTTGGCACGGATATCCATGACAATCTCTCTCCATCCGGGATCGCACATCATTCTCGGAAGATCCTCTGTACAGCATCCTGTATCCGCATAGAGCTGATCAATGTACGTCTTTGCTGGTCGGCACACACTGGCGTGCCCATCTGCTGGCTTCCATAGGAGGACCGCTTATGTTCGTCCTTGCTTTTCCAACAGTGTCCCGCGTCTCTTGTTCGTCTTACTCGGATGGTTTGGGTGATATGTGACAGGTGGTCGTACAACTGCTTTCTCGTGGAGTGCTGTTTCCACGTCTTGTTCAGGATCACACGCAGCATTTTTGTGCCGCTCCTATCTAGTTTATTCTCTAGTCGCTTCGTTAGGGTCCAGGTGGTGCAACCATACAGCAGTACTGACACCACAACGGCCTGGAAGAAGTGTCTCTTTAACTTTTCTGTGAGATTGGATTTTCATATGACCGATAGTTTATTTATAGCGGTCCATTCCTTTCCTATACGTGCATTAACGTCGTTTGCTGTGGGGGAGTACGATCACCAGATGGCGACACAGACTTCTTTGACATTGTCGCCGGAGTCCTACAAGGGGATACACTAGCGCCATATATATTCATAATATGCCTAAACTACGTACTCCGAACATCACTAGATCCCATAAAAGAAAAAGGCCTCACACTAAAAAAAAAGGAAGAAGCAGGCCATATCCCGGACATACTATTACGGATGCGGACTACGCTGATGACCTAGCACTACTCGCAAATACATCTGCACAAGCCGAATCCTTGCTACACAGCCTAGAAAAGGCAGCACGAAATGTCGGCCTATACGTAAACTCTGATAAAACTGAGTTCATGTCTTTCAAAAACAAAAGCGACATCTCCACCATCGATGGCAAACTCCTAAACTCGGTAGAACAATTTAGATACTTAAGCAGTAACATCTCCTTCACAGTATATATATATATATATATATATATATTATATATATATATATATATATATATGCTCTAGCAATTATATTTAACACTCTTTACTTATGAATATAGCAAACTATATATTAATCAATGTATATATATATATATATATATATATATATATATATATGTGTGTGTGTGTGTGTGTGTGTGTGTGTGTGTGTGTGTGTACTGTTTATAAGATACTGATTGTTTCTTTAGAATACAATTAAACGATAAGAATCTATTATTCGTCTTCAGTTTGATATAACCGAGTTTTCAGTTGTAAGTTTCAAAATTTGATTTAAAGCTAAAATCAGCAGTGTTTAATATCAAAATCTATTTTTTGGAGTCGTATTTGATATTATTTGTGTCCGTATCTTCCCAGATAAAATACATTTTATAACTATTCTATCAAAAACAGAAGTTTTAATATGCGCACACGCACACATTGAAACATTGAAATATAAAAGACAGATGTTCTAATCTGTGCAGAAAATATTTAACCTCGTATATTTAAGCGTAAGTGTATTTGGTGATACAAAATGTGTATAGAATTTTAAATAAATGGTTACACCTTTCAGTTTGATAAATGATGAAGATGAAAACTGAATTTTTTGCCCCTTTACTCATGATGCCCTCTTTCTATCAACATGAAGTGTTTATTTTATTCCTTTCAAAATGTTTTCCTTTTGACTTTAGTATAATTCTCCTCTCTTTACCAAGAGGAAATGTTTATTTTCATCTGTTGTAAAAGTGTTCATTTTGATCTTAGCACAATAAACGTCGTTTTTAATGCTATTGAATATTATCATCGATTACTCCCTGGTGAGCAGATGAATGAAAAGTCCTTTGGTACTAACCACTTCTTAATATATATATATATATATATATATATATATATATATATATATATATATATATATATATATATTGCAAAACATCAGATGCAGCTGGATTCCTTATCAGTGATGTTCTTTAGATAATTGGGGTTTCAATCTTTTCAACATCATACTCCCTTGCTAAAGTGGCCCGGTCAAGATTGAACATGCCTCAGCCTGCACCGTCCATGCTAGTCAACGCTTCTCACGTCGCTCTGAGCTAATAATTGGCTCAGGGTATTGTCCTTTAAATCTGTTGTTTCAATGTCATTTAACCAATGAGCAATTATTTCTGAGCTTTCAAATTGGTAAGTTTCCCATATGCTTTCCGTTATTGTGTCAGTTTCAGCCTATTTTGCATAGGCGAATACTTTACTTTTACACCGGCGGTGTCCTGTGACGGACGTGCGGATTGATATTAGTGTCGTTTTGGAAGGTTTTTACTTTTAATATATATCTATATCTACCAGTGTGTTATAGTTTCTGCCCTAGAATTTTAATTTTGAAAAATATGCCTAATAACGTCTTACTCGTTGGGTAGTTCAGTTGTATATTAAAAGGAGAAGTGAACTATGTCTTTTTTAAATGAGCATATAAAAAATATTAGAAATGTCAATGTAATTGAAATTCTTTTTATAACCTGTTTAATTGATTTAGGAAATGAAAAATAAATAAAATGTAAAGCCTTCGAAACGGTATTATTTTGTTGCTGTTGTCTTCTTTATTGAGGAATATATCTATCAACTTATCAACCTATCCTGCAGTATTAAAGAATTCGTATCCATCCGAAGAAACGTACAAGGTGGACATAAACTGACTCACCAGGAATCTAAACTAGGTTTTCCGGTCAGGTGTATTCCGACATTGACACCCACGTTAAATTAGGGGAATTATATTAGGCATTTTCTATATCAATTGATAGTTATTCAGTCTTTTAAACATATATTCTGAGATATACACTGAATTTATTTCTTTATCTTTTCTCCATTTTATACTTTAAAAATCTAGCATAAACACATCTGTTCTCTGAAATCATATTCAATTTATCAGTTTCTGACTACGTATATATATCAAGCCATATTTTCTTTATAATACAATAAAGACTTCGAGAATTTAACTTCGTCACTGTTATGTATTACTTAGTTCTCATTCTTTTTGTATCACTTCTGTATTGTTTAAGGGATCTCGCTAAAAAAAAAAAACTGTCGTCGGGAAATATGATTTCATCATATGTGATTTCTATTACGATATCTCTGAATTGTTTCAAATATTTTAATTCTAAACATCGATGGGATAATTTACGTAAGGATAGGAAATATCTTGAATGACATCAAGTCATCTAACGTCTTCATGATGTCGATTGGATAATCTAGATTCTTACTTATCTCCATTCCCTCCAGTGAAGTCAATTTTTTCTGACAGATTCAATATAGAACATGTGCATCTTCCCATTTTCCAGTTCATCCTACTACAAAAAATAAACGATGGCTTCGGGAATAGTTCATAATATATATATATATATATATATATAATATATATATATAAAACTATTCCCGATATATATATATATATATATATATATATATATATATATATATATATATATATAATGAATTTCATGCTAGATGTTGACATCAGAAACATAATTAATCGGTTTGGTTGGTTTGGTCTTGGATTTTACATGTCAATTCTTGGATTATTATATGCCGAATACGTTTATTTCATTCATTTGGTTTGATATTCAATTTTTCAACTCATTTTGATCTATTTAACCCACATATCATTATATATATATATATATATATATATATATATATATATATAATATATTATATATATATAATAATATATGTGTGTGTGTGTGTGTGTATATGTGTGTGTGTGTGTATATATATGTGTGTTTGTGTGTGTGTATATATGTGTGTGTTTGTGTGTGTGTGTATATGTGTGTATATATATATATATAATATATATATATATATATATATATGTATATATGTGTGTGTGTGTGTGTGTGTGAGTGTATGTGTGTGTGTTTGAAAATAAAAAAGCGTTTGTTGATTTGAATGTGCCTAAATGCTGGTGGGTATAAAAACTGATAGCAATTTAATATTGACCTTCTTTTCTTTGTTTCACTTCTAACGCTTTCCTTCATTTTCTATTTAATGAAAACATATACTGCTGGTATATGTAGTTTTAAAGTAAGATTCTTTTTAAAAAGATTATATGTATGTATATGTGTGCGCGTGTTCGTGTGTGCGGGTGTCACCGACAAAGAAACGGTTATACAGTTCATGATTATCTATACGATTATTTTTCATTTTCCAGTTCTATAATTAGTATTATAAAAGATGGTCAAAATGTCACAAAACTGACACCTAAAATTTACCATCTTCAGTTAAAGAAAACAGATACTCAAAGTCACAAACTATTCAAAGTTGTATTCCTGTTGTCTGCTACCTCAAATAATTAACATATTTGTTTTGTATTATTTCATATTTCGCTGTTGCCTAGAATGTGTAGGTTTGTTTAAACTTCTGTAAGCTAGATTTTTTTATAGTATGTGTATTATTTTTTAATAGTATAATACTATGTGGTAGCGCTCTCAACCCTCTATAATATAATCTGGTGGCGCTCTCAACTTTCTCTAATACAATCTGGTGACACTCACACTTCTCTCTAATACTATCTTGTGGCGCTTTCAGCCCTCTCTAATACTATCGTGTGGCGCTTTCAGCCCTCTCTAATACTATCTTGTGGCGCTTTCAGCCCTCTCTAATACTCTCTTGTGGCGCTTTCAACCCTCTCTAATACTCTCTTGTAGCGCTTTCAGCCCTCTCTAATACTCTCTTGTGGCGCTTTAACCCTCTCTAATACTATCTTGTGTCGCTTTCAGCCCTCTCTAATACTATCTTGTGTCGCTTTCAGCCCTCTCTAATACTCTCCTGTGGCGCTTTCAACCCTCTCTAATACTCTCTTGTAGTTCTTTCAGCCCTCTCTAATACTATCTTGTGTCGCTTTCAACCCTCTCTAATACTATCTGGAGGCGCTCCCACACGTCTCTAATACTACCTGGTGGCGCTCCCACCCCTCTCTAAAACTATCTGGTGGCACTCCCAAACCCTTTCTAATACTATCTTGTAGCGCTCTTACCCATCTCTAATACTATCTGGTTGCACTCTCTCTAATACTTTCTGATGGCGCTCTCAACCCTCTATAATACTATTTGTTGGCACTCTTTCCTCTCTCGCCTCTCTTTAATACTATCTTGTGGCGCTCTCAAATCTCTCTAATACTATCTGTTGGCGGTCTCACCCCTTTCTAATAGTACATGGTGGTGCTCTCAAACCTCTCTAATACAATACAACAAAACTCTATAGGTTACCTCCCCCAATAGTATATGAAAATAAAAAATAGTGTTTTAGTACGATTATGTCAACATTGTTAAGCAAATTTGTTTATACAGTTAGGTTTGGGTGTACTTTATATTCTGTCAGTGTCCGTTTTGGTTTACTTTCTTCGATAAATGATATATCAACCTTCGTGGGTTATTTACTGCCAACATCATTCTTTTAGTAGTAGTACTATTCAATCCATAGCTGCAGGATGAGGGGTATCATAACTTTCTTAAATGTATTATTCCGAAAGAGAAGATGATTGTGTTGCTTGAGTTCAAACTCTCTTATGATTATGTCATAGCACGTTAGTTACTACACCAAGCGAAATTTCCCCACCCATGTTTATATTAATATATTTTCTTGTTAATTCTCACCGTTCCTATAAGTAAGTGATGTTTTATCACTTCTATGTGGTACAATGTTTACCGAGCTACATTAACAGATTATTGCGTGACTCTCCTTGAGTTCCCCATACATCTGTATTTGTGCCAAACTAACAATATGTAATGACTGCTTGGGCTTTCAGGAAGTTATTTCCAAGTTCATTTGTTTGAATTGTAATCATTAGGAATTGGCTTTTATATTTCTTGTACAGCTACCTCCATGCTTTTTCATTTGCAATTTCATTTTGCTTGCCTTTTTTGCTGTTATTTATTTACTTAAAATCGGCATCCATGTATTCAATATATGAGCCTAATTGGCTGTATTCAAAATATCACTTTTGGCAATACTGTTAAATGAAACTTGTACTAGTATATTGATTTTTTAATAAAAAAAACCTATTCTTAGGATAAAGTTTTAATTACATTAGCTACTCTTAAAAAATGAGTCTACATAAAAATCAATGCCAAAGATTTAAGAAATAATAAGAATTGTATTAACTTATTCAATTCCGAAGATACGGGTTAAATCTAACGACGCCAGGTATTTCCATTGGTTCCACCTGCCACATATCACCCAAACCATCCGAGTAAGACGGACAAGACACGCGGGGCACTGCGACGTCCTCCTGTGGAAGCCAGCACATGGGCACGCCAGTGTGGGCCGACCAGTAAAGACGTACATTGATCAGCTCTGTGCGGATACAGGATGCTGCACAGAGGACCTCCCGAGAATGATGAGCGATAGGGATGGATGGAGAGAGATTGTCATGGATATTCGTGCCAACAGCGTGACATGATGATGATGATGCAAATGCAAAAAGCAATTTCAGTGATAGCGTAAAAAATGGAATATAGCCATCGACTACCATGCTGGTGTAAGAGGGGAAACACGACTCTCTGTGGTTTTATTCCCCCATTTTGTTTTCGAGATGGCAGAAGTGTATATAAACGGATAACGGATGCAATATGTGGAGTAGATTAATATTTTCTGTTCTAAAACTGTTATGAAACCTTTAACGAGAAAAATATAATATTACCCTTTTAACAATATCTCTTACCCACCACGGCTGGTCACGTCAAGCCCTAGCACCTATATGATTTTCCCAACCCTATTGCCCTTATGACAAGCCCCAACCCCTTTTTATCATATGGGTGCTAGAAGGCGGTGGCTGCGGGTCTACATGTCCTGGGAATGGCGTTAAACTCTATCTGATGGTGAGGTTCCAGTTTTGGAGGTTTGGGGAATGTGAAGCACCCCTTCATCACCATTGCTCCCTGGTCCACTCTGACCCGGAGTGGTAGTACCTGTTAGGGTCCCATCTATGGGTTAAATAGAAAAATGTATTTATAAAAAAAATTGTATTATCCATTAAGAATTGATTTATTTCAAAACTTTATCGGCATTAAATGACCCACTGAGGTTGACATGCCGTAAAACAAAAAAACCCAAACCAAACCAAACCAAATCTTACCCACCACTTTACCGGAACATTACATTATCTCAGAGATAGATAGAGAGAGGGAAATGGGTTAAAGTATTTGTTTAGGTTTTAATTTCGACTAGATACATTTATTATTGAATAGTTGTATACGTACATCTTTCAAGTAGAGCACCTCATGTTGTTCCCTCAAAGTGGCACATTGTTAACTTTATCTGAAATGATCAGTTTGAATAAGGAATACTTTATTTCAGTTTGTAATACTACATATAATTCGTAGGCGAGAAACTGACAGTTACTAAGTGCCACTGAGTTTATGTCTACGCTGCCCTAATACACACACACAATATATATATATCATCATCATGTCGCGCATGTAGCACGGGTATCGACAACAATCTTACGCCAATCCTCCCTATCATTCATTGCACCTGGAAGCTCTTCTGCGGAACAGCCAGCATCTTCAAATAGCTGGTCAATGTAGGTCCTTGCCGGGCACCCCACACTTGCATGACCATGTGTTGGCTTCCACAGGAGAACGTCGCTTATGAGTTCATCCTTACTTCTCCAGTAGTGTCCTGCATGCCTTGTCCGTCTCACTCGGATAGTTTGTGAGATGGGGGGGGCAGGTGACCGTACAGCTGTTTCCCTGTGGGGTGCTGTTTCCATGACTTGTTCAACACTGCTCGCAGCATCCTTGTGCAGCTCCCATCTAGCTTATTCTCAAGACGTTTAGTTAGGGTCCAGGTGGTGCAGCCATATAACAGCACTGACACAACCACAGCCTGGAAGAGAGAAAGAGAAGAGAGAGAGAGAGAAGAGAGAGAGAGGAGAGAGAGAGAGAGAGGAGATGTAAGGCATATTACGTGCGTCCAATAAATTTTCTAAAAGAGTTGATAATATTTTTTTCTTTTGATTAAAAATGACCATTCCAGAGAATTTATTTACATATGACAGGATTTAATTTCCTCCTAATCTTGTTCGGAAAATAAATAGTTATGATGTTCTGTTTGATATGATGAGTTAGAATAGCTTAAGAAACATTTTTATAAATCTATTCTGATGTTTTCTTAACTGTTATAAAATATGGCGCAGATATCGCCATCATAAATGCTTTTCCATCGATTTGTAGTTTCGTATATAGAGATCTTACTGCTATTACGTTGCATTTAAGCACATAAGTTTGTTTTTTTTAAATCTCTCTTTAAGTGATAAATTTGACGTAGGTGCAAAATTGAAAATCTTTTGGTGGATGTCTATTTAAAGTACTTTTTTAGTTTAAGAGTAACTGTCACGAACTCTACCTACTGAAAAAAAAACGAAAAAAAAAAAAACAAAACAAAAAAAAACAACAAAAAATGTTTCAAATCTCAAATCATGAGTGCTTGCTAGCATTGTTAATCTTTCTTTTTCTTTCCAGACATTTTTTCTTCTTCCCTCTCTCCTCCCCTCTCTCTCTCCCCTCCCTCCTCTCCATCTCCCCTCCTCCACCTCATCTCCCCCTCTCTTCCCTACTCTCTCTCATATCTCTCCTATCTCTCCTTCTCTCTCTCTCTCCTTTTTCTCTCTCTCTCTAACTCTCTCTCCTTCTCTCTCTTCCTTTTTTTTCTCACTCGATCTCTCTCCTTTCTCTCTCTCTCTCTCTCCCCCCCCTCTCTCCTCTCTCTCTCTTTTATTCATTCGGTAGCTTCTGAATGAAGGAGTCCACATTCCTCACACCACATTCGATCTTTTGACACTTTCACCTTTATTCAAGTTGCTTCATGAATTATTTCCTCTGGCAATACACGAAAGGAACAAGTCAGTTTGGCGGCAATGCAGTGCAAGAAGATTAAAAATCAAGAACTGAACTGAAATCCACACGAGAATAACAACGAAGAATTTCGTCGTTTACAAGGATAAACGCCAAAATGGAAAAAAAAGAAAAACGAAATCAAGATGCGGGGTTTATAATCCAATCGACATATCTGTTATATCATTAAAACGCAGCCCGGGGTATCAATTTTCCCAACATAGCAATTTAAGGGAAACATACTTGTGTAATAAAAGTGAAAAATAAATGAATCTTATTTTGTATCATTGTTACGTTATTGTTATCACACACATACACACACACACACACAACGGAGACTCACACACACACACACATAATAATAATAATAATAATAATAATAATAATAATAATAATAATAAACAGGAAAGAACAACAATTATGGGTTTCACATTTGATCTTGTTGTATTCAGATAAACACATATGTAGTTTTATTTTTTTTTAATATTGATTTGAATTTTCATACATAGGGTTCTGTATAGATTGTACGTATTAACACGCTTTTCGTGTTAAAATCAGAAAATCATAATTCCCCCTCTCTCCCCCCTCTCTCCTTCTGTCTGTCTGTGTGTCTGTCTCTCTCTCTCTCTGTCTCTCTATGTCTGTCTGTCTGTCTGTCTGTCTGTCTCTCTCTCTCTCTCTCTATATATATATATATATAGTAAACCGTTCAGCTAGATAATCGCAAGTTTCTTAGTTCGATACCGGCCCTCGCCAACTCAGAGTTGCACAGTAACTCTGTGCGGTAAAGTAAGGAGCTGATGGCAGGTGTAGCGCTCCACCTCAGACGCAAAAACAATCTCCTGGGTCTAGCGCTAGTTAAAAGGGGATAGACTCCCTCGCTGATTGGCTGATACCGACTTTAGGCCAACCCGACGATATATATATATATAATATATATATATATTATATATATATATATGTGTGTGTGTGTGTGTGTTAATGTATGAGTATTAGCTTACCGGTGGGTACGAGTACGATCGTTGTAAGCGCACAGTATCCAGGGGTTAAGACTGAGAAAAAACAAGTGCTCAATACAATGTAGAGCAAAATTTATTTATATAATGGATAAAAGTAACCTACTCGAGTTTCATCGTCTGATTCGTCAGGGTTACATCCGTTGAATTAATCGAGTTTTCGATTAATCTCAGTTCGTCTATAAAAGACAAGTCCCATTCCAACGAGCATGTATTGTACCAACTGAGATTAATCGAAAACTCGATTAATTCAACGGGTGTAACCCTGACGAATCAGACGATGAAACTCGAGTAGGTTACTGTTATCCATTTTATATATATATATATATATATAATATATATAATATATATAATATATATTGTGAGTGTATTAGGGTAGCGTAGGCATAAACTCAGTGGCGGTTAGTAACCGTCAGTTTTTCTCGCCTAACAACTATATATATTTGTACGCGTATGAGTGTGTGTGTTTGTGTGTGTAAGTGTGTGTGTCATAAAGATAAATTGTTCATAATAGAATCAATTCATGAAACAAAATATGCTTATGAAAATGGAAAATGCTACTCCTAAAAATTATTTTATAAAATCATTTTTTCGCAAGGAATCCAAAAATGTTATAAAAAGTTCTTAAAGTCTATCAATTTTAAAATATTGTAAAGATGGTGTAAAGTTCAACATGCTTTTAAATACAAATAACTCCGACAAAGGTTAATAGACAAACATTTAATAACACAGCACATGGATAACAGTAGAATACAACGTTCATAGTAAGATAAACAGAGTTACACAAATAAAGAAGGACATTCATGAAACGTACAAAGTATAACATAAAAGAGTACTGACATGAGACTAGCGATAGTCCATGCTGTAAAGACTTACAGTAATGTAAGGGGGGCGGAGCCCCACGAGAGGGTTTAGATAGAATCTACCCCATGTGGCTCGTAGTTGGTGAAAACTATATAGAGAGCGAGCGAAGGTTTTGAAACCGGCGCTTTTATACTGGTGCCCTAGCGGGCATCATGGAACTAAAAGGGGCAGACAACTCCTCCAGGCGAATACAAACAAAACGCTACAAATACTCCCCCCTAAATTTTTAGCGGGGCAAAAAAATTTATAGACAAGCAAACAAAAAATATATATTCCTTTAAGGAAAAGAACAGAGTTTCGAATGTTCAAAGTTAAAAAGTTCCAGACACAATACAGAAATAAAATTTGCATATGCATACTTCCGCAAACTATAAAATAAAAACATGAAAAAACAGGAATGTAATTTAAAATATACACAAGAGAATTTTCAAGTATAAGTCCAGTGGGAAAAACTCCTATGTGGTATGGTTACAATTTAAAGAAATCAACTTTCTTCCAAATTCCTGAGTTGAAATAAGGACTGCTTTTATCCTTGAGGAATAATTTTTTCTCCTGGAAACAAAAATGGTAGGCACAAAATGCCCCAAAAAAACAAATGTTAAAAGAATTTTACGAACGTTATTTCAGGTCCAACTTTTAGCATATAAAATTTTCTGTACAGGTGTTTCAAAAGAACAAATGTTAAAAGATCCTTTACGAACATTATTTCAGGTTCCACTTTTAGCATATACAATTTTCTGAACAGGTGTACAATTTTCAACAGTTTGGGGAAAAATATGGAGCAAATGTCTCTGTGTGGTGTGGATAAAAAACTTGAAATTCAGCGTCTCTTCATTCCATTCTTCAATGCTGACCTGGTTAAATGTCTTTCTTAGACGCCAAGGTCGAGTTGAAATTTTTAAGGTCAGTACTTTGAGTCTGGGAGGCACAGCCACCGTAATTTCTGAAATGGACATTTTAGATGAACCTCACTTTCAGAGGGGTAGCAAAAATTCTTTTTCGCTGAGTAGCCTTGCGGCTGTAATCCAGGTCACATGGTGTGGCCATGTGCGTATCCTTAGTAGTCCGCCGAATTGAAGATGCCTGTATCCCTAAGGGTGGGGGGAACGTGTCACTGTCCCTGGCTGATGGCTGATACTATTTCCTCGAGGTAAAAAAAAAATTCTTGGTGTTGAATCTTCTTTTAAAACTTCTTAGAAGATATCCAGCGCTGTAAAAAAATGTGTCCATAACTGTCGGAGAAAAAAGAAATAATTTCTTTGAGGGGGTCACCGTTTTTTCTTTTTTAAAAAAAAGTTCGTATTGAAAGTCCCAAGTACTTTTACGACCATTTTTATGGTCGACTTGGGCAAAAAGGGTGCGTGTTCACATCACTTCGGGATGTCACCAGTTGTAAGGACGGTTTATATGGTGTAAAGTTCAACATGCTTTTAAATACAAATAACTCCGACAAAGGTTAATAGACAAACATTTAATAACACAGCACATGGATAACAGTAGAATACAACGTTCATAGTAAGATAAACAGAGTTACACAAAT
>CM042145.1:73825654-73853154 GCA_023376005.1 Doryteuthis pealeii
TTGTGTGTGTGTGTGTGTGTGTTTTATTTTATAGGATATATCACCAATTATAATTCGCTCTTATCTGTAAGGTAAACCAGTCTACAGCTTCAAGTAGGGAACTCAAGTGTAACTTGCGCATTTTATTGTATTCCCTTCATTGAGGAAGAAAACGGAATATAATTCATTATTTTCAAACCTTTTCTATAACAACAGAACGAAGGATAAGTTTACACCTGGGGACATTATTGAATACAAATTACAACCGTACACTGAAAATTGCTCGGTGAAATCGGATTTGCGAACTCTATATCATTTATAATTAAGCTGAATTTATCTTGTTTTCTTTTTACAACTATGTGAATTTGCTATGAGAATTTTATATCTTTCCAGATAAAAGATTTTTATTATTTGTTTGTGATTATCGATCCATAATATATGGATTTCTTTTTTTTAAACTTGAAACTTTAGGAATGATAATGGAAAGTCCTTGAGAGTGTAAGATAACATTCTACATGAGAAGATATCAATGCAATAAAGAAAACGTTATCAAAGTTATAAAACAAAGAAAACTTAATTTTTTCCCTTTATTATAACTTTCAAAATTAACCACACTTGAATGAATACTTCACATAATTCTTGTCTTGTATTTTTTCTCAATGTAGATAGTTTTGCTTTATAAATATCTACTGAGATTTCTTTTTTCAAATACCTTGTCGATGGGGTTTAGAATACGCAGACTCGATCCCCTTCAGAGGCTTAAAACATTCCATGAAAGAAGTGTCTCGGGTTTGACACTAAATTGCATCTAGTGATGAGGCTCCAATTCTGGTGATCGGGAGAATGTAGAATACCACTACATATTCAATACTCCGATGGCAACTCTGACCAGGAGTGTTAGTACCTGTCAGGACCCAGTCTGTGTTAAAAAGAAATGTTTTAAAAAATTTTGCAGGCCCATGGAAAAAAATATGTTACATATTAATTGGATCCCTATTACTTTTTAAGGTAGTATAGAAATCCTTATGGCGATCAGTACAACTGATGGCCTTGAGAGTGAGTGACAATGCTTGACCTCACTCTCACCTTGCGTTCTGGGATGATCGTGAGAATCGGAAGCGATAGAAAGCCCCTTCCGGTTTAAGGTAAGCAACTTTGTTAGTTGCAGAGACAGTTAGAGTTAGTCAGTTGAGAGTTAGGACTGAAGCTAGCAAGATGTGACTCTCCGCGCGCATTTGTCTGGTTCTGGGGTTCCAGAATAAACTAACATCCAAAGTAAATCGAAGTCTTGTTGTTATTACTAAAAGCTAACAATGACACAAGGCTTCTGATAAGAAATGATCCCCAGCAGAACCAGACACGGAATCCCATACAAGAAGACCAGACGAGACCTGTAGAAGATATACCAGACCCTTAGACGATAGATGATTGAAGTACCAAGCCGGCCAGAAGAGAAGTACGTAACAAATAAGCAGCTACACAAAAAATGGAAATATCAACGTACAATATCAACGATTCCTTAACTGATGGGAATAACATTATCATAGACGGGTTGACATGCCATTTTAATCATTTTCTTTCAAAATTAGTATAAACGGAAAGGTATCCATTTGTAAGTGACAAGGGATATTACGATGTCGATTAGAATATTACAGATAAACAAGAGTTAAAACTCACAGCATGGTTAAGATTAAGTTTCTGACCGGCATCCTTGGCCAGTTGAAAAGGACTTAAAGTAAAAAAGTAAGTCCTGAGCTATAGAATCCTTTGGTAAGTGAATATGTCCTGAGTTATGGAATCCTACGTAGTGTCAAAGGTCCAGTGATATAATCCTATGTTCCGTCGTCCACAAAGGTTCAAGTAGTTGTGAGTAGCTAAGATCAGAACAGTCGATATAAATAACAATATCAGCAGCAGAGTACTGCCAGTGATTGGCCAATAGGTTGATCACATGATTCTCGGCGAGTCTATAAGTAGAAGTGGGCATCTAGCATAAATATTACAAAAATCTCAACAAATAAAGGAAATAAAATCCAGTTAAAAAAAACTCGGGCCATATATAATATTCATAGAATGAGAGTTGAACGCATATGATCGCTTTTAACGTCCTCTCATCACCTCAGATAGATAACAGACTGGAACAGGGTAGAAAACAAACAGACTGCACAAAGGAAAAAAGAAAAAACAAAGTATATATAAGAAGAAAGAAACAAAAGAGATGTGGGTATAAAGAATGTAGCTAAGAGGAAGGAATTTGTAGAAATAGATAAAGATATGGGAGAAAATGTTCATAAAATGTATGCCGCTATAAAGAGAGTTGTAGTGTTATAGAGATGGAATGTTATTATTCCACCCAATATTGTGGGTGCTTATCCCATTTCTTTGTGACACGTCAACGGTTGCATGGTCATCCCTATCAGACACGATTTTTTCATAGTCATCCGAACTCAATCTCTCTCAATCTTTCTCAGCCTCTCTCTCTATATATCCATCTCTTCCCTCTCTCTCTCTCTCTATCCATCTCTTCCCCCCTCTCTCTCTATCCATCTCTTCCCCTCTCTCTCTCTCTCTATCCGTCTCTTCCCCCCTCTCTCTCTATCCATCTCTTCCCCCTCTCTCTCTCTATCCATCTCTTCCCTCTCTCTCTCTCTCTCTCTCTCTATCCATCTCTTCCCCCTCTCTCTCTCTCTCTCTATCCATCTCTTCCCTCTCTCTCTATCCATCTCTTCCTCTCTCTCTCTCCTCTCTTCTCTCTCTATCATCTCTTCCCTCTCTCTCTATCCATCTCTTTCCCCCTCTCTCTCTCTATCCATCTCTTCCCTCTTCTCTCTCTCTATCCATCTCTTCCTCTCTCTCTATCCATCTCTTCCCTCTCTCTCTCTCTATCCATCTCTTCCTCTCTCTCTATCCATCTCTTCCCCCTCTCTCTCTCTATCCATCTCTTCCCCTCTCTCTCTCTCTATCCATCTCTTCCCTCTCTCTCTCTCTCTATCCATCTCTTCTCTCTCTATCCATCTCTTCCCCTCTCTCTCTCTCTCCATCTCTTCCCTCTCTCTCTCTCTCTCTATCCATCTCTTCCTCTCTCTCTCTCTCTCTATCCATCTCTTCCCCCTCTCTCTCTCTCTCTATCCATCTCTTCCCTCTCTCTCTCTCTCCATCCTCTCTCTCTCTATCAATCTCTTCCCTCTCTCTCTCTATCCATCTCTTTCCCTCTCTCTCTCTATCCATCTCTTTCCCTCTCTCTCTCTCTCTCTCTCCATCTCTTCCCCCCTCTCTCTATATCCATCTTTTCCCCCCCCCTCTCTCTCTATCCATCTCTTCCCTCTCTCTCTCTCTCTCTCTATCCATCTCTTCCCCTCTCTTCTCTCTCTATCCATCTCTCACTCTCTCTCTCTCCATCCATCTCTTCTCTCTCTCTCTCTCTCCATCTCTTCCTCTCTCTCTCTCTCTCTCATCTCTTCCCTCTCCCTCTCTCTCTCTCTCTCTCTTCCCTCTCTCTCTCTATCCATCTCTTCCTCTCTCTTCTCTCTCCATCTCTTCCCCCTCTCTCTCTCTATCCATCTCTTCCCTCTCTCTCTCTATCCATCTCTTCCTCTCTCTCTCTCTCTCTCTCTCTCTCTCTCTATCCATCTCTTCCCCCCTCTCTCTCTATCCATCTCTTCCCCCCCCCTCTCTCTCATGTAGGTATTAAAACTTTTCTAGTTCGACCAAAAGTTTGGATAGTGTTAGTTACAACATCATCGGTCTTAATGACCTATGCTATCATCGGACCAATTATCTATATATGAAACAGACTTTACTTTATATAATTATATATATATATATATATATATATATATATATATATATATGTGTGTGTGGGGGGGGTACTTTTGACGTGGACATGTGATTTGGTTTTATGTTCAATAGGTCTTAGAAAAAAATGTAAGCCAAGGATCAAAATAATGGTCGATTTCCGAGTTCATTTTTAACAAACAAGCTTCGGGCCATAAAAATGCTCGTTCATGGTTTTCATTTATATTTTCTAACAAGTACATCGTATATTCCGGGGGAAAGAAAAAACAGTTCATACGACGTGTCCCATAAGTCCACATTTGCTGTAAATTTTGCTAACGTTGCCAGTAACTCACGTGTGATCCGAACATCACAACTTAAAAAAAAAATGATTGATAGCAGAAAGTGTTGTAGTGGTTTTTTTGGGTTTTTTTTTTTTACAATGCTGAAAGCAACTGTTCGAATCCCAATTAATACGAATGCTGTGCTGACAGTATAAAACTAAATAAAAATAACACCTTCGAAAAAATCCAACGTGAAGCTATAACTCTCACAGCAGGTTGAATTGCACTCTTGATATTAAAAAAAATAGCGAATAAAGATTAGATTACGAATAGGACGAAGACTTGAAGTAACAATATGTTGTAATCTAGATCAGGAATTCCCAACCTTTTTCAGTTCATGGCCCACTTTGAAACCTGAATTTTTTGTGGCCCATGAAATCTATTAATAATGAAGATTCGCTTCCGGTTTTTGTCTGTAACACAAATTACGTCACATTACCCAACATCGTCATAACATAGAATAAATACACACAAAATTTGAACATGCAATATTAGACAGTCCTCATTGTTTTTTAAAACAAGTTTTAATAAATACATGACTGGTATTATATATCTATATATAGTTTGTTTTATTTTAATACATATTTAAAGTTTAGTTTTGAAACTGTTTTATTTTTAATCCTTTAATGAATTTGATGATTTTACTTACTTTGGGTACACACTCGCTGACATTGAATTTTTTCTCCTCAGGCAATATGTTTCAAAATTCTATTTTTGCATCGCCCGGAGGGTGTCTTTTATTTTGTACTAGATATTATAATAGAATAATATTTCAATTTTTACGTAAAATATATATATATATATATATATATATATATATATATATATATAGGGGCGTATAAGGGGCGTAAATCTCTCCCCACTCTCCCCTACCGTGAATTAGTTAACATCTTACTTTCTAGAAAATATAAATTTCCCACATATATGATTGGATTTTGTATATAAAAATATGAAATCATATAAATTATAATATTTCCTTGGCCCACCTGGAATTTGCTGTGGCCCATTTTGGTCATGTGGCCATAGGTTGGGAACCACTGATCTAGATAAAAATTGATAGAGAAAATTTTTATCTAATTAAAGTGAGTGGAATTTTGAGGAAAACATGTGAACATTCATAGACAGAACGGGAACCAGAGAGTCTCAGAAGCTGGCGAAAGTAAATGTGAAATACTAGGTTGAGACAAATGCTTTGTTATACGTTGGTACTTGTTAGTCTGCGGTAAATACAAGTGAGCGAAGCAGTTCAAACTGTGGCATTTACCCGCTGTAATTGCTAGTATCGTGGTAATTGGCGCACCGACACCTTATGCATTCTTTAGCTTGTACATTATTTTACATATGAACGTTATGGGGGATTGTGGCCCCTTATTTACGTGCATGTGGAATTGGATACATTAAAATAATTAAGTTTTCTAAAACAAGTATTTTTTCAATTGCATAAGTTAAGTTTAGAATTATGTAAACAAAAGATAATCGAATAAATATTAGTTTAGAAATATTTTAGCAACAATATAAACAATGGTTTAAATTCCATTGAAAATATCTACGCCATCAGAATGTAACAAAATCATCCGATAATTTATGTCATCAGAATTCCACAGATACCAAAATCATTCGATATTGCATCATTGCAAATCACCTGATATTTGAAGAATATTTTAGCTTAACGAACACGTAGACACTTACAAAACAATTATAAAAAGACCCATTTAGCTGAAAAGTTTCAGTTGGGGCCAAATCACCCTAACTCGACAGACAGAGCGAAAAGTCTCCCTAACTCGAAACAATTGGGAGAAGTCGCTTTCCGAAGACATAAAATGTAGTATATCAGGTCTGTCTCTTATTTTTGTTTCCTATTTTCTTTCTATCCCACTCAATACAACAAGTTTCAATCACAGACATTGTTTTATCAAAACTCCTACAAATTTGACATGTCCAAACGCACAAATATAAACAATACAGATACATACAGTCGGCAACATTGCTAAAAGGACAATTGAATATACCAATTGTAAATTAATGTATATAAAGTTGTCTATTGTATAAATTTATCTTCTTCTTTTGTTTTCTACGGAAACTACATTTCCGTAGTCTTATACATTTAAATTGTGGGGATCAAAACTCGGATCTTCTTCAACCCATCACAAACACCAAAGAAACTCGGTCCCTACAACGTTCACCTTAGTCAAATACGGAAATTTAGGCTTTATGAATTTGAACTTGGTCATAATGCTGCCCAAGCAACAAGAATCCGTAATTGTGCTAAAGGGATAAGCGTAGTTGGCCACAGTACATTAACTAGATGGTTCAAGAAATTTTGCTTTCGTTGCAAGAAACTCGGTGATCAGACAAGTTCAGAAAGGCCTAAAATTGTGTATTCTGAGGTCATTCTCCAAGCTATAGCGTCAAATCCGGCAAGTATCACTCGATGGGTATCAGGTTATCCCGGGATGTCAAAGTCCTGTGTCGGTTGTTAACGATCTCAGGCAAATACATCCGGAACTATCAAATTATGCATATATTGATGAATATAATTATGCATATATTGCCAAATCAACCTAGTATTTTATATCACATTTAAAAAAATGATAATAAGTAAGTTTAAATGTTAAAAGAAAATATAGGTATTTAATATCATTAACTGAAAGAAAGTGTTTGCTAGAGAGATATTACTTTTCCGTCTGTTATTTATTAACGGTAACATTTCCATTCATATTGATATAGCATTCTGATTAAACTATTGATTGATTGATTCTAACGACATGTCAACCCGTCTAAAGTTATTCTATTCCTATAGTTTAGGGAATCATGTTCGGTGTACGTTAATACTTACATTTTTCATATTGTTCTTATCAGTCATTTCTCGCCCTGTTGGCTGGGGCTGTAGAATACCCGACTGCACCTCTGCAGACGGGTAAAATCCTCCCAATGAATCCATCTCTTTGACGTGGGTGGCAATGCGTGATATTTAAGGACGAAATCCTGGTGGCTGGGCAATCCATAACTTGAAACACACCACTTTGGCCCTTACTTAGCCTAGATGGGTGGTCGTAGTGGTCCCTTCGATCAATCGGTTGGTCACGTCAAGTCGTAACACCTCTATGATTTTCCCGACCCTATTGACCTTATGGCAACCCTCCAGCATTTTGTTAATCATATATGAGCTAGAAGGAAATGTCTGAGGTTGTTAATGCCCTGGGTATGGCGTTAACTGCATCTAGTGGTAGAATTCCAATTTTAGAATTCTGGGGAATGTGTAGTGCCCTTTATCGACATTACTCACAGATCCACTCCGACCTTGAGTGCTAATAACTTTTAGAGTCCCATGTATGGGTAATCGAATACACCACAAGAATGAATAAAACAAAATGTATTGACATAAAATAACACAATAAGGGCTTACATGCCGTAAAATCCAGCAAACCAAACCAACCAAGATTTTTACACGGTCCTATCGAATACGAATAACTTTGACTCATAGATGGGATCCTAAAAGGTACAACAATTCCAGATCAGAGTAGACCTGAAAGTAATGAAAATGAAATCCCCAGAATTGAAGCTTCACCATCATATGCAGTTTAGTCTTATGTTCAAACACTCCATTTGTTAAGGGTCTTACCACTCTAAAAGGGTTAGTCACCGTATTCTAAACTCCACCGAACAGGCTTTGATTTAAAAGATGAATAGATTGAAAAGAAACATATTATAATTGATATTTAATAAGGCACATTTCATTGAGATAAAGTACGCAGATAGATGAATAAAATCGCAGCATAAAGGTAAAAAAAAGAATGATTTATTTTACTAACTCTAAGATAAGTCTCACCTGTAGTAGTTTTACCAGTTTGTATGCAATTGCATACATTAAAGAGTGACAGATCGCTGGTTATCAATTTTTTTTTAATAATGACAACGGGAACACTAGAACAATTGGCATATTAGGTTTTTAATTTTTTTCAAATTACACACTTGGTGGATTATTATATCTAAAATGTAAGACAATTTTCACAACGGAAAACAAGATGATTTTATGGCTGGAATAAACAGGGAGACAAACTTTATCATAATAATTGTAGAAACTTTATTTTCACAGCTCACTAACGGATATGGGTCACAGATCTTCAAGTTAGTTGTGTAGATGAGAGGACATTTAAATTATCTGTTAATTCTAACCCCGTTCGTGTATTTGTGAGTTGTTAGTTCTTTTCCGGGTTGCCAGAGTCTCGCTATATTCCCTGGCTATTTATTGGTGGATATGGTTTATCCCCCAGCATGAGGGATCTATATTTATAGTAGCTTGGCTTCCGCTACAGGACATTTTTTGCACTTCAACTTCTTTCCAGGCGTATTCGAGGTCAAGTAAATTACCTCAACTTTCACTCAGAGTCATTGGTATCCTTTCCTGCTCATCGCATCGAACATTTATCCAAGTACAAACAAGAAACAACACTTTTGCTTTTATTTCCGCCCAACAAAAAATCAAAATATTAAACTCTACTGTTATTGTATTTACATTTATAGTAGGAAGAATGACTAGAAGTTTCTATAAAACCTTTCGTCTCTATGGTGTTTATTGGCGTAAATTCTATATTTAAAATAAAAATCCTGTAAAAATATAATTTCAAAAACAGGATGAAATGGTAAGTAAAGTAAGTAAAGTCGTCGGGGCGGCCTAAAGTCGGTATCAGCCAATCAGCGAGGGAGTCTATCCCCTTTTCACTTGCGCTAGACCAAGGAGATTATTTTAGCGTCTGAGGTGGAGCGCCACACCTACCGTCAGCTCCTTACTTTACCGCACAGATCTCTATGCTACTCATACGCTGAGTTGGCGAGGACCGGTATCGAACTAGTAACCTTGTGGTTTCTAGCCGAACGCTCTACCGACTGAGCTAACCCGGCCCTTTGAATGAAATGGAGACTCGTATTAAATCCCTTAAAAAGAGTTCAAATGAAAAATAGAGCTTCCCATTTGGTGTAATAGTTATCAAGATAGTCTCGCATATCCATTACTACTGAATTGCAAGTTCGATTTTCATGGGTTGATCCATACTTGAGACCTTGTGTCTCATCTTACCCAGGGCGATCGGGGTGGGTAAATACCTACTTTAATGAAACCTATGCCCTTTATATGGCCTACGATAGAGTAATTAACCTACTACAATCGGTTGTAAAAAAAGAAAGTGACCAGAGAATGTTTCATTATTCAGTATTATGCAAAAGTTACACTGTATAGAAATAATATGCAATGGGGTGATCAAAAGATCTAGACCCAATAAGAATTATACTATTTTATTTTACATTTTCTGTCATGTTTGGAAGGCTTGAAAGAATTGATGATATTCCAGCTGTGTCGAACCGCGGGCTGAATATAGTGAATAGTATTTACTTTTGATGAGTTTTGACCATTCGATTATTGGTTGGACCGATTACATTTCAGTACAAACTCGCTGGAACAGAATGACTGAGATATTGAAAAGAAATGCAAAAATTTCAAATAACAAGCCAACAACTCAGTGAACAAGTAAAATCGATAGTGAAGAGATGCTGCTTCTATGGCATTGAACTCATCGTAATAAACAGAAAGATAGGTAGAGACGAAAATATCCGCTAGACGATGAATTCGCCACAGAGAAGAGACAGGAAGAAAGAGAAAATTGGAAAGCTGATGAAATCACGCAACCTACTCCCCACCAAGTAACAACTATTGAAAACTTACCTCAACATGAAAGGAACGAAATTGAGAAAATGAAAGAAACCGTGTCAGTAAGCAAACAAATGCAACCATCTCTAAGGAATAAAAACTGGAAATATTGTAGGTAGCAATTGAGAAAGTCAACAGCCTACTGCAATATAATGAAAGTAAAAACAAACACTAAACATTCCTATTTCATCTATGCTGAACAGTTTTCTTTTATTAACTGAATACAAAAGAAAACAATTCAAGTAAAAACAAAAGTTTAAATCTTGGCTGCAAAATAGAAAAATATATAAATGAATAAGCAAAATTAAGAAAGAAATAAACATGTTTATGCGTGTGGCGATCCGAAAGCGATAAATCCAATTTATTTTCACATAAACTACTGCAGAAAAAATCATATCAAATTATCGGATATTGCAACAATTCAGAAAAAAAAGAACAGTCGGTGAAGTGACCTATGGTCGTGAACGGTCGAACAGCGAGGATTTATATACCCTTTTCAATAGCGCTAGTTCAGGAAGAGTGTTTTGTATCTGAGATGGAGCGTCATGCATACCATCAGCTTCGCACTTTACCATACAGATTCAAACCGTGCCACTCATGCGCTGTTAGTGAAGGACGGTATCGACCCCGGAATTTTGTAGTTCCAAAGCGGATGCTCTATCCACTCATCTGTAAAAATTCAATAGTGTCATTGGTTCTCCTTGTCCACGGGTTTAAAATATACTGAGAGTAACCCTGCAAACAAATCTCCCAAAAGATGTTCTGGGTAGGAGACTAAACTGCATCTGATGATGAAGCTCTAGTTCCGAAGATGTGTGGAGTGAGGAGTATCTCTTCATTGGCATTATTCCTAGTTTCACCGGGATACAGAGTGGTGGTAAGTGTTAGAGTCAAATAGATATGTTTAGAATTATTTCTATTCAATAAGACTCTCTGCAGTAAAAAAAGGAAAAACTACACACAAAATGTAGATATGAACGTACGCTGAACGCGATTCCCAAAACTCTCGAGATAAAATGATACTAGACGGGTTTGCATGCAATTAATGTAAATCATTCAAGCTATCAATCAATCAGATCTATTGTAGTATTTCAGCGAAAGCGAAGGATTTTGTTGGAGGGTGGTTGGCTTTGACAGGTGGCGTAGCAATGTCGCCAAGGTTACGGCTAATGTGCAAAGACATAACTTTGTAACCTCCGACGCAAACATCTATCCATTGTCGTATTCATGATAGTTAAGTTTGCTACGGTAATATCTATGTTCTTGCAAGCATATGATGTCTATATTCTTATCGGTTGCAGGAGTTTTAAGTTCGGATAGTTGGTTCATTTAAAAAAAAATTTTCTAACGTTAAAAGTTCTAATTTTCACTTAAAGGTGCACTTAGCAGAACAGTTTTCACAGGAGGTGCACTTAGCAGAACAGTTATTAACATAAGAAATAGGATTAGTGACCCAAGTTTAAATCCTGGACAAAACTGCTTGACTTTCATTTTGTGCAAAAGACTTTGGGAACGGCATGAGTCCATTGCTTCTCTCCCCAGCTATGGGAAAATAGTAGGGTAGATTTTAGCTTTGGTATGGTAACCAGTCTAAGAGAATTCAAACCAGCTTGACTCTGCTTAAAAATTGACCTTGTGTCACATTCTGCTCATGAAGAAGTTAAATAAATACTTTTTCAATCCTTAATCTTTTACCTATCTTGTGTCTACTCAATTTTATGTATTGTTGAAAAGTCTGTAGCAAAGAGACTTGCTATACTTGTCTTTAAAGAAACTACCATCGTATTATTCATAATTTGAACTATTATCTTATTGTTGATTGGTTGGTTGGTTTTACAGCATGTCTACAGCCTTGACTACAGAGCATGTAGTTTCTAATGTTCTGGTGTGCAAAATGCAGTATGATTTTCAGTAAGTTTGGTTTGTGTTTGATGTGTCAAACAACAGGGCCATAATTACAACCTCAGTAGAACGTGTCCCTTGTTGGTCGTTGCAAATGACGATGAGGTTTGGACCTTTGCTTTGATTTCTAGTCATGGTCATCCTTCGGTCGCTATTTCTGTTGTCTACTCAATAGTGGCCATCCTTACAGATGAGTCACAGTAGTTTTCTGACTGAACTCTTTCATACTGTCCGTTTAATTATGCTGTTCATCCAGCCAGCATCAGGTGAAGCACTCCGTTGATCTGCATTTGGGTTCATCTGTCTTGTATTACATCCATCATGATGCATGCCACACTTGTACATATTACTCTACTCCCACATAATCTGATAGACAGAGAAATATTACCAAGTGATTATGGAGGTCGCATGTTTGTTCAACTCGGAATTTGACCTCACCTATTTGAACAAAGTTTTATTGCCATGGGATGATTGTAATTCCAGTTTCTACACAAGTCGGGTTTTGATAGTGTGAGCTTTCCTCGCTCAAAAAGCCCCCCACCCCCGCAAACAAAAAAAAAACAGTTTGTGTGAATCGAACTATCCTGTTTTATCTAATATTCAGAGATTGTGAGACCTTTTTCATTAATCGATTTGTGGTTTTTTTTTCTTACATCCTTATTACTGTAGCTATTCTTTTAATAACGACTTCAGAATTTAAAATGGAAATTTCAACGTTGCTTGTCAACTATTTCATAGAAGTGTTCTCAAAGAGGAAAATAACATCAAATTTAATTTGTTAGTGTACATTTCAGCATGTTTTGGTATAGTTTTTACTTTTGATACATGATATTAAAAGGGTTTTATATAGATATAGATTTTGATAACGAAAAAGAAAGATTTTGTTGAACAAAACAACACAAACATCATGGAATCGAGACGAGGAAATGAAAGATGTACCTAATATGATGCAACGAACAGCAAGAAAAATGAAATTGCAAAACGAAGCACAATTGATATTGGTCTGGTGTTTATCAGTTGCATTTTTTCTAATGACTACTTTTAGTAATTGTATATTTTCTGTCTAGACATATCCGTTGAAAGTCATTGTCTACGATGTGTTTTTTGTTTTTCCTTTACAGCGACTATTGCTGTAAAGTAAGCGAACATAGAACCTTTTAGTTCCTTCAAATATATATATATATATATATATAATATATATATATATATATATATATATATATATATCTTCTTTGTTAAAAATTATTAAAAGAAAATATAAAATGTTGATTTAATGAGGTTTTATTTTTGGTTTGAGAAAATTAGGCTTTTACATCAAGTTGTACTAAGCTTGGTTGTAACCTCTTAAACTTTTGTGTGGATCCAGGAGCTGAAGGCTGAGTAGGTTCACCGGTGACTCTCGTGGAAGCTGGTCTTTCTCTTCTGGGTTCTAGTCGTCAACTGGTTCTCCCATGTGTCCCTTTCAGTGACTCCTTACAATTACTACTATATCTACCTCCTACTCCTATTATTATCTACCTCTTACTGCTACCTCTCATATTCCCATTTAAAAGAAACGGTCCCTTATTTTACCGCCCAAATTTGAATTCTTAGTACCAGTGTGTCTACATTTTTCTATTTTTAGAACACTAGCCAAACGCCATTGTTTCAACCATTACACACACACACACACACACACACATTATATATATATATATATATATATATATATATATATATATATATATATATATATATTTGAAGAGTGAAAGAGCGTAAGAGACAAACAGACGGACAATATATTCAGAATAAAATTAAAGCAGACACACTGAAATGGCGAGAATGTTCCCAAGATTTCAAGTCCAAGTTTTACTTCATGAAAGTAACATTTTATATAACTGTCTGGTATGTGTGCAAATTCAGAAATCAAGTAGAGAAGCTCGTCCAAGCACTATCCTAGTTTGTTTCAATCAACTTCACATTAATCTTCTTGGGTTTCTCTTCCCTTTGTTTTCTATTTTGGAAAACATTAAAGCTTTTTTCTCTTCAACTTTTTTCTCTTCAGTCATATGCTATGATGATTCAGGGAGGAGCGAGCCCATTAAATGACTCCCACAATTAAGGATATCGATAAAACTAACAAAGATATCGATCTCCGTTTTGCATCTTGAAATAATCCAATCAAACCAATCGCAATATGTATTTGTATAGGCAATCATTATTATATTTCTAAAATATTTTAAGCAAAACAAATGTATACATACTTATGTCTGTCGGATTATTTTGGTATATTAGATATGCTACCGGTACACCACTTAAATGTATAGACTAAACGAGGTCACTTGGTTTGAACCTTAGCCAATGAACACCCGACTGCGTGGCTGGTTGACTACTTGTTCGCTGATACAGAAAGACGTCCATTTGCAATCATTGACGAAGGAGCTGCAAGACTGAGGAGCAGCAAGCAAATGAATCTTTACTAAGGATCGCGCTCTACTTAACGTAAGGGATCTCCGCTGGACAAGCGTTCTTGCTTGAAGCCTAAAGGATGGCCCTAAAATCGTAAATTACCTCTCTCTCTCTCTCTCTCTCTCTCTCTCTCTCTCTCTCTTCTCTCTCTAATATACTGATCATTAAAATGTGAACAAGCACAACATAATTTTTATTTTTTATTATCTAAGATTACAACTGTCATTAATGCCACTAAGTAGGAACATATAAATTAACTTTAAAGGATTATAGAATTGGGATAATGATATAAGTGCTAGAGCTTGGGGTTACCAGCCGATTGATCGGAGGGTGGCCCTCCGACTGCCCGTTTAGCCCCAGTAAGGGCTAAAGTGGAATGCTGCAAGTCATGGACTGTTCAACCATCAGGATTCCGCCCTTCAGTATTATGGTTCGCAAGCCAGATGACACAGGTGGGCCCATTGGGAGGTTGTACTAATCTGCAGAAGTGCAGTCGGTGTATTTTACTGTCCCAGCCGACAGGGTGGATAAAAGACGGAAGCAACAAAACCAAACAACAGCCCTGTTAAATAAGGTACAATAATTTTAAGAAACCTACTGCCATGAAGAGACTTACTGTTACTAAGATTTCAATGAAAAACAGTTAAAACTAATGTGCAACGTTGAAAGGAATATATATATATATATATATATATATATATATATATATATATATATATATATATATATATATTCAGAAGTGAAAATCTTAATACATGTGATAATTGCAGAGGCGTGAAGCTGCTAGTAGCAATTCCACTCTTTTTTTTACAATCCATTTTTACCATACACACTCTCTATTTATTTCGCCATCTCTTTCTCTCTCTCTCTCTCTCTCTCTCTCTCTCTCTCTCTCTCTCTCTCTATATATATATATATATATATATATATATATATATATATCTGTAGATGGCAAGTTCAGCCTGACCACGGTCAATAATATAAAATACTTAACATAGCTTAAAATGTGTACCCGTCCATGGTTAGCGGAATGAGAACAGTCTTCCCCGCTGGAGTGAATAAAAGGTTCGGTTCGAAGTTACGTGAACGTTCCTGATTAGAGTATGAAGTTTCCCAAGTTCGACGAGAAGATTTCCGATTTCTAAAAGAAACACCTGACGAAGGTAGGATGGCATATCGGCCGAAACGTTGTGTATATAACAATAAAGACAGGGACAACATTTCGAAAAATTCAGAAAATACTGTTATATTGTTTTAAGTAAATATTAACACACATTTTACAAATCGTATATCTTTAAGTATCAGTTCTCAATACGAATGCTTTATGCACAGTTATTTGGTTTCATATTGCTGCGTAAACTCAAGAAAATATTTACTGTGACGATTCAATGGTAACAGTGGCCAGGCCTTTACAAGGAGATAAATTAACATCATTTTAATTTGTAATTTGTGTGAAAATGATAATTACAATATTAATTATTCATTTCCACACAGTTACATGGTTTCAAGTATTGAATTTAATTTAAAGAATTTGCACAGTTATATGGTTTCAGTTATTCAGATATAATTCGAAAAGATATCTTAACAATATATATATATATATATATATATATATATATATATATATATATATATATATATATATATGTATATATATATATATATATATTTGATGCAAATATGACATTGAAAGGACTTCCTTACCGCTGAATAAGATGATTCAGATGAATCAGATGATAAGATTGGATGCTTATGCACCACCATATGTCTTTGTGGATCTGCAGCAGGTTTGATGAGTCATTTGAGGGCTCATGCAAGGAAGGGTTCTGGTGGTGGAGTTGTGGGATTGTGATGGACGGCAATGATCTATAAAGATTATGCTATTGCTATTGCTATGCTATGCTTTGCTATATATATATATATATATATATATATATATATATATATATATATATATATATATATATATATATAATGGTATCCTGAATTACGAAATCTTCTAATTACGACGTAGAGTTAATTAACAAGAAGAAGAGAAACTTGTCATCTCGTGGATTTTGCCGTCCCAACTGATTACAGAATGAAAATAAAAGAACCCGCAAAAATAGATAAATACTTGGACCTGTCCAGAGAACAAAAGAAAAACCAAAAAAATATTTATAACAATTACTTTTTGTATTAATTGTAATTAGTACCCTTGGAACGGTCCCAATGAATTAAAAAAAAAGAGTATGGGTGAATTAAAAATCAGAGAAAGAAACGAACCCATCCAGACAACAGCCAGATTAATATTGGATAGAATACTCAGAAGAGTCCTGGAGACCTGAGTAGACTTGTTGTCACTACGCCTCCAGTGAAAGACCAACGGCTAGGCTGGGTGTGAAAAACTTTCAAGGAATGAAATGATGATGAACCATTTCCTTTTGACGTATACTTTCTTGTCAGTAGAAAAGCAGGAAATAGATGTTTATCATGTTTGCATCTGATATACTCATTTAAAATACCATTTAAAATAACTTTTCAATAATCTTTGGTATTTCTATAACCGAATATGTGTTCTATTCTAAACTCTGCTTTAGGAATTTAAACATTTCTGACGGATTTGCTTTGCATTGTTTTCCACTTGAACTCTTTAAAATCGCATACTTTAGTATAGAGCTCATAAAAAAAACCGTGTCTAACTTCTATAATTATCTCCCTTGAATATCACATCAATTATCGCACGAAGCTCCTAAATAGCACAAGGTAAGTGACTGAAAGTATATTGTTTTTAGTTTTTGCTTATGTTTCGTCGTTTACTTAAGGAAATTGTGCTAGAAGCCTAACAAAAAAAAAATGGAAAAGTAATAGGCAGAAAAATAAGTAAATACTTGAGAGTCACGGAATAGAAATAATAACGTTTTTGCACGCACGCAAACATTTTCATTGGCTAGTATACAATTGCCAATTCCCATCGGTAAAAAATAAATTGAAAAAACTACAGTCTCATGCATTGATGTTATCACGTGCGTACGCACATCCGTTTATTGCTTTAAGTTCCCTGGCGCAGTTTTAGAGCTGACACTAAAATACTGATAATTACTATGACACCCTTAGTCTGGCATAAGGACATACTATCTTAATGCATTTGTAAAGACTGTGTCGTCTTATTCTTCCAATATCTTCCTTGGAAATCATCATCCGAAATCGCGGCCTCGGATTCAAAAAGCGGAGCCTTACCCTACTCACAGTCCCTGTATGAGCAGTGAATAGAATACGACGAATATACTCCATGCCGATAGATAAGAACCTAAACACTACTGAAAATATGGTTTTATGATACGAAGTCAAAAAGAATCTGTATCAAATTCTAGAGCTCTGGGAAGTATACGCCGCCTCTTAATTGCCATATTAGTTCAGTATGAGCTCTAATTATAGTACATTTTAAGACACCATCCATGGGTAAAATAGATATTTTTGAAAGTTATTAGAAATGATGGGAATACATGAAACCAAATAACTGTCTTCAAAAAAGATAATTCTTTAATATGAATAATAGGTGAAACCATATAATTCTGTATAAATTATTACTATTAAAAATAGTTAATTGAAGTGCAATCTTAATCGATGAATGGTTTAGTCAGGAACAGATTCATTACCTTGAAAAAAAAACACTGATTTGTATTTAGATACTACAATATTAACAGTGAGAGTTTAAATTATTTCATAATCCATATCATAAATGATTTGGAAAATTTTCTTAAGTCCATCATCTGTATATGTTTCATTTGAACGGCACCAGACAAAATATGATATTAATATAAACATGCACAAAATATAATATTAAAAAGAATAAAGAAAGGAAAGAGATTAAAAGAAATACTTCTGTGGCCAAGGAAACTACACAGTTGTTATTATTTCTATCAGTATTCCTAAGCAATTTCTAAAAAAATCATAATTTTGAACACCAATACGTAAAACAGTTACACTATCCATGCATCAAAGTCTGGTCTAAAAATCAAATCTAAAAGAACAAAAAATGACTGGAATGGTTATCTTTCTCATTTAACCTTCTGATATAATGACACAAGTCAAACACCTCACGCAAAGTTAAAAAGAAAATTATCTTTGAAGCGATCACGCTAACAATCGGGCTTAGTGTCTTTCTTCTTCTATTTACCTATGTCTGGCAAAAGGCCAATAAAAGCAATATAAACGTGATACACAAATAGATTGACTATGCCCTATCCCATGGAAGGGAAATATATGTTTTTATTTTTGTTCAATGGAATATCAACATTTGCGTGTTATTAAATGCCAAAACCATACTTATAGAAGTAGGGGTACTATTTTCTATAGAAATAGAAGAATAGTTCATAACATTTTCAATTGTATTAGTCTGAATAGGAAGGTAATAGCCTTACTGGGGTTCGAACCCGCTTACAACGATGTCGCAGTCCAACACGTCAGCTACTACACCACGACAACTACTCACAGGTAAATATATTCACCCAAAACGTATAACAATTCAAATTTAATAAGAGGAAATGATCAGACACACAGACATAAGCACGTACGCACACGCACACACACTTACACTTACACAAACACACAAGCACGCACACACACACTTACACACGCAAACACACACATAAGCAAGCACCCCAACCACACATACACACACACAGAATTTGAAAGACATGAGACAGAACAAATTGAGCTACTTAGTAGCAACACTTCAGTTCGAGCAATCTTCTGATGATGGGATTTTTTATCCCGAAATATTAAGAATAAAATGGTAGGTTAGCAAACAGCATCATAGTTCCCTACTTTTTTCTTTACACTTGCATTGTGACAGCCTTCAAAACCAACCAACAAACCAATATAAACACAATGCTCCAAGCAAATTACAAAACCCTTGTATAGAAAGACGTTAATTGTTTGATGAGAATTGTCATCAGAAATCGATTCGACGAGCTGAGTTCAAATCCAAGACAAGTCTGATCATCTTTCACTTCGCGCTAATGCTTTTAGGAAAGGTATGAATCCATCAAGCTATGGATAAATAAGAGAGCATACTGGGCATTTTTAGAAATGGTGCGTTAAGGAGAAGGAAATATTCTATACCGAGATAAAAATGAGGACAATAGTCCGAATAATCCAAATAATCCAAATTATCAAGCTTCATTTAAAAAATTCAGATAAATAGTGTAGATAACAATAAAGATGAGGACAATAGTCCGAATAATCCAAATAATACGAATTATCAAACCTCTTCTCAAAAATTCAGAGAAATTGTGTAGATAACAATACAGATTAGAACAATAGTCCGAATAATACAAATAAAACAAATTATCAAGCCTCATTTAAAAAATTCAGAGAAATAGTGTAGATATCACTAAAGATGATGCCAATAGTTCGAATAATTCAAATAATACGTATTATCAAACCTTATCTCAAAAATTCAGAGAAATAGTGTAGATAACAATAAAGATTAGGACAATAGTCCGAATAATACAAATAATACAAATTATCAAGCCCCATTTCAAAAATTCAGAGAAATAGTGTAGATAACAATAAAGATGAGGACAATGGTCCGAATAATTCAAATAATACGTATTATCAAACCTTATCTTAAAAATTCAGAGAAATAGTATAAATAACACTATAACACTGCAGCAAAAGTTAAGCCGGTGGAATGAGCTATTGTCGGTATCAATCGGACATCGAGACAGTCTATTCACTTTTCACTTGCGCTAGACCAGGGATATGTTTTTTGCGTCTGATGTGGAGCACCACACCTACCGCCCAGATCCATGATGTGCTACTCATGTGCTGAGTTGGCGGGGACCGGTGTCCAACTTGAAACCTTTGGATTCATAGGCGGATGCTCTAGTGAATGAACGAAACCGGCCCATAACTGTATCTCACTTAAGTAGTTGAAATTGCGCTACATATTCTTCGTGGGAATAAAAACTACAAAAAAGCATATAATTTTTTCTCTCTCAATGTATTTCTCTCTTGCAATGTATTTCTCTTTTACTTTCTTTCTCACAAGTGTATGTATCTCTCGCAAATTGAAAGCTGAAAACGGTCTTAATCAGTAGTACATAGTGATCTATGCAGAAGAATGCAGAGAAACCTCACAATATTTCATAGCATAGGGATGGAAGAAGTGTGCTATTAATCTTTTTCCAAAAAGTATTACAGCAAAATGAATGCAACTTCGGTATGGATCAACTGTGGTTAATTGATAACATTTTCTTTGACAATAAAGTGTGTCTTTGAAAGCAGGTAAACAGTACAATGTGAAACACTCCCTCACGCCCTCTCTCTCTCTCTCTCTCTCTCTATCTCTCTCTCACAAAGACACACATCTCTCTCTCTCTCTCCCTCTCTCTGTAAATACGTACACAAAAAAGATTACATTTGTTTTTACTTTATTCTCATTAATTTCAATATAAAATTATATATAGGATTGCTTTAAATACGTTTGAGAATAAAACATTGATATTAGAAATCAATAACACCAAGAAACTATTTATTTAACCGGTTTTATTAAAACTAGTATGCAATTTAACCTCAGCATTTTAACATCATGTAAACCTTTATTTCTTAGTGATATATAACACATATTGCAGGATTTTAAACTCATCAATAATATTGGTTGTTTTCAGGTACATCTATATCAATATTAATACATTTGGTAAATATATATTTATCTATATATAAATAAATAAATATATATGTATCTATATATTTATAATATATATATATATATATATATCTGTGTATATATATATATATATATATATATATATATATATATATAAGTCTTTTTCATAGTTTGTTTGAAGCATCGTATGTATGTGTAAAATAGAAATTTGAAGGCAATTGACAATGCAATGGAATAGGTATCCAACACCATATATTTTAAATGTTCGAGTTCTTCCGTGATGACATCGCGGAAAAAACCTGAACATTGCAAATATATGGCATTCCTTCAACTTAATAAACAACAAACGATTACGCCAGCGCCGTGGGATAAGTACTAAAAAACACAAGTACTTCTAAAACCTCTGATGATGGGATTTATCCCGAAAATATTTAGGAAAAAAAGGTAAATAAACATCATTTTCAACACATTGCATTGTCAATTGCCTTAACATTTCTATTTTATATATATATATATATATATATATATATATATATAATATATAATTTGGGAGAATATATTCTTAATTGACCTAATTTTTGAAAGTTAATTAATTAATAGGTACGACTTCAATCAAGCACATATTCTCCCAAAAATTGTCGACTAAAAAATAGCCATATCATAAACACATCGCTAATGTCTATTTACTTATGATATATATATATATATATATATATATATATATATATATATATATATATATATATATTATATAGTTGTAAAATTATTTTGAAAAGTCATGTTTGTGGACTAAGATCCTGAGAATGAAAATAGTATTACCATTAAAATAATTAATTTTTAATAATTCGTTCATTTTCTAGGTTCCAAATAATGGCTGAAATAAATATGTTAGCAAATTATTTGCTTCGACAGATAAAATTAATATCATATAAACGTATACAAACAATTCACAATTAACTAAGCAATGTTAATATAACCGTACAATGTACGTAATTACCTGACATGTAGCTATGAAATAATCTCAGATTATTTGCCATGTATTTAAAATCTATGTATTAATTAATCAGTCATATTAATGGTGATTCTAATGACGCTATTTCATTTATATATACCTTTATCAGTTACTTGCAAATGTCTGTGTGTTCCACTCACTGTGTTATTGTTTGTCTCATTCCGCAAGTATAATTACAGGCGAACCTGGCGTATTTGCAACGTTAGTCTGACAAATTTGAGACGAAGAAATGTAAACAAATTCTTTGAGCTGCCAATTGCATAGAACCAGTAATAACCAATTAGGCATAGCTAAACTTGTATTTTTAACTCACATTCATTTTGACGTAGTTTTGCTAGGTGTCAGATGAAGATAACGTATCCTCAATTCATAGTATGATTGCTTAAAAGATAGAGAATAGTGAATATCAGTCACCAACAAAACATGAGGATATTTTCCATACACTATTGGTATGCTATATTGGACAAAGTCAAAAATGGTGTTCTCTACATACTATATTCAGAATTTTGTTTTAAGATAATTAGTTTGTGTAATACAAATAATAATATGAATTCGTATAATTTACAATTTCATAACTTTGATTGAATCTTAGAATTTAGTATCAGCCTTTATCAAGAATCGAAATAATATAGAATTTTGACATATATATTTTTCATTTGATTATATGTTTGAACAATTGTTAAAGCAGTTATATCTATTAATAATGGAGATTCGCTTCTGGTTTTTGTCTGTAACAAAAATTACGTCACTGCTTATGTCACATTACCGAAAATCGCAATAATTTGAACATGCAAATTAGACAGTCCTCATTTTTTTAAAAAACAAGTTTTAATAAATACATGACTGGTATTGTATATCTATATATAGTTTGTTTTATTTTAATACATATTTAAAGTTTACATTTCAAATCGTTTTATTTTTTAATCCTTTAATGAATTTGATGATTTTACTTATTTAGGGTACAAACTGGCTGACATTGAATTTTTTACACCCAACCCTGAGGCAATATGTTTCAAAAATCTATTTTTACATCGCCCGGAGGGTGTTTTTTTATTTTGTACTAGTCTTATTAATTTACTTTAGTGACAGTCAGTTTCTAGTCTATATGATCATCCGACCATTTTTCGACTATGTCTACGCTATTCTGAGATAAACATATACTGCATCACCCATATTGAACACTCTTTATGTATAAATATAGCAAGGACCCTTTCTCATCAAAACGGCCATCAATAAAGCATCATGCCTAAAAGACAAGTGCTCCGCAAATACAGACAAAAAATCAACGATCGAATCCCAATGGCCAACACCTGTACAAACTAACCCAAACACTAAAAAAAGACTAAAAAACCAACAAGGAGACCCCAAAATAAAATCTACTTTCCATAAACTACCTACCAATGTCAAAGCACAACCACCAAATCTACGTAATCCGCTCATCCCATCCAAAAACACCTACACAAAAACGCACACAATGGTAACTACAAATGTAACACATGTAACAAGCCAATATGTCTCTCATGTAAACAGCTAGTAACAGACTACTCATTCATAATATCACACACCAGCATAAGTTCCCCCAACTTACTTGCCACTGCACCAGCATCATATACTACATCTTCTGCACCAAATGCAATGACAGTGGATATATAGTAGATACACAAACAGCCTTCAGACTTATATTTAACAACCAGAAATTAACCATTTGCCAATATGTATCCATAGCGAAGCACGTTAACAAGCCACAACACACATTGGCCAACCTAAAATTAATCATAATAGATCACAACTTTCCATTTACTCAAAAGCGCAAACAAAATGGATAGTACACGTCCGAACACATACACAAGGTTTTAACTCAGATCTAGGGATTTTAAATTCTTACAAATAGTTAAATTTATCCCCACCACACATAAAACAGTCCACAACCTACCTACAGGCCCTATTTTACCCCCACTCCAGCCACTTACAATCCAGCTGTGTAATTAACAAAAAGAAGGGGGCAGCAAGGAAAACAACATCAAAGATAAGCCTAGACAAAAGCAACCACAGACATTAAATAATAGTCAGTCTAACACAAACTTTTCCTAAAGAGGGATGTTCGCTCCTCGGAATATCGATAAATAAATGGGATTTCAAATATATTAATCAACACAAAGTCTCAGATCTTCATTTAATTCCTTCATTTCCTTCATGCCTCTTAACAACCAAAATATCAATATCAATATCAATATCAATATCAATATATATATATATATATATATATATATATATATATATATATATATATATATAATGAATAGTGAATGAAAAAAGGAGAAAAGTATTTGCATGGAAAGGTGCTCAATGCTAATAAAGCAAAGCAGATTTATAATCAATGGTAATATTATGGTTTTACACTCATAACTTGAAGTTTCATGGTAATCCAATCATCAGATGAGATCAATGGTTGAGATGTCAAAAACCAGTCGTGAAATGGTTGAGATGTTAAAAACCAAATTTTTTAGCGTTTATATGAAGCGTTTTCACGCGATAGGAAATATAAAGCTAAAAATTGTTTTTTTTTAAACTGTGACTAGTTTAACGCTTATGTGACGTGGATCGTGTTCACGTGATGTAATGTCATGACGTTAAATTTGTATTTAAAAAACATTATAATCAAACAAACTTGCATTGGTGTTAATGCACGCGGTGTTCAGATTTTTTTTTAAAAATAAATAGGAGAGCGAAAATTCAGGGATCAATTAGGGTCAGGTGGTAAGTGACACAGTAGAAATTTGTTCAAATGCCTACATTTCGAAACGAGTTCACTTCTCTTATTTAACAAGTTATTGCTTGTATCTTTGTAATATACACAACTTTCGTAAATGCGATCTCTGCTTAGAAGAAAAGTTGTGTATATTACAAAATACAAGCAATAACTTGTTAAATAAGAGAAATGAACTCGTTTCGAAATGTAGGCATTTGAACAAATTTTTACTGTCACTTACCACCTGACCCTAATTGATCCCTGAATTTTCGCTCTCCTTTTATTTATTTAAAAAACAAATCATCTGAACATGAAACTTCAAGTTATGAGTGTAAAACCATAATATTACCATTGATTATATATATATATATAATATATATATATATATATATATATATATATACATGTGTTTGTGTGTATCTGTGCGTGTTTGTGTGGGAGATATGTTATATATATATATATATATATATATATATATATATATATATATATATATATATATAAGTTAAAAGAAAGGAAATGAATCCGACAATATGAGTAAGAAAAGGTGGAATGAAAACATCACACAATGCTGTTAAAGAAGAAAATATTATAAATTTTTTCTTCTTTAACAGCATTGTGTGATGTTTTCATTCCACCTTTTCTTACTCGTATATATATATATATATATATATATATATATATATATATAAACCATATCCCCCCGCATACAAACACGTACAGATACACACACACACACACACACACACACACATATATATATATATATATATATATATTATATATATATATATGTATTGATTATTTTGTTATATGTACATACATAAATACATGCAAACATTTGCCTCATAAAATATTGAGTTTATCAACTATATCTTGTTTATAATAATGAATTATTATCATCAAAATTTGTTATCAACATACTTAGCAAATATTCACACATATACACTGCGTTTCAAATTATTAAGGTGTTGATATTTACATTTTTACCAAAAATTACCAGTCGGAAATTTAAACTTTCGAAACATAATGGGAATATATATATATATATATATATATATATATATATATATATATATATATATGTTAGCTGTATAAAAACTGTATTGTTCTGTGCTACAGGAAACAAACACCAGCCATTTGCAATATTAACACGATATAGAATTGTTCCAGACTAAAAGCGATTGTCATTATAATCATGTAATATTAAGGTTCGAACATGTGACTTGATTCCTTCTGAGAAAAATTTTATAACATCTGAAATTTCCGCAGGTAAATCTACATTACAAATATCCAAAATAGTTGTAAAATATTACTAAACTGTCAAAATATTTTTTTGCAGCTCCTACGAAGATATGTAAGAGGGCTGGTAAAGGTCAATTGAGCATTGTTTCCCGGCATTCTTCGTCAAGAATGAAACGTGAAGCTGTAAACCATTCATGCCAGCACAATGGAGCACTTTCAGGAGCATTGAAGAAGCAACAGTGGCCAGATGTACTCGCAATCGTCTTCAGAAAAAGGTTGGAACATCAATTGAAAAAGTACATATAAATTACAAACGCGTTTGAAATGGGCAAAGGAGAAAATGAAGGTCGTTTTTTGTTCACTGAGGGAATTCGGGCAACACTTGATGGCCCTGGTGATTTAAACAAAGGTTGGGTCGTAAATGGACGTGAGTGACATCACAGCGTAGGGCGCCAACAAGGAGCAGTAGGTATTTTAATTTGGGCTGATATTTCTGCAGGTGTCATGGTTGGACCGTGGAGAGTGCCTGGCGGTATTTAAATGATCGCAGATGTTTATATAGACTTCCTCAAAGCGCACCTGGAATATTGAATGAAAAAGCAAATAATGATATTCAGGAGAACCATCATATTTATGAAAGTTAATATTCCTTCTCATTCAGCACATAAAACTACGGAGCATCTACAAAAAATAGGCTTACGTGGATCTCGGATGATGAAATTGCCGACCGGATGCTGATTTAGATGCAAGGATGGCTTGTGACAGGATATAGTAAATATATCACGTGAAATTTCATAAGATGAAATCAAGAAATTGACATGTTCGATGGACCGGGGCCTTTTCCAAGTCATTTCAAAACAGGATTTCTTTTGCATTTTTTTTTATTACCCATCGTATTTAATTTGACTCAATAATAATTTAAGTAAATGTTCCCTTTTTTAGAACCTTACAATAGATTCGGAGTAGGTATATATATATATTATATATATATGTTGCCGTCATATTCTGAGAATTTCGTTAAATTCCACGAAGTAGTTTCTGGATTTGATTGAAAAGTGCCACCTCGTTAATAATTGGTAAGGCAGTGTTCATATGGAATTATTTATAGTAACTGTATCTAAAAGTGACATAATTACATTCTGGGGAGTAAATGTTCTATACCTATGCTAATAATTCTTGTCACTTAAGTCAGAAATTCTTGCAGCAGTTGGGAATTTATAATCTTCGGTATGCATGTCATTATTATCGCAAATGCATTCCACTTGTAAGATAACAGAAAAAGTCCAAGAAACGGTAAATAATATGAGAAAAGTAACTATGTAGTAGAAACTACTGAAAATAGATTCCTGTCGGTGTTGGGGGGGGGGTTTAATTTAAAGAATGGGGACTATTTTAAAACAAGTTACGCCAGGAGCGTCGAAATATTCACAAGCACACAAATATGTAAACACGAATTTGAGATTTAACACTGGGTAAGTAGCTTATAGAAGTACATTACAGAATGTACTGTTATTCTCATGTGATGGTTTGATAATAAATAAGATGTAACTCATTTATTCTCTAAAGAACTCTCTCTCTCTCTCTCTCTCTCTCTCTCTCTCTCGCTCTCTCACTGTATGTATATATATATATATATATATATATATATATATATATATATGAGAATATATTAGTTCATATATTCAATT
>CM042145.1:73855654-73868154 GCA_023376005.1 Doryteuthis pealeii
ATGTTACCATTCCAAACCCATAACTGATAATCGCTATCACCATTTCTTACTACAAGTAAAAATAAGCGGTCTTAAATTAAAAAAAAAAGGTGCAAGTTCCAAATCAATTTATTTTGTTATAAAATCAAGATTTGTGATGTTTTGCGATAAAAAAATTGTACGAATTAAATGTGTAAAGAAAACATTACATTTTTATGGTAACCATGTTTGTTTCGGTAATGTTAATATATGCTTCTTTTTTTTCATGATTTTTATGTTTCCTACAGTTTTTAATACAAAACAATAAATCAAGAGTTTATTAGAAAATAAGTTGATTAAAATTACATTTTCAGCTACCAAATTATCCAGTTGTATTATCTCACTAATTATTTCATTTGATTATTTTTTTAGTAAATAAATTGTCTTTCGTTTACTTTAATTGCCATTTATATTTAATTTTACTTACATTCATTTACATCTTTTAAATTATCTGGCCATATTTCTTCTTTATTAAATTGTACGGCCAAAATGTTCGCGCATATCGCAAAAATGCGTCCTGGCCTCCTACCTTAAAAAAAACAAAAAAAAAACGCTGCGCGATGCTGAAAATCCGACCCATGCTACTTATGAACTCCCTAGCTGTTTGAATGCGTTTTTCCCGAAAGGTTAATGCGAAACTCGGTCGTATTTGTTTAAAAAATTCGTGACAGTTGTTTGGAATTAAAATAAAATGAAAATACCGAAAAATAAAAAGATATTGTAAAAGGCGGGGATAATGAAAAAAAAACAAACCTGGAGGTGGCTAACTTTTTAACGCCTTCAAACCACTTAAAAAGTTATTTGTCGATAAAAACGCCTTCAAACCGCTAAAAAACTATTTTAAAGAGGGGTAGGTTAAATATTTACATTTACTTGTCGAGAAAAGACTTGCAAAATATCGCTTTCATATTGCATTAACTTTTCGGGAAAAACTCAAACAGATAGGGAGTTCATTAGTAGCACGGGTCGGATTTTCTGTAGTCACCGCTTAGCGTTTATTGGGGGGGGGGCAGGAGGCCAGGACGCATTTATGTGATATGCACCAAAATGTTGGCTAATTTTCAATGTAAAAACAGATTAAAATGATTTAAATCCATTATTTAAGGTCAGATTTTTGTTTTAGTCGAAAAGTAGTACCATAATGAGCATCTGTAAATATATATATATAAAATAAAATATCTAATTTTTTAATACACTTTTAAACAATTAAATTTGTCCCAAAAGGCGTTTTTACTGTTTAAGTTAATGACCCTAAAAAAACTGTCGCACAATCTTTTTTAAGAAAAATCATAGCTGAAGCCGGCTCTTTTTTTATTTGCTTCTAGTAATTGTGTGGAGATGTTATTCTGATGATCACAACTGAAAGAAACTGATAGTCAACAAGTGTCGTTGACTCTGTGTCTAGCCTATTATAATTTAGATCAACAAATATTATACCACAGATACTGTGCTCTCCATACTCATGAATATACCAAACTACAATATATATATATATATATATATATATATATATATTTATTTATTTGTTGAATTTTTTAAATATAAATGTTTTTCATAAGCAACTACCCAGGTTTCAGGTTATTTCACCATCGTCAGGCTGCTAATAGATCTTCTGGTGTTTATGTGAAGACATTTCTTGCTGTGAACAGCAAAACATGTATTCACATAAACACCATAAGATCTATTAGCAGCCTGACGATGGTGAAATAACCTGAAACCTGGGTAGTTGTTTATGAAAAACATTTTTATTTAAAAAATTCAACAAATAGATAAATAAAGCTCCTACAAATTTGTGGTTGAGCACTGTGTTTCATCCCCAAAATTTTATATATATATATATATATATATATATTATATATTATATATATATATATGTGTGTGTGTGTGTGTGTGTGTGTGTGTAATCATATAATTTGCATCAACTTTTAAATATGATACTAAATTCCCTTCTTTAATCTAATTCATACATTGATTTTTATCAAGAGATTGATGGGCAACATGCCCGATTAGATTTGTTAAATTTGTTTGTCTTTCATCGTGACTCACACTTTATTTAGCGCAAATTATTTAGTGATAGAAATAAATGCCTGTGCGTATTGGTCAAAGGTTGCAGTAAATTAAGCCTAAATTGCCTTTCTCCTCTGGGATTATCTATGGGCCAATCCGATTAATGAAATATAACAACTGAGAGGAAACAGGAAACTGACCGAATTTGGCATAAGATGTTACGTCCTTCATTCACTTTCTTAAACCATAATCGAAATATTGTTCTGTACATTTTACTGGTCGTAGTCGATTCTAATGATCTCCTGTTGAAATAAAAGAAGGTTAACCCAAGAATAATTAACCAAATGAGCTGTTCATTTTGATTGGCTGAATTAATTTCTCTAATTCCTCTAACCCTACTGGTAGGGCTTGAAATACTCTGACGATATCTCTTCCCAAAAACGAGGTGTCCTATTTTATGATATTAAATTGATTCTGATGAATCCTAAAGGAGTGTGGAGTACCTCGCCGTTATCATTAATCACAGATCCACTCTGACACGTAGATTTATACTTGTTATTTTCCTATGGATCAAATGCATATGTGTACAAATTATTCGTATTCGATCGGATCATGTGCACCCCAGCCCCCGAAAACAACTGCACCAAAAATGTAAATATTACCGTCAGAGAAATGGGATCCCCTGACAGATACGCCTGAAATAACATTAGACGGGTTGTCATGCCGTTAAAATCAATCTCATTAGAGCCCCAAATAACGATGAGGTGTTATGGTTTAACGATCGTCGCATTTATTTTGGCGCGAAAAATTCGGAAGGTAACAAAGATCTTTTCCGGAAGAAGTTAAAAAGCGGAAGCGAGGATTTCCGGTCGGAGAGACAAAGGGGTTAAGATGCTGGAAATAGGAGGGGCGTAGGCGTTTGAGATATACAAAAGGCAAGACGGTTCGACCCGACGCGAACAGTCAGGAGGAAACGGTGAACGGACTGACCGACGCTCACGGTCCATCGCTGCCAGCGGGCAGTGAGGCACGCCCACTCCTTCCACCCCCCGATCGCCAGCCTGCAACATTAGTAGTTCCCATATCAAGCTCGTCACCCACACGCATCACGAGAGAATATAAAGAAATAAGCTAAAGTTTGTTACAATGCCCATGTGTTGAGTCTCTACGCCGACTACTAACCTACCCGATTTAGCAGCGGGAATGAGAATAAGAATTTGATGGCTATGCAACAGAGGGTATTCACGGCGAGTAGAAATTAGAGACCAGTACGAGTAACGTAGTATGAAACGCGATTACATTTGCACACCAAAGAGTGTTTGTAAAGCGACTATAGTCTCAGATGAGGCAGGTTCTCATTGCTTCAAAAATCAGAAATAAACAGTTTATGTTATCTTGATCTATCATTATATTGATGAGTTCTAAATTGTAAAATGATAGATGGAAAAAGATAATAAACATAAAAAGGCGTGTGCGTATGTTTGCCTGTCTGTCTGTCTGTGTGTGCGTGTGTTTGCGAGTGAGAGAGAGATTGTAAGGTGTGGGATCACTGAGATTTACGATGAAGTCAATTTACACAATATATAACGTGAGGGAAAAATACTAGATATTTTTTTCGTCGTTATTGAAAACTAAATTAAAAGTGACAGGAATAAAAAGGAAAAAAGATAACGTTATTTATTTAGAAAGGTCAATCCCGACAGTTCAAATACGGACGGTCATAAAGTCATATAAGCTCAAGAGAACATTTGGAATTTACTTAACGTTTACACCATCGTGACAGTATTGTTTCGTGTTTAATAAAACATTTATTATTTTCTCTCGATCCATAGAAATAATAAAGGTAATATATTTTGCTTTATATCATGTTTACTTCTATTGAAGTCAGCCTACTGTTGGTTTTAATAACAGCAGCTAAGTAGAACTCTAGCAGTGTCCAAGACAGCTGTTTATAAATAGGAATCAAGAATGATCCATTCATGAATCAGGGTGATTTGGGTCATTCCATTTCTTGAGTTCTGATTGTTGCTTGACTGGTTGATTTGAATGACACTGTGGAGTCTTATATATACTTTGTCCTTTTGCAGTGGACTTTGTAGCATTTCGAGTTTGTATTGAGTTACAATCGCTTGCTGCCTTGTCTTCCCAGTTCGACGGTAAGTGGAACTGGTTCTGTCGGGTTTATGGGCATTTTCACTACTTGAAAGCATATGTGTGTAGAAAATTCCTATTAGGAAATAGAAGTGGTTACTTGAAATACAATAATTGTTTTGGCTTGATTTTTGTTTGTTTTATGGCAGAGCAAACTTGGTAGGTTATTCAATGCTAAAGACATATTTGTAGACGAAGAGCCGTGGTACTATTTAACCTATAGCTAGAGGTTCATACATTTTCATAAGTATTAGACCGGAAGTGAACGAAATTGCACTACTGGAGTCGAACTCGTTTACTAATATATCACAGTTGAACACATTAGACATTACACCTTTACTATCCCCTATAAAAAAAGTAAAGTCGTCGGGGCGGCCTAAAGTCGGTATCAGCCGGGCAGCGAGGGCAGCCAGTCAGCGAGGGAGTCTATCACCTTTTCAATAGCGCCAGACCAAGGAGATTGTTTTTAGCATCTGGGGTGCATCTGGGGTCACACCTACCATCAGATCCTTACTTTACCGCACAAATCCTTATGCTAGTCATTCGCTGAGTTGGCGAGGACCAGTATCGAACTAGGAACATTGTGGTTTCTAGCTCAACGCTCTACCGACTCAGCTAACCCAGCCCCTGAGAGTGTACGAGGAGTGACGAGAGACGGACAGTTCGTCGTAGTAGTCGGGCGGGGGTCGCGACAGTGACAGCAGCCGAGGGAGGGAGAAAAGGGAACGGCGAGACGTAAGACGGCGGTCTCGCGCACCCTTATCCTCATCCTTTCTCTCTGCGCAACCCCGTAAACAGACCTGCAAGTGCAGCGCCACCTCTCGCCTATAATGTTGCATAAATCATTAATATTTGATTGAAATATTTTAAATCATACAACAGTATGTACATTATTTGTATTATATAGGGATACTTGATAGTATCAAACTCTGGGTAAAAAAAAAACAAAAACAAGAAATACACAAACTATAATAATGTAAATCTTCAATAGAAGTGATTTTTTTAACTACTAGGCCTAAAATAACCCTAGATGGGTTGACATGTTGTTAGAATAATCAATTAATCAATCAATCAATAACGTAGTAACACAACACTCGCAAACAATCGCAAAAATCAATAATCCAGGTTAGTTCATAAAAGACTGACGCATACAAAATTGATCCTTTAGTCTTTTGAGTCATAGAATATAGTCCAAATAAATATATCTTAGCTATTTGCGAAAAAAGGATATCTTTTGACTATTTTCACAGATACAAAGTTGCACCTTAATTTGACCACTCTCTATAATTTTGTTCAAGGTTTCCCGGGTTAATTCTTTTATCACTGCACGAATATTATTCTTGAGTAGTAGAAATCTCCCAAGATAATTCAAACTTTCACTCCTTTACATAACCAAACAAAAAAGAAGGCAGATAGAGAAAGTAGGAGTATGAGTCGGGATCATTCGTTGAGTGTATATGGGGTGGTATTATTGTGAATGTTTTCCCATTTAAAATCTGCGTTACCTGAAATACGATTATCGACATAATATATTTTGTTTCTGAGACTATTTTAAACAAAAAATACTACATAACGGTCAAGCAAACGTTTGATAGACGATCCGAACCAATATTTTATACAGCAAATACTCTCATGAACAACCATAAACCCATGTTATTATCATGGACAGATATCTCATTAAAATGACGTTAACTATACCGTAAAAAAAGGAATAACGCATTATCGCATGATTTGCTTGGCTGTAAGTCGTCGGGGCGGCCTAAAGTCGGTATCAGCCAATCAGCGAGGGAGTCTTTCCCCTTTTCACTAGCGCTAGACCAAGGAGATTGTTTTGGCATCTGAGGTGGAGCGCTACACCTACCATCAGCTCCTTACTTTGCCGCACAGATCCCTGTGCTACTCATACGCTGAGTTGGCGAGGACCGGAATCGGACTAGAAACCATGTGGTTTCTAGCCCAACGCTCTACCGACTGAGCTAACCCGGCCCTATTGCTTGGCTGTAAAGTGTCAAATATATGTGAAATGCAGATAAAATAGTTTATTTAAACTGGATGTCGATTAATAAATGTTCGATTCATGCACCTATGTTAGAAAGATATCGACATTTTTCTGAAAAAAAGACTATTGAAAACCATAGAAGGGCAAACTTGAAATCTGATTATTACTTTTGGGTTTAATAAAGAAAATGACATAAGAAGGATAACAATTCCCATTTACCTGTCTCTGTCTCTCTAACCTACATTTACTCACATTTACACTCATGTTTACGATTCCATTTCCGATGACGTGAAGTTACCATATACAGTGACATATAAAACAAAGAGACACAAGAGAACATGCTTGAACTATTTGTCCCGTCGCCGTTTGCCTTCTTTGATTTACAACAACAATTGCACGTGTAATTTAGTCAGTCTCCCCATTTCTAGTAGACTTGCATAACTATCAGGGTAACCACGAGAAACGGTCGCACGAAAGTTGTGGATAAAAAAAAAAGGTTTAGTCAGTCAAGCAATACTCAGCAGAGGAAAGGTAAGGAGCTTACATTTCGTATTTAGCGAGACCGGTCCCGTATTAGGGGTGGGCTAAGATTTAGTAAAGCACGAACAGTTCCTTCATCGACTCAAATCGACCATTCTACGTCTATCTAACTTGATACTCGTCTAGAGGGAGGCTGAAATACATTAAGTAAGTGATATTTTTTCTGTCACCACTTGTCTGCATTTGATCCTTTCCTATGAACTTGTCAACTATTTATCTCGTCCTTCTTTATTAGACACTGCAATGCAGTAGACAGCACTCTCTCTCTCTCTCTCTCCTCTCTCTCTCTATCTCTCTCTCTCTCTATATATATATATATATAAATATATATATATATAATATATATATATATATATATATATATATATATATATATACGGGCGTATGTGCGTGTGTAAAAACGTTCAGTCATCATATGAGGGATGAACGAGTACTGAAGTGAACCATAGATTTGTTTTCACTTAGCATACTGAATAAATTTATATCAAAGAATATATAAATATATATATATATATATATATATATATATAATATATTATAATTCGCTTCATTTGACAAAATGCTCGGAACCACTCCAATTTAATTAAATTAACGTTAGTGAGTGTCGGAATGTATTCGATAAGAAGTCTTTGACTACTGTTTATCTGCTACGAAGTCTTTGCACGTGAAATAATCAACGATACGAATGGAACCTCCCATCTTCTCTCTCTCTCTCTCTCTCTCTCTCTCTCTCTCTCTCTCTCTCTCTCTCTCTCTCTCTCTCTCTCTCTCTCTCTCTGTATTGAAAATCTGTAGAATCTCTGATCTTAAACCTCTTTTGGCCGCTTTTATATCTCATCTCGTTATCACCAAATGTCATACTTAATTAAACTCTATTAACATTCATGCTATCGGGAAAGCTTTCGCTCTCTATAGGAGGCGAGACAGTTTCTTTTATCTAAATGTTCTCCTATTTAAGATATCAACATATAGGTGTGTATACTTCATATATATATATATATATATATATATATATATATATATATATATATATATATATATATGAGAGAGAGAGAGAGAGAGAGAGAGAGATTAGAAATAGATAGATAGATAAAGAGAGAGAGAGAGTGGGAAGAGGGGATGGAGAGAGATGTCTGTGTCTGTGAATATATGAAGCTTCACACGGTGAATGAAAGCTCGTGACCAAGAATAGAGTCAACACCTCATTATATTCGGACGAGATCATAGCACGTTTTATGGCAACCAATATTCTGTAAAAAAAAAAAAAAACGTAGTTGGCATTTATCGATTTAGATATCTTATTTATTTCTTTTCCTTTTTCTTTGGTACGTAATCTTTTAATTTTAAGAGTTTATTATTGTCTACCGAAAGAAATCAAACAAGTTAATGCTGTCTTCGAAAATATATTGAGGCGTATGGTCATGCATTAATATCACTGAAGATGAGAATAAATAAACGGCATTTACAATGTGTAATGCATCCCACATAGTGTAAATTCACTGTACTTTTAATGAACTGGCAGACTTCTTTAAAGTGATACATTTGTAGAAATTTATCATCATGCCCTCCAACACACTCATAGAAAGGGCTAATAATAGTATCACCATTTGCTTAAAATGTTTATTTCAAATAATATTGTGTAGTTATTTTCAGAAATCATTGATTAAAATAGATAACTATCTCTTATCTTAAAAAGTTATGCATGCTATCAAACAAAATATGATACAGACTTAAAACATGTATAGTTACGTATTCCGATAAATGTTAAACATACGCGATTTTTTATTGACTAAAATATCAAGTTATACAATTCCAAACAAAGAATCATTGAACAACCAAATCAAATTTTCTTAAAAGCACAATATGGATGATAAAGTGTACCAGCCGACTAAAAGTGGACAAATGGCTATCAAGCATTGACAAATCAATTTCCACGTCTGTATTTCTTCGTCTCGTTTTAGATTTCAAAAAACTTATGATATATTTTAGGTGGAGTAAAGCTGGATTGAATTTGCAGTTTTGCTTCTCCTCGACTGGTTGAATAACCTTGGGTTCATAAATCTGTCTGTCTCACAGTTTTCCGACATCTGTTGGAGAACAGATTAATGGAATCCTTTCCAAATTATCGCGAAAAGAAAAGTAAATATCGTCGTTGGACTTTGAATGCAATTCAATTGTCTACGACGATAACCATAACAAGATCAGCGTTTGGAACACTGCGCATAGGTAAATACATTTGAGAATGCAACGTGAGTGAATGGGAAAAGTGTTTTCGTATGTACTTAATGGGTAGATGTCTGCGTGAGCGAGTGATTGCACATGTAGATGCATTCGATGTCCATAAAGATACATCGCCCTACAAAAGGCAATTATTTTTGACGATAACTAGTTGTACTCTTTCCTTCCATTATTGTAAACTGAGTTCCAGGCAATTTAATAATTGAATCCTCTAAAAAAACGTTAATGTTTTAAGAGCAAATAATTGCTTTTAGCGACTTTACCAGTCTTCCAGATATATTAATTGTTTTTCATTAAGAGGCTTATGTAGAGACCGGAACAAAGAGTGATCCAGTGGTATTATATCCGGTGAATACGGGGAATGAATAAATACTTGGCCTCATTTGTACAAATGTTTTTGCCTAATCGCTAAATAAATAGATGGTCGGACGTTATCCTAATGGAATATTTTCGCGTTTTCTAAAAGAAAAAAAAAATATTCCGGATACTTGCTTTATTTCCACTTAACATATTTTACGGAACTTTTTTCTCGTACGATTTCTCTCATAATATCATTTTGCTACATTGTGGGTGAGGTTTAGAATACGCATATTTTATTACCTACATGGGGGTATGATTCCAAAAAAAATGGAGTGTCTTAGGTATGACATTATACTGCATTTGAAGAATGTGAAGTACTCATTCATTCTCATTACACAGTGACCCGGCGTGGTAGTGTCCAGAAGAGCTCCATCTATGGGTCCAATGAATGTGTTTAAGAATTATACATATTCGATAGGACACGAAACTCTTATTAACAATTTCCTTACTTCGAGAAATAAAATAACCCTAAACAGGAAATGTAATCAATCAATCAAGCGATCAATATTTTATTCATTTGATAATCGTTTAATTAATAAAGAATATTATATTACGCAGGGGAAATTATAACACTCTTGTATCAAGAACAGAAAAAAAGAGAAATATTGTATTCCATATCTTTAAAGCATAATACTTTAAGATGCTTTCAATTATGATCTAATAAGTTAAGTTGAAATAGTACTTGTTCAAAGGCATCATTTTTTTCTTTGAAAAGTTTTCATCGTAGCAGCCTAGAACGCATTGACATGAAATTTACACAAACAATATATTTTGTTGAAGTTTTTTTTTCGATTGACCTACAATACATTACAATTGGACACATGGCCGAGTGGATTAGGCAGTTTGGTTAAAAGACAGTTCTAAGTGACAGTTATCTCTGGTTCCCGAGTTCAATCCTGAGTGAAAGCAGTTAGAAAAATAATTAATTAGCACAACTCCTACCCCCCAGCTATGGTTAGCGGAATTAGAACGGGACACCCGTGGAATAAATAAAGGGTTAGGTTCAAAGTTCCGTGATGGCTCCCGAATACGACAAGAAAATTCCCGAGTTCAAAAAGAAGGTTCCCGACTCCGACAAGAAATACCCGAAGAAGGCCGGAGGCTATATCGGCCGAAACGTTGTACAAATAACAATGAAGATGGGGACAATAGTCCGAACAACGCTAATAATACTAATCTTCAAGCCTCATCTCAAACATTCAGAGAAATAATACATTACACGTTGCTGAAAACTATCCACTTTTAATCCATCCTCACAATACTTCAAAACACGATTATTTTTAAAGGATCCTTTCAACATATTTATTGGTTTACTTATGAGGAATATATACATGTTTAGGACTAAAACAATCAATCCAATTCAAAGTATGACCATCGCTTGATTTAGATATTGTGAGTATTTTACTGCATCTCTTACATCGAATATTGTTGATAAGTGGGAAGCAAACTTAGTTTGATACTGATGAACCAATCTCGTATATTGTCGTGGGTAATACACTTAGCTCCATTTAAAGTGAGTGTCTATTTTTGGAGTTCTATGGAGTCTGTAATCACCTCTTGATTGTTATTTCACTCAGGTCCATTCTAATACGGAATCGTAGTACCAACGATAGTTATTTACTAATCTTACCTTCGATGTGACACAAGACCGGAAGTATGAAGCAACTGGTGGGACTCGAACTCTCTAAAGATAATTTTATAGTCTAGCTTGCTAAACATTACATTATCCATTGCAACTTAGGTTCACATTCATAAGTCAATTATTTCTGGGCGAATATTCAAATTATTTTGGACCAAACATAATCTGAAGATGTTCATATTACAACAAAGTACAAAGTGATTGAATGTGTAAAATCTTATTATAATGGAGATTGTATGTTTTTCTGTCTGTAACCGAAACTATATTACTATACAAGTCACAATTCCCGTTGTTATCTGCATCCCATTCTCCATGATTTTATTTTTATTTAAACCTCAATTATTAATAAAATTGTTTTACATCATTAAGACTGTTGACCATATCTACATACAAATAACATGCAGTTGTATTTATATATACAACAAAACAGCGGTTTACAGTGTGAATGGGAAGGCTAATTTGCATATTGATCTTTAAAAAATTGATTTTAATAAATATGTGCTCAATATTATTGATTTCTAATTGTTTAGTTTTATCTTATTGAATATGAGCAAACTTCTCTTCAATAAATCTTAAAAGAAATCCCTTAACAAAAAGAAATAACTGTAATATTATTCTTTACTTCCTATTTTAACTAAATATTTAAATTGGGAATAGGAGTAATTGAAAATGATGGAAGAGTTTCAAAGTTGTTCTATTTTTCAATCATACCCCCTCTGTTCCAAATCATGTTATCTGCATTTTTATTCAATTTCATTGGCCTTTCTAATTTAATATGATATTTTATTATATTAAAACTTAAATACTTGCACCCGGAGGGTGCATATATTTGCTAGTGATTATAAACATAAGTGTTTGTATCGTATCTAATTGGAGAATATAAATGTGAAAGTGATTTCTGTCGAACATAAAGCCAACAAGCAAGAAATCTTTCTTTGATTAACCCCCTTTTCAGCCTAATTACATTTTTTGGCATAATATTTTACTATTTCCCTTAAACATATTCATTTTTTTTTTGTTTTTTACGGATTCATGGAGCGTTTTTTGTGTTTTTTTACTATTTCAGTATCAATACAATTACAGCCCATTCACGGGGGTTTAACTCATGAATGACTAAGTATTCTACAGGAAATATTATTATAACAGTTTTTTTCAAGAATAGAAAAAAAGAAGTAACATTTTTGTCCATGATTTTAAAGCAACATGTCTACTAACACTTACTTTCTATTAGAAAAATAAATTATCATTTTGTTTAATGGAATATCAATCCATGTTGGTTATATAATACCATATATTGTTCTTAGGTATATATGATTTGTAAGAGGATAGGTTGTAATTTAGGTTAAGCTCAGTGGGTAGAGAATCAGCCTATGAAGGTTCTGGGTTCGATCCTGATCCCCGCCAAATCAGCACATGAGTAACACAGCTTGGGTAATTTGATTTGTATGATAAATCATCTGTGGGTTGAAGGTAGGTATGACACTTTACCTCATGTCTAGTGCTATCGAAAACGGGGGAAAATTTCAGTAATGGACATTGATTCAATGC
>CM042145.1:73873154-73883154 GCA_023376005.1 Doryteuthis pealeii
CGTCCAAGAATAGAACAGATTGACCAGTTTGTGTTTGACTTTACTCTAAGGCCTTTGGGTAAGGTATATTTTCCCCTGTATGTATGAGTAAATAGGGTAGATTTGGTCATTTAGCCTTGATAACGTAACCAATTTAGGAGAAGGAAAACTTTGAATTCAAACCTGATTTACAATTTGAAATTTTGTCCCCATTCTGTTTATGATGAACGGGTTAGGTAAATACATTCACCAGATGATCATCCTTCTATGATTGACTTTGCGAATAAGAATTTTTAACTTGCTCAATTATAACGTCATTCGCTAAAGAAAAGCCTCAGTAAAACAACTAATCAACCCAGAACAATGTTATTTGGCAGATTAGAACAGGATAATATTGACGTAGTAACTTGTTAAGTAAAATGCATCTACCTCCAGTTAGCCTATTACAACCAAATTGTTTTTGCGTTTATTTCAATGAACTTTCTTTCAGTCAATATATCTTATTATAATGGAGATTGTGTGTTTTTCTGTCTGTAACCGAAACTATATTACTACTCAAGTCACAATTCCCTTCGTTATTTACATCACATTCTCCATGATTTTATTTACATTTAAACCTCAATTATTAATAAAATTGCTTCACCTTTTATTAGTGTTGTCCATATCTACATACAAATAACATGCAATTGTATTTATATATATACAAAAAATAGCGGTTTACAGTGTGAATGGGAAGGCTAATTTGCATATTGATATTAAAAATGTGATTTTATTAAATATGTGCTTAGTATTATTGATTTCTAATGTTTTGGTTTTTATTTTCATGAATATAAGCAAAAATCTCTTCAATGAATCTTAAATGAAATCCATTAACAAGAAAAATAACTGTCATTTTATTCTTTATTTCCTAATTTAACTAAATAGTTAAATAAGTAAAATTCAGCAATGAAAGACGTGAGTGATGGAAGAGTAAGTTTCATTTCTATTTTTCTATTATACCCCCACTCTGTTACATATCATTTTATCTGCGTTCTTATTAGACTTTCTAATTTAATACGATATTTCATTACATTAAAACTTAAATACTTGCACCCGGAGGGTGCATATATTTGCTAGTTACTTTAATTATAATAAATATGCCACCTTCTTTTGCGTTTTGAGAAGACAAAACTTTCTTCTCTTTTCATTTCTCAAGAAATCACATTACATTCCCATGTCTAGCTTTCCCAATCGATGAGTTACTTGTTTAATATTTTCCATCCAATTATACCTGTTCTTAGTCCCCTGTCTCTATTTCTCTCTCTATCACTCTCCCTATATATATATATATATAATATATATATATATATATATATATATATACGCACAATTTCCACTTATGCCTTTCTCTTTAAAGTTTTCAGGTTTTCTTTCCAATGTTTGTCTATTTTGTTTTCCTTCTGACGCCACCCTCTCTATAATCATAGGACACCGCTTACTTTTAGCAGACACTTATTGATACTATTTAATTTGTTTTTCACACCTGGTTTCCACCATAATTCAGGTGGGTGGCACCACGGCGGAATCTCTTTGCCATTTTCCTCAACACTGGCAATGATCTGTGAAGACCCGGCCATAACACTTGGAATACTAAATAAACAGAATATGAATTTCATAGCTGATCAGATTTTCTCACAATGAATTGACGCCTGTAATATTTTATCTTCTTATTTTTATTTTATTCTATTCGTGGCACAGCTGCAAAGAAAAAAGAACGAAATACCAAACAAATCAGCATTGCGGTGGAAGCTAATAACAGACTGAAGTAAATACTAAATTATATATATATATATATATATATATATATATATAATATATATATGTATATATATATTTATATATATATATATTTATGTATATATATATATATATATAATGTCTGTATATATATATATATGATGTGTGTATGTGTGGGTTTCTTTAAGTGTTTATGTGTGAGTGTGTATGGATGGATAGATGGATTTTTGTGTGGGGGGGAGGGGTTGTTAGTGTCTCGATATAGTTGCTAAAATCTATTGATCCTAACTTGTTACAGTCCTGAATGTCAAACTTTTTTTCGCTGACAATAACCATTCGATAAATCAATGATTATATATATATATATATATATATACATATATATATATATATATATATATATATATATATGTGTGTGTGTGTGTGTGTGTGTGTGTGTGTTTGTGTGTGTGTGTTTGTGAGTGTGTGTGTGCTTGTATGTATATATATATATATATATATGTGTGTGTATATATATATATATATATATTATATATATATACGCACAAACACACACATATGTGTGCGTGTTTGTGCTATATATATATATAATATATATTTTATGTATATATTTGCCTATATATATAAATTGATAGATATAAAAGTAAGAGTCATGTTCTTGTGATTACCTGAAGATGCCGTATTAATACGGTTGAAAAAAATTATTGTAATGAAGCAAATTTAGAGTTTTTCTTCATTTACTAAATTTATATATATATATATATATATATATATATATATATATATATATATATAATATATATATATATATATATATATATATACTGACTAACCTCAATTGAGACTGATAGTTAATAGTTAATGGGATCCGCACTGTTGGTGCGCCTTAATGAGATCATGATTAGCTTGTGGAGCCGCATTTTGTCAGTTGATTTTTGCAATGTTGATTTTAATGGGGAAAATTTGAGGCAACTTGTTTTGCATTATTGATGCCATTTTCTCGAGTTGATTATTCATATCGTTGTTTTATTAAGCGTTATAAACATTATGCAAACCACACAATCAATCTAAATTCTTAATCTAGTAAATTCACACCACTGAGGACCGCTATTATTACTGCTCCTTCTAAAGTGTTATTCGCCTCCAGGAGCCTACGTAGACAACTTTGCAAAACCCTGATATAAAGCGAAGATACTATAGAACAATTAATATTTCATTGAACGTATGCTGGAATTTTAGTACAAAGCTTGCCAGTGACTAGTTGTGCTACAATATTGAGGTTAATGTAAAGAAACAACATATTTTCAAATATTATATATATATATATATATATATATATATATAATATATATGTGTGTGTGTGTGTGTGTGTGTGTGTGTGTGAGTGTGTATGTGTGAGAGGGTGAGAAGAGAGAGAGAGAGAGAGAGAGAGAATGTGTGTGTGTGTGGTGTGTGTGTGTGTGTGTGAATTACTTTAAGTTATTCCGAATAAGCCATTGTTTATTATTCTACAGTAATACAGTATCGAAAAAAAATAACATATTTCAAATATAATGTATATATATATATATATATATATAATATATAATATATATATATATATATATATATTATTGTGTGTGTGTGTGTGTGTGTGTGTGTGTGTGTGTGTGTGTTTGAGAGTGTGCGTGCGTGTGTGAATTACTTTAAGTTATTCCGAAAAATCCATTGTTTATTTCTATTCTCTTGTAATTCGCCGTTTTATCGACATGACAGCTGATTGAACAATTTGCAGAAAATTTGAAATGGTAACGGACAAGTGCAATAGAATTTAATATTTGAAATAGGGATCTTGTTTTTCGGGAAGGATTGTTTACTAGCATCTGTTTTCTTTTATGATAAGATGCAACAACAGAAGAGAGATTAGCATATTTAGAAAAATTTTAAAACGATGATCACAGCAAAAAAGAAAACAATTGAATACAATAGATGACTCAGAAGAAAAATAGACGAAATTCAAACAAAAATTCAACGTCTTTGAAAGAAAGAGAGAGAGAGAGAGAAATGTTTGAATGAGACACAATTTTACCGTTTCTTCCTCGTTGCTTTGTTTCAGATGAACAGTACGTTGTTCATCCTATCATTTTTTTTTACTCAATAACTAGGGCAATAATAATCAGTTTCTATGATTACCCCTACGTTGACACTGATTTATCAAAGGGGTTTATGAGCAGAAGCGTATATTGTCATTTTCAATACAAAGTGTCTATCAAATATAATATTTTTAATGTATTTAAAAAATAAATATCTTTCAGAAAAAAAGATTGACTCAATTTCCTAATCTAATAACCTGACCAATTTTCATTCAAATGATCTAAAGGTTTAACACAGTATCTATATTGTGTTAAACCTTTAGATCATTTGAATGAAAATTGATCAGGAGTGACTTTGAATTGTATCTGTAATGTTTATTTTCCTGGAAATGACATTTCTATACCTGAAAAACAAATATAAGATATTAAACAAATAATTTTGGCTTATTTCCGCAAATGCTTTTGAAATCTGAGATCATTTGAACAAGAATTTATCAAGCTATTAAATTCCAAAATGATTTATGTTTCTCTTAAATATACTGTGACGGAGAATGAGTAATACCGTACTCATTTAGAAAAAAAGCGAGACATTGTCTTGCCTGCCAGAGTCGAACCCGCGTCCTCCGGAATGCAAAGAAATGCGATTCAGGCGCTAGATAGATGCGAGGTGTAATTCAGGTGCCCGGATGTTGGGGTACTGTGTCCATAAATAACAAGTAAGTGGAGCGCTGGACAGTAAGCAAAAGCAGTTGGCCGACGCGAGACGGTAGTCAGCGACGTAGCACTTTGTGAACGACCCATCAAAGAGATTGATTTTAATCCAACAAAGAAACAAAACTAAATGGGAGTTGTGATTTTTCAGCTGCTAAAATATTTTGACGACTGATTTTCAGCTGCTGGTCGAAGACGAAGACGAAGACTGTGTTGACCAAAACAAAGTTTGGCCTGGGAGAAGACGGTGGACTCGCTTCTTTATGGTCCCCCCTCAGCAGGAACCCTTTGACTAAAATATTTATCCCCCCCTCTATTTTTTCCTTCTATATATACTTATATCCATTTTTGTACACATCCATCCCCTATTTCATCTATGGATGAATAAACCCTAACTTATAAAAAAACAAAAATATGCGTTATTTACAAAATGATCCAGCATTTCGTTTTTTCAAATATGACGTATTCTATGATATTTTTTTTAGATCAGGACTTTTCAAAGTTGTCCATTTAGAACCCAGGTGGTCTATATCATTTAAAAATAATAATAAAGGAATAATATCCTAGGGTCCAGAGGGAGATAATACACTAGTTTACATTTGGTTGAGAATAGAGGAAAGTATGGATATAACGACACAGATAGCATAAATTCAATTGATATTTCGCCTCATTATTAGATGAAGCTTCTTCAAAACTTTTATACATAAGAACTTGTACATTCTGCTTTTATACTCAAAAGGTGAATGGATGAGGGGCAAGGGAAAGTTGGGTGGGGTTGGTGTGTAGGGACTTTTATTTTTCTATGGGGTCAGTCGGTTGACTTAGAAGATAATTCGATATTTGGAGATCTCTTTATAACACGAGAAGAAATTGCTGGATCATGTGAACAGATATTTTACACCAAACGGAACGCTTAATTGGGTGTGACTGGACATTTAAGTAGATAGACCACCTTGCGCTGACCTAAACTAACCGAATCTGTTCGGTATCGTTATTCATAATCCTATTTTAATCATGGAAAATATTTAAAAACAATTGTATTCCAAGGGAATTATTTAAGTAAAATACTGAATTCTAAAATATCCCTTTTTCTAATTGGCTATGAGATGGTTTTTTTTTTGTTTTGTTTTTTTTGTTTGTTAGTAATGAACAAATATACTAAATAAGAAAGAAAAATAATCGAGAAGTAAAATTAATGTGGCTGAAATTGTAATTATTATCCATGATAACCGGTTGTACGTGTTTAGTACGACCAGTACGCTTACAATTACTTATAACGTTTTATATATATACGCATGAGCAGGCTTACAAGTTCGGCTGAAAATTCGTCGGTGATTTTGTTCGAAATAAGTGGGCCAACTTCTTAGTCTGGCCATGCGTATTGATATGAAAGTAATAGGTTGGTGAACTTGTGAGCCTACAGTACATACCGGATGGACTAAAAAAGTACAACCCCATGATAACATTAATTAAATTATTATTAACGAAAAGATTCGCTCGATCAAAAGAGATCCGTGTCTTTACTTATTTTAAAATACAGTTTCAGTATTGCCTGGTGTGAGTTTATTGTATACGTTGGTGGTATTATAAGATTAAATATTCTGTTTATAATTGGGGTTATTTCAATGAACGAACGATCTGACTCTGACATTATTAAACATTTTTCACTGTTACAAGCTTGTAAACTAATATTCGTGATCTCCCCGCTGCATACCAAACACATTATTCTCATTAAAAATTAACTATGACCTCCGGACTCTTTTCTAGTGTAAATTGAATTAAATACTGGAAAAGTCGTTAAGTTTGGTAATATAATATCTGATTAATTTATTCAATGAAGAATGGAAATTAAATTTGTTTAAAAGGGTTAACCAAGTAAGAAACGTAGTAGTATATTTATTTATAGACGATATTCTATGCCATGCTTATCATAGCACATAAAGTATTTAATAGCTTCATTTTCCTTTGGACAGTATTCATTCTTTAAGTGTTACGCTGTTCGCAGGCAAACACGTTTCTAACCCTTGTGCAGCCAGTGAAATATTCTACATACATTGACATCAAATTGGTGGATGAGCAATTAATATGAGATTGCGTTTAAATATGCTATATATATATATAATATATATATATATATATATATATATATATATATATAATATATATATTATGTATATATATAGATAATACACACACACACACACACACACATATATATATATATATATATATATATATTGTCTTGCTTGTTTGACATATTGATCTATGTATAGGTTTTGGTTGTGTCCACGTTTTGTTTCCTTGTTGGGGTTGTGTATGTGATATGGGTGTGTGGTATCATTTGGTGTTGTTTTGTTTGAGTAGTATTATTTAATCTCATTCTGCGTATGTATCTCTCCATGTCGTGGAAGATGTATATGGGGTCTAGTTGACGTGTAGGACAGTATGATAGCCCCTTTTGTAGTAGGGTGGTTTCTTGTTTGATTAGGGTGTAGCTGGATAGATTGATGATGGTGTTGTTGGTGTTGTGGTTGGCTTTTGTTCGGTGTGTTCGGTTGGGGCCTTGTCTTAGGATGTGGTTGTGTATTTGGGGTATGTTTTAGGATAGGGTCTTCTGTTAATTTGTTCAGTTTTTTATTCTTTTTTTGTGGAGGATGTTTTTGAGATGTGTGTGGTAGGTGGTCGTGAAGGATTGGGATATGCTTCTTGTCGTGGCTTCGGGTAGTGCCCAGGGCTGTGTGTTGTTGAGTTCCTGGTGTTTGTTTGTGAGTGTGTTATGTTTGGAGTATGTGTTGTTGAGGGCGACGTTCCTCAGTTTTATTGCCATCCTGTTGTATATTTGTTGGGCCTTGAGTTGGTAGTGGGTGATTTTGCTGTGTTGGAAACGATTCTTAAGTCTCCGTCCTTTTGGAATGACCCTGAGTTTCTTACAAGACGCTGTGGATGATAATATATGTGCGTGCTTGTGCCAGTTTTTTTTTTTTAATCATTTTCAGTCGTCTTTTTTCGTTGAGTTGTTTACCTTCCAAGGTGGGTGTGTTTTGCATGTTGTTGTTGAGGGATCCATTCTGGTTGATATATGTGTGTTTATATGTATATTCGTCTATTTATAGTATATATATTGTTTGGGCTTTATTGGGAGAACTATGTGTATGGTTTGAGGAATCCCGTGTCGTTGTTGAATCCATGTATATGCGCACGTAGGCGTGTTATCCATTTAATCTCAGTGTATGTTCGTGCTTGAGTGGATGGAAATACGTGGACGATTAAAACGCACTTCATGTTTTCCAGGTTGTGTAGTGGTGTATTGAAGTGTTGTGCAATGCTACTTTGTTGTGATTTAGTTTTATAGTGGATTTATTCGAAATTAGTTTAGTCGAAATCGAAAGGGTTTTTGTGTTTCCCCTACGCATCCCCTGTTTTTGCACCTTGTAGATGTTGTTTGCGATGTCGCATGTGAGCTGTGGGGCTTGGATCTTTATGTTGGTGTGAGGTATTAGGATTGAGGGTTCTGTGTTTATGTGTTCACATACTTGGCATCTTGGCTTGTTGCATCTTTGGTTGCCTTTTTGTGTGTTGTTGTGGAGGTATTTTTGCTGCAGTAAGGATGTTGCCTAGGTTGTGTGGTTGTCGTTTGGCATTGGTAGGAAGTTTTTGAAAGATAAATTTTATTATAGGATCGGATACTAGGATTTTGTATTCCATTGTTAGTGTTTGTGGGTTTTTGCATGTGTTGGCCATGGTGGAATACCATGGGGACTCGATCGTTGGTTTGTTTTGTTTGTACTTGAGTAGTTATATATATATATATATATATATATATATATATATATATATATATATATATATATATATATATATATATATATATATATGTGTGTTAATATAATATATACCAGCCATCAGCACTCGTATATGTGCGGTAAATTAGAGAGATGCTGGTAGGCGTGACACCGGAAAATCTCCCTGGGGTAGCGCTAGGTAAAATGGGATGGACGTCATCGCTATTCGGCTGATACCAACATTAGGCTGCTTCATATATATATATATATATATATATATATATATGTGAGTGTGTGTGTGTGTGTGTGTGTGTGTGTGTGTTATTTAAATAGGTTTGGTTGAATACACATATGAGTATATTTCTTCTTAATGATTTTTATTTGCTTACGTTCAAGACATAGAGTTATTGTTCGTATATCAAGGTCTAATTGATAGGGGAGGTGCCCTATAATTTTCCCAAGTACATTCGACCACATCAATAAGGGCCACCTTCTCTAACACGTGGAATCCAATATTAGAAAAATTACACGATGTCTTGTACGTAAGCAAATGAAAATCTCCAAGAAGAAATATTCCGTTGTATTCAACTAAACATGTTTGTGCGTGCACGTGAGTGTGTGTATGTGTGTGTGTGTGTGTGTGTGTGCACGTGTGTATGTTTGTGTGTGCGTGTGTGTGTATGTAAGTGTGTATACGTGTGTGTGCAAATATGTATACAAGCGTAAACCTATGAACCAGAATCGGGTGTATTTGTAATAAATAGTGTTTAATATCAAGTTCAAAAAAATGTCAAGTCTCCAACAACAGTCAGAATGCTAAAAGGCTTCTTAAGACTTTCAGGAGAATTGGTCAAATGCCAATCTGATTTATAAAACACACTAACAGACTATTCCAAAGAGATTATAAATAAGAAGGCACTTTGGCGTTAGAATATATATAATATATATATATATATATATATATATATATATATATATATATATATATATATATGAAAAATGGAAATTGGAAATGAATCCGACAATATGAGGAAGAATGAATAAAGAAAAGAAAGAATAGAATGGATAATAAAGATGAATTTAATCAATATCACTTACACATGTGTTTCGGTCAGTTCATCTGTGTGAAAATATTTCACACACAGAGAAGATTCGACCTTCATCAGAGTGAAATTTTATCTTGAATGAAATTTCACTCTGATTACGGTCGAATCTTCTCTGTGTGCGAAATATTTTCACACAGATGAACTGACCGAAACACATGTGTAAGTGATATTGATTAAATTCATCTTTTATTATCCATTCTATTCTTTCTTCTCTTTATTCATTCTTCCTCATATATATATATTATATATATATGTGTGTGTGTGTGTGTGTGTGTGTGTGTGTGTGTGTGTGTGTCTGTGTGTACTACAATTCCACCCGATGCTGGTGCGTTTTACTTAGCGCTTATGTTAATGTAAAAGTCATAAATTCAATTTTTCCCCAAGCAACACGTAAGTTTGGCAAACTAAGCTCTTTAGCTTCCAAACATAAACGGTTTAGGAATAGGGGGAACTCTGAATTCCCAAGAAACGCACCAAGAGCCACAGAGGTATGTTAAACGAATTAGCTGCTACGACTTAGATAGCTAAGGAAGGCTTGACTCCTGCAATTGCGAAAAAGATATGATACTATGAA